>CM059601.1:12340000-12742500 GCA_030412105.1 Cyclura pinguis | reverse complement strand
TTTTATGAAATATGATAATTGGGGATTATTGAGTTTGTGGTCTTAGGCAAATTGGTCATTTTTCATCTAGTGCATCATTTATTTTTTCTTTTCTTGACTAGCCAAATGGCCCTTGGAACTTAACAAGCAACAGCTGTTCTCTTTTTCTCCCTATCATTCAGTGAAATATCAGAACACTGATATTTCATATAGCTATTATGCCTGATATATGGGTCTTTGGTAGTGGGGAGCATTTAAGCTCCTCTTGCGGGTGGAACCAAGGGATGTAATTGTGAGTGAATTCAGAGCATGAGTGGATTTATGAAGTGCTTTTTATTACTGGTGATAGCAACAGGTCTTGATTCCTGCAGTCTTCCCTTTCCTTCTCAGGCCTGTTAAGTGCAACTTGAGAGAAGGTCTTTTCCCTCACCCATGGACTGTCTTGCTCTTCTTTCATCTGCTTTCTTATTTTTTAAGAATGCCTGATTTCTCTGGCTTTTATTTAGAAAAAAATGTTTGATTGTACTGGTGGCTTCTACATACGTGACATTTTTACTGTTCTTAGCTAGCTTATTTGTAAAATAGAGGTGGTTTTATAACAAATAAACAATGAATTTTACTGTTTTGTATTGTAGGCTCTCTTTGGAAGACAACTAAGAAAAGCAGCTAAGGAAATATTACTTACGTTTAAAAGTTATCTTTAAATTATAAAATGTGACACCAAAATCACTTGACCACAAACTGCCTGGCTTTCTGTAACAATCTAGCTTGGCTGCAGTGCTATAACTGAAATGCCATGAGGTTATCTGCAGCCCGCCATCATTACATAATACATCCTGATTTTTCAGCTGCCCAAGCCTTTTTAATTTCATGATAATTTGCGTGCAAAATTATGGCCATATTTTTAAAGATTTGATTACCGTATTTTGTGGAGCGTGATTTAGTTGTGTTTGCCTCACTAATTATATCAGAACTGCTCTTCTGGAATTAGTGTGTCATGGTACCAAAACATTCATGGGGCATTTTTTAAAAAAATTACAGGCAGACTTGATTTTGTTGCACCATTTTTATTCTGTGTGACTGATACTTTTTGCTTTCACTGAGTTTCCGGTAGAAACTTCTAGCAGATTCTTGGAATTTTCCTGTTAATATGCAGTAATCCTGATAGTCTGTTAGCCTCTGTTGGAGATGCTGGCGTTGTTACATCATTTATGTCGAACAGATGGTGTGGCTTCTGATTGCTGCTGTTGAATAGAGGATATGCTTGGCTTAGATCCATCAGTTCCCAGTAGTCTGTCATCCCTGGAGCTTCACAGTAATATGTAACTGGCACATCACATAAACTGGAGTCATTTGAGAATCATCTTAGTTTATAACAACCTCTGAAATGTATCCTCTCATTTCACACTGTCCCCGGTTCATCATCTTGTTATGAGTTGACTTTCTCTTAGTGAACAGCTGCATCTAGGATTGTGTCACTGGCAGGTGGGGAAGCTACCTTTGTGTTTGATATGACACACAGACTGTGGTTGTTATAACTGTTCAGTTCATAAGTCTTGTCTGGTATTTATTTGACATTTAGATGTTGGCCATACTTTCTAACTCTTTCTCCCTGAAGTGAACAGTGTTCTAGAATAATTTAGCTTCTCTTTCTAGCTGTCTCCTTAGTCTGAAAATGCTCCTCTGAAAACAGTAGTATCAACAATGAAAAGTAAATACTGTGCTTTCTCAGTTACAAGGCAAGGCATATGCCTGAAATTTTAAAAATAGGTTTCACTTATTCTGTGTGATTTGTCTGGAAGCAAATACTATTCAAAGAGTTTCCTGTGGTTAGGTCGCTAAATGCAACTGAGAATTTTCCAGGCATATTTTTCAAACTACTTTTCTGTACCAGAACCTCTTCTTAGTGCCAGTTTTTGATATAGGCAAGTTGATATTCATATTTTAAGGAGATTTTGGCACAAGTAAGTGAGCACCGTCCTTTTTGCTAGGATGAGTTGGCAGTGTATATAAGCAAAGACTACCAAAGTAAGGCAATCTTTTCTGAATAACACCATTGACCATATTACAAAGCCGACTACTGTGGATAACTTCTGTTTGTATCAGATTACATCTCTTCCATGGGTTACATAAGTCAGTAGTAACCAGCCTTTTTGGCAAGCATGCCACAAGCCTAGATTCCTACTACTTACTACTTGGTATATCCACATATACCACATTTGCTTACAATATCCCCCCACAAGTGTTTGATGTGGCTTTATTTCTACTGTAGTTAATGGTACAATACCCTGTTGTTTCAGAGAGATCTATACCATTCTGGATGAGTAGAAAAGTAGTGTACATGCAGTCATGTGGAATTCAAAACAGAAGCATAAAGAAAGTCAACAAAAACTATAAAGAACTATTCTTCTCAACCATGAATGGTTTAGTTCTCAGTGAACTCATTGTCTGCATGCAGGACATGCACATCCCTGCTTTGAATAGAAGCTTTGCCCTTCAATTATCAAATGTTGTCAAACTTGTTTATTGTGTCTAGAAGGTTGGATTTGCAAGCATCAGTTAAACATGTCTGAAAGAAAAAAAATCATATTTATCCCACATCTTCATCAGGTTGTGTTTGACTGAGAACTTTATTTATGTCCCACCTTTTAGTCAAAAGGCAGTCCAGGCAGCTCACAATAAAATGTAATTGACACACACTAATCTCCCCCTTGCCATGATGTCCTTCCAGGGATTTGGGGAGTTCAGCCTTCTTCACCAATGGCAAAAATCAGTGGGCTGCTCATCAACTCTGTCGTCCTGGGTTAACTGCCAATTAAAGTCAATCTGTTATGTTCATAAGATATGTCTGCATTCAATTACATGACACCTATGAATGCCATCAGTAATATATTTCTAGTCAATATAGCACAAATTGTTTACAAAGACATATACAATTAGTGTTTCACCATGAAAACACAGTACTGCAAATCTGCTTACGAGTAGTTTCAGTGAAGTGTGTGGACACTGCAAGAGTATTTCCTGGGAAATCTAACTTTTCTGTGCACATACCACTTTTACCTGCAATAAGAACCTAGTAGAAGTGAAGTATGGTGGACCAGTGTAACTGATACTTAGAACTTGGGACTATGGGAGTTATTTTTCAGAAACAATTGCTTCTAAATATTTCTAGAACACCTTGCTTGGACTAAGCTCTAAAATTTCAGGGATCACCGAATGTAGCTTTTTTGCAAGTTAACTTTCTCTTGTTGATACAGACTATATTACTTCAAAAGCACTTGCCTTGCCCTCGTCCGTGCGCCGACATTTGAAGTGATGTGCCGATGCATCTTGCCAAATGCATGGTTGGCATTTTTATCAGTCAGGTTGAAGGACAAAAGTGTTTTCCATAAGCAGTTTACCGTCCAAATGCCTTGGAAGCCAGACACAATTCTCACTTCAAGTTTCCCATAGATAGCGCGCGCGCACACACACGCGCACACACACACACACGCACACACGTAGCTGTAGAGAACTCCTGCGTGCTACCTGCTTTCTTCCAAGGCAGGTAAATGCAGAGGTATTGTGCATTGCCTCAGGGGCCCTGGTGGGTTGCAAAATGGTAAATGAACACTTTAAATAGTAAGTAAATATACATCTGTAAAACCAGCTAGTGCCAGCTCCCTTCCCCTCTCTTAAATCACAGACTAGGGATTGTCCAACACTATGAAATACTGTTTAGAGTGGGATAGTTCCTAGTTGACCACTTATCATCACAAGGCAGGCAGCTGGCTTTCCTTCTCTTAACTTACCAGAAGAGGTTCAACAGCACACAAACTGATAGTGAAGCTTAGTGGTCTAAAGGTAATGAAGGGGAAGAAACTTCTCCTGGAATCAGAAACACACTCAGAATCTCCAGTGCAAATCCACAGAAAAGGTATACCAAGAGAGTATATATGAAAGGCAAAAAAAATAAACAGACTAAGTATACAAAGACAATAACAGATAACAAATAACTGACAAGAGAAAGGAAGCAGACTGAGCTCCATCATGTCTGGGCCCAGAAACAGATGAAAGACCCTCCCTCCATCCCAACTGCCACTGCCCTGGTCTTGGAGGGAGAGAAGAGGTTGCATGAACAGCACCATCATACCTGTGCCCAGAAGCAAATGAAAGGACCTCCCTCCATTGCAAATGCCACTGCCACTGCCTTGGCAGGAAAGAATAAGAGACAGGCAGAGCTCCATCATGCTTATATCCAGAAGCAGATGAAAGGATCTTCCTCCATCCCGGCTGCAACTGCTGTGGCCTCTTGAGGGAGAGAAGAGGCAGTATCTACTGGACCTAATCCCCTCCCACACTGCCATCCCCTGTTACTTTTGTGTCATGTCTTAATTAAATTATAAGTCTGAAGGCGGGAACTGTTTTATTGTTCTTTTACTTGTGTTATGTGCAGTGATGGCTCTATATAAATAAATGATTATAATAAAGTATAACTTTTAACCAAGTACTCATTGTAGTGGCCATGCCTGTGGAATACTTGAGTAGTTTGTTTGTGGGGGCATTCTAGGATGTTGTTCCGAGGTGACGGAGAGGCAAAAAAGGAAAGAAGTGCAACTCTATGTTAGTAGATCTTACTAGGGAAGAAAATAGAGAGAGTGCTCACCTGATTCTCAGGTGTACTGGACTTCAGGAGAATTGTCTCTTCTTAGCTTTTGGGCAGGGAAGACAGACTAAGAAGATGTTAATTAGAAAGAGATACCTTTCTCTGTATCTGAGTAGAATGCAGCTTTCCTGTTTTTGGGAAACCTGCAGTATATCCAGCCTGTGAGGATTTGGAGAAGTAGGATGTACAAATATCCAAATACAAAAGTTTCAGATGAGCTTTTTCTATAATGAGTGAAAGCAACTCTGGGATGGTTTTTGTTTTTAACCCTTTCTATAATTTATCATCCTTTTTGGAAATACAGTGCACCCACTATATACGTGGGGATTCCCTTCCAGGACCCCCCGTGTAAAACAATGCGAGTGTCACGTCCCATTGTAGTCAGTGTGCACCCTCCACATCCATTGAGTATAATGGGATGCAACGCTTCATGCACCCTCACATTCGTGCTTGCAGAGGTCATACCAAAAGAGGGTGCGTTGTTCAAATTTTCAGTTGTACAGGGTTGGAACTCAAAGTGAAACCGGGAATCCAAGAATTCTTAATAAAAGGCTGAACATTGCTCAGATGTATTGGGAAATATGTGAAGGACTTTTAAAACAATAAACATCTCTGTTCTTTTCATTGATGGTGCTTACAGGTAGGAATTGCTTTTGCTAGCTCTTTTGCTTTGCTTTGCTTTTTTGGCTCAGGAGCAGTGTGTGCGTGTGCATGGCCTTCAAGTCACCTGTCAAATTATGGCAACTCCATGGATTTCATACAATTGCCTTAGGCAAGGAATGGCCCTGAAATCCTCGAGTACTAGAAGAACGGCTATCTAGAACTTTTATTCAAAATCCTAATATCTATTCTATATCTTTCGTTAAGAACTTCAGTGACCTCGTCCCCCTATATAGCTAAGGTCCTGTGTTTGTAACAACTTTTAATTGCTTTTCTAGCCATAACTTTTAGAAAGAAAATACAAAAATCTTTAATTGCTTCCATGAAATTTTAAAAGCCAGCAGGTAACTAGCTTGAACTTATCTGACAGAGCACTTTCGGGAACAAGATCATCTCTTCCTGGCAGTGTACAGGTGACAAAATTACAGCCTAGCTCTATTATATGTATTATGTACTTTCTTCTATGCATTGAAAATATTTTGCAGAGGTAAATCATTTAGTAAATGAAAAGTGCTTATGTTTGAAAAAGTGGTAAAACATGACTGCCCACCTAGTGGCTCTGTATTAAATCAATTAAATCTTGCAGTCTTGTCAGTTTTGGGACATGCAGTGATTCACTTTTAGTTCCTAGTTTGTTCAGTTCTTCTTAAGAGGTTTCTGTGAATAGAACTGGTGGTTCAAAGGAGAATGTATATACCTTCAACAGTCAACATTTTCATACTGAAGCTGTGTTAATGAAACTAGGAATGGTTACCTTTTGCTTTATTGTTTGAAAACAGAAATATTAAGCACTGCAGTTACACACAGACATACACTCCTAGGCTAAACATTGTCAGTCTGCAGTAAACAGACTCTTCTCTGCTGTAGAAGGAGTAAAAAAAAATTGTTTCCTCGTTCTGTGTTATCAGAAAGATTCATCTTGGGTAAAACGGGGTCTTGCAGCTTCTTGAAGATTAAGAAATGTATCATGATATAATCTTTCAGGGCCTTGAGTTCACTTCACTAGATGCAGTATTATCCTATAACACACACATATGCACACACACACACACAAAGAATTATAAACAGCAAGGTGAGAGGGAAATAAAATTCAGAAGGTACATACAGGGATAGAAGGTACATACAGGGATAATTATCTTATTAACAGTAATCATTCACAGAACAGTTTTTGGATGATGATATAAATATCATTGCATGGATTGTGATTAAAAAGCTTTGTTAAAAAAGTTTGATCAAGTAGAATCCCTTGATGGATTGTTGTTTAGCCATTCAGTGTTAAAATATGTCTTTCAAGTCTTGTTCAAGAATGGCAGGCCTAAGCTTCTTAGATAAGGTCCAGATAGCATTTTTCTCACTAGATGGCTTGGTTAGGGGAAACATTTGATGATAGTCTGTTCATTTGTTGTTGTGCACCTTCAGACTTATGGCGGCCCTAAGGTGAACCTGTCACAGGATTTTCTTTGGCATGATTTGTCCAGAAGGAGTTTGCCTTTCCCTACCTGTGCACCTGAAAGAGTGTGACTTGTCTAAGGTCACCCAGTGAGTATTCATGGCCCAGGAGGGATTTGAAATCTGGTCTCCAGAGTCATAGTCTAATTCTCAGACCACTACACCATGCTGGCTCTCAGTCTGTTGATATTGTATAGTAATTAGTTGATATCAGTGTTTTGTAATAAACTTATTATATAGACCAAAGGTGGAAAGGATGTCAGTTTCATTCTGCTGATAGACTGTAGACTGATTATAGAGGGAAATGCTTGACTATGTTGGAAGGTAGCTTTTTGAAATTACTTTGCACCAGTGGAGATTTTAAAATTCAGTCTCAGTGAGGCAATTCATTCTGTGTAGTAACTCCCTTACTTAGCAAATATAGTGAAGCAGCTCATAAGAAACATACCTCTTCCACTTAAAATATAATGTGGTGCTTTGCCAAAGCTATTTTGGCTTATCAGCAAAGTTTTGCATCTCAAATAATTTTGATTAATTCCTAGTTTCTTTGAGTTTTCAATGTTCAGTAGCTCGCCAACATTGTAGTTTCAATTTATTTAATAATAGCTGAATTATAAAAGGTTTGCAGATGCTGTTACAGCCTCTAAAAGTCAACCCTGAGTATTATGCAGGAAGCTGGTAAGTCTGACGAAGCTCCAGACTTGCTCCAGTTCACCATACCATAGAGCAAGCTCTTTTAAATGGGGTAGCATTCTCAGGAAGGCCTCAGTAGCAATCCATTACACCGTGGGTTATCCCCTTGCGCCAGATGACCAAGGCAGGAGATAAATGTTCTAAGCCGTTTCTACCATTGAACTCCCTTTTGCCTTTCAGTTTATTTCGCCTGCCTTGCCAGCCGGTTGAGGTTTTTTCCCCTTTAGTTTAAAAACAAACAAACCTACCTATTTTTCACAGAATATTTTGATTCTATGATTATTATGATCATTGTAGGAAGGCCGAAAGTAGCAATCCAATCCCTCCCATATAATAAGACATTTAATTCAGAGAAGTCATATCAGACAACAGGCAAGGCTATGGAACAAAACTGAGAGGAGAAAGGGAGTTTAATGCTAGAAATAACTTAGAACATTTATCTCCTGCCTTGATCAGCTGGCACAAGGGGATAACCCATGGTGTAATGGATTGCTACTGAGGCCTTCCTAGAATGATCCTTCACAGTAAGTAGCAATCTCTCATTCCTTCTTTTGTTTCCCTTAGTTTTGTAGCCAAGCTACACATTGTGTATTATGTTCACTATATGAAAATTGCACTTGCTGTGTAGCATCAAATTATATCTTTTAAGTCTTTCCTCCCTAATCATAATTAGTATGGAAGATAAGGTATCCTGTATAATTACTGGGCTTTGTTTTATTGGTTACATTAGGCTAAATTCAGCGTAATTCCTGTCTAGAATAGGCCCACTGAAATAAGTGGAATTTATGTTAGTTGGACTAACAGGTCCAGTTATTTCCAGTCTACTCTGTCTAGGGCTACTATTTTATTTATGCTGGGATGGGGAAAGGGGAACCCATGGACCACCTGCAGTCCACATACGCACACTCCAAATCCCCAGGACTCCCACCCCAATATGAGTTAGATTTCAGACTGCAAGGTATAGTTCTCACCTGGAATATTAATATTAGCTCTTCATGCTTACCTGTTTGTACCATTAGTACAAGCCATGTGCGTTTGTAAGACACCTGTTTTTGCTGACACTTTTGGCTTGTGGTGGATACCAGAGCTACCACTACTCAAGTGCAGTTGGGAGAAATGTGCTTGAGCCTACTGATACTTTTTATACATTCTTTAGGGAAGGGTATACTAATTTCAGTAAGAGATTTACACAAATTCAACTGATTACATGTTGATTGTCTGACAAGGTGTCTAGCTTAGTTTGTCTGGAATGTGTTTTTCCTGTGACTGTCTTGCTTTCTCTGGCTTGCTATTATATTATATTATATTATATTATATTATATTATATTATATTATGTTGTCATGTCATGTCATGTTATATTGCATTATATTATATTACATGCAATAGGCTGAACCTACTAGGAATTCATTCAGTATAAAGTATCTTTATTTCCCAGTGGAGCTAATAGCAAAACCAACAAAGTAAAATAACAGACCCGTACAAACTGATTGGATCCTGTTGGCTTAGCTACTTTGGTATGGTGTTGCTTTCTGTAATCATTAAGGAAAGTATTGTTACCCCAAAACATGGGTAGCTCAGAGGTTGACCCGCGATGCCAGTGCCTCCATGGAACAGTGGACAATAGTGACTCGAAAGGGAGGCCTGCGAGAAGGGGGTAACCTAGCAAGATCTTTTACATCTGTGTATACTGGTAGCAATGCAGGGACACCAGCCAGAGATTCAAATAATATTTGTTTTATTGTGGGAATTAACAGTCACACGCACACAAGATCTAAGCAATCTTACACTCATGTAAGGCTAACTGAAGGAAAGGAAGGAAAAATTGGATAGTGAGAAGTTAGGGCATAGTGGGTGATATTTACCTACCTGGAGAGAAGAGACAAAGTGATTTGGCTCAGACTAAAAGTCCGAGGGTAGTACCAGAATGAGAATTGGAGCAGCAGAGTGACAACCTATGTCCAGAGTACTATGAGCTATCTAGCTGAGAGCCAGGGTTTAAATACTCTTTTTCTGCCCTGAGAGGGAAGGTGTTAATGACTTCCTGGCAGAGTAGACAATAGGGTCCAGAATGAGCTAATGGCCATAGCATTAGGTGACAAAGGACTGATGGGAATCGTGATAGCTCCTTTATGGCAGGACAGGTGAAGGGGGAAAAGAGTTTCAGTGAATGGAGGAAGAGGGTCAAAGACAATCTGTTGTTCTGTGGAAGGAGTTTCAGGTGCTGTTGTTTCTAGACGTTGAGTCATTGCGGGATACTTGCAAGTACGTGGTCACCAGAGTTCCCTGAGTATGACCTAGCCATGCCCTAAGGTCCCAATCTGACCTTGCTTTGCAATGCATGTGTGCAGCCAGTTCCTCTTTGCCAGCAGGCTTCCCAACCATAGTAAGATATAATTTATATTTTGTGCCAATTAATAGTTTCCAATTAAACCATATCATAGAGTGGGGGTATATGGCCTGGTAACAGTACCTAAATAACAAAAAATCTGCCAGGGAAATCTGTTGTTCCCATGTTACCCCTACATTTCAGTAGCCAGGATGATTGTGAGCTGAAATCCATTTCTATCACTTTGCATAGCCTTTGAGTAAAAAAGTACTTTGCGTACATTGCACTACTTTCTTCATGCAACTGCATCTGAAATGAGAAGGAGATTTACTCAGTGGGGATGAGCCTTGGGTGGAACAGCAAGCTGGAACTGGACATGAAGAATTTGCTTCCCTTTGCCCACTTAGCAGTGAATTTTGCATGTGCTCCTAGGAAACTAGGTGAGGTAAAGATAAGCGGCGGTTTCCAGAACATCCCGTCCCTTCTCCAACGCCACCAGTACTACTGGTAGCTGTTAATGATATCTGTGGAAAACACTGTGCACAATCAAATTTGGGAAAATAAGGCTCAGACTTGATCCTCCATGTGATGGTGCTGCCCTGCCTTGGAGGTGTCTGAGTTCTTATTTTCAGTTGTAGTGGGGATAATAGCCTTCTTTTTTGGCTCTGTGCTTCCATGAAAGCCAGAAGTAGCAAAATTTGCAAAACCCAACATAAAGTGAGGAACTGTCCCTCACTGCCCACTAAATCTTCAGTAAGTTGTGGTTCTGTGAAGTGTAAGACTGATCCCTCCTTGAAATCTTTTGCAAACCAGAAGATTTCAGGAATGAAAGAAGTTGAGTTGCAGCAGGTACTTTTGTCAGCTGTTAGTTTTGCAATAGGATCACTTTGAGCAAGCAAGGGGAGGTGGCAGGCCAGGTGTCTGTAGTTCCTTCTTTGTGTGAATTGAAGAGAGGCACATGCTGGTTTGTGTTAAAGAACAATGACTGAAGCAGACAAGGGGGTGGGAGGCTTTCAGTAGCTTCCCACTCTCAGAATTAACTCCCTTTCCTATTACATATTAGAAGTCCCTCCCACCACCGCCGACAAATGCAAAACCAGAAAATTGCACCAGCAGTTTCAGAACTGGGTGGCATTTCTTAAGACTGTGTGATCTGGACATGAGATATGTGAATCTTTCATGTCTAAATCCTTTTTAATGTTCTTCGTGAAATCTGGTGTCATCTCAACTTTCATTTCTTGATTGTAGAAATATGTCTTCGGCCTTGCGGTTGCTGTTTAAGAGCTCAAAAATTTGACTAGTTTAGACTAGATTTTCCAGAATTCCCCAGCTAATATGGCCACTGACCATGCAGGCTGAAGGGTTCTGGGAGTTGTACTGTACTTTAAAATAACTTTACCAAACTCTTGTTTGTTTGCACTTCTCTTTCACACTTCTAATCTGCACAGTCACCCTAGTTGCTTCTTTTATGTGCTTTGGCAAGACATCAGTAGTTTAGGTTGCAGTGCCTGCGGGTGCTAAGTTCTTGCGATAGTGGAATACTTTATGGCACTTTAATAAATTCTGATCTCTTTTCTCTACTGTAGTCCGGTACTCTGAGGACACACTGTGAAGGTTAAAACCATACAATTAATCATTGTATCTAAGCTATGTTAAAAAGCCGCCTGAGAGCCAGCATGGGTTTGAGCATTGGACTGTGAGCCTGGAGACCAGGGCTGTGTTCCCTGCTTAGCCATGGAAACCCACTGGGTCATCTTGAGTGGGTCAGAGTGAGTCCCAGAAAACTCTGTGATAGGCTTGCTTTGGGGTCACAATAGTCAAAAATGACTTGAAGGCACACAACAACAAAGCAACAACAACATTCTAAAAATTTGTAGTAGATTGCTAATTGCTATCAGTCTCTTTTAAGTCCAGTTTAACAAATTTCTGTCAATTAGGATATGGAAATAGTTGAAAATACCAGAAATCTCTATAGAGCTATGAAAAGAGTGCTAAGATACATGTCTGAATACCAAATTTATGTCCAAATTCAGCAGTGAGGTTCTCTGGTCGCCTTTAGAGAAGGTGGTCTTCTTTCAGCCTGATTTCTTGACATTTCTCTGTGAGGATGAAATGTAAACTTGGAAGACATTGTGGATGTTAAAGTCTTGGAAAAAATGTTTGTGACTAATACTGTAACCAAAAGTCTCTTTTTTTTCTCTATCTTTTTCAGGGTTTTGACCCACCACATCAAAGTGATAATCGAACTATTTATATTGCTAATCGTTTCCCCCAGCATGGCCATTATATTCCTCAGAAATTTGCAGAAAACAGAATCATCTCCTCTAAGGTAAGTCAGAACTTGATACCTGCATGCTTGCTTTTTCAAGCATGCTAAATAAAGCTAGGTTGCGACTTGACATGGTTTGACATGCCAGAATTTTAAAAAAGCAGTAACCTCACTCAAACTCAGATCTAGCATCCACAGTTAGCTGTATTTGTTCACTGGCGTGTCACTTTGCACAGGCAACTTTTATTGTAACACACCTTCTCTCAGATGCCTGATTTAAATATAGACTGCTCTTTTCAAAATTATTCCATTTTCATTCTCTGCTTCCTGTATTGGAGAAGTTGAAAAGGAATGTATATGTATATGGTGAGGACATAAGATATTTGTTTGTTTGTTTGTTTGTTAAATTTATATCCTACCTTTCTCCCGAATAGGGTCCAATGTGGCTTACAATAATTTGAAAAGATACCACTAAAACATTTAACTTACAAAAGTTACAAAAATAACTCCCCCATGCATACAGTTCTTTTTGAATAACATTGTTCAAAAAGCACAAAAAACACAACAAATGCATAAATGAATATATAAAAGAAAGAAAATTACATAGTAAATCATACTGATAGTGCTAGGTAAACTTTATACTGCTAATTTTTGTAAATACTGCTGACTTAATTTCTTATTATTTTCATTAATTAATAATATAATAATAATATAAATCATAATAATTATCATAATAATATAAATCATAACATACCTACACCCAAACGTATCCACATATCTTTGTAAAACACAGTCTAGTACCATTATCCAAAATATATAATCTATCCTCTGCTTAAAACTGATCTTATTACATCAATGATTCTAAACCTTTCCTTTACCGGGGACCCCTATAAACATAATTTCTTGCCAGGGACAGCTAAGATTTAACTCATGATTTAATATTTAAATTTAGATTTAAATATTTAAAAATTTAGATTTAAATATTCAAGTATTTGTTAATTTATTCAAGGCTTCTGTAAACAAGGATTCAAATCCCCACTCAGACACTGGATGACCTTGGGCAAGTCACATTCTCTCAGCCTCAGGGGGAGGCAAAGGCAAACCCTCTCTGAACAAATCTTGCCAAAAAAAACCTGTGATAGGTTCACCTTAGGGTTGCCATAAGTCAGAAGTGACTTGAAGGCACAACAAAGTGCTGCTGACAGGAGAGGTTCTTTCTAGCCCTCATGTCTCTCCCCTTCGAAAACTGACTTACAGCAATCCTAAACCGATGTATCATGATGATTTTCTTGGCAAGAATTGTCACCTTTGCCTTTCTCTGAGGCTGAAAGAGTGTGACTTGCCTGAGATTACCCATGGCTGAATGGGGATTCAAATCCTGTTCTACAGAGTCATAGTTTGGTGCATGTGCACAGGGAGTGTATGCGGCAACAGGGTGTATATGCAGCATCGAGGGGTGTGCACAGCCAAACTTTTCCCTCATTTGCCAACAAGAGTATAGTTTGGGGGCACGTACATGCCTGCAGCCTTGTCCATCAGTTCTCACACCCCCTAACAAAAGGGACATAGCAGCAGGCATGTACACATGCCCAAAATGCTCCCTCGTTTGCAAAAGAGGGAGCAGTTTGGGCACCTGCACACACATGCTGCTGTGTCCCTGTTGCTGTCGTTGGTATCTAGCAACAGGGTTTTGCGGCCCTCCAGGGATCCCCGGATCCCAGGTTAAGAACCAAAGTATTACATGTTTTATAGCATCACTAGCTTATAGATACATCTATACCATTTTATATTCTAAACGCCATTACCGAATTCATAGACCAATCCGTTTGCCATCCTAAGTCTGACTATATTAATCTAATTTGGCCAACTCTTTATCTTGAATTTAACTCCTCACTTCACGTGAAAGCATCTTTTTCCTGATTGCTTCTCACATACCATTTCAAAAGTACTATCATGAGACAGCACCCTTATTTTAGACATCTTCCACCACCTTCATTTTCACAGAGTAAATCAGTCCTCACACATGACTTTATAAAATCACAGTCTTGGGATAACATCCTTGTTTTTAGCATCCTTCTTACTCTTCTTTCTATCATGCAGACAGGTTCAACTTGATTTTGTTCAGTCGGATTTGGGTCCTAATTCAATTCATCCTCCTTTGAGGTGTAATCTTCTTTCACCAACGAAAAACTTCCTGATGATAAATATCCCTTATGGTAGAATCTGTCTCCATGAACTCTGCTTTTGCTTGTGTCACCATCTGGTTTTTGTCTTGTTTCTCTTCCATGTCTGATTGTATATCTTTCTGTGTATATTCTGGATCTCTCCCTCTTACCTCTCGTTTCAGTTCCTTGAACTCTTGCCTTGTGATGTCAATTATGCTTTTGATTTCTCTGAGTATTTCCTCCATTGCCTATTGTAGAAAATCCTCTGTTTCAGGAAAGGTTCCATTTTTCATTTAAACCAGTAGTTAGAGTTAGATTTGCTTCCTTAGAGTCTAGCTAAAGGCAGCCAAGAAAACAACGCCAACTGATAAAATCTGTGCTATCTCAAACTATGATTTCCATATTAGAGTCCAATGATTTCTTCCAAGTAAAATGTAATTTAATCTGTTTACAAAGTATATGCACTTAAATTCTTAGTTCTTCTCTTTTTAAACCATCATCTCCCAATTTTTAAATTCAGCTATCCAGTCTAACGGGGCAAAATAAACTTACTCAGCTCATGATTACAGAAGGAAGGCAGCTGCAAAGGCTCCTCTGATCTGTCTTAATCAGAAGGGTTCTTCCGTTTTATGACTTCCATGGTTAATTAAGAGTTCTTCTTTAAAAAAAGCAAGTTGCCAGCGTAGGGCTGTCAGATGTTCCAATCTGAACAGCTGTGCTTCATGGCAAGGGCAAGATGTTACTCTTTCAGTCTTTCCCATTTAGAGTGCACTTACTAAAAAATGAAATATGGATAATGGGAATTCTGGACCCGAATGGGTACTCCTCCACCTCCCCTTTATTGGGTAGGAGGTTAAAAACTTTACCATGAAAGTTCTCCTGGCTGCTGAAAAGCTGCAAAGAGTTGCTACCCAGTGGCCTGCTGGAAGTTGAATCCCTCCCCCACACGGTTCATTGCTTATTGGATGTCATGATAGCAAGTATTATATAGAAGCAGCACAGCATGAGTTCGTTATGAGCATCATACTCCATTGAAATGGATGATGAAAACCTGACTTTACCTTATGTGACATTTTGCTAGGACCAGGCCAGTAGGGAATGGGCCTGAAGCCAGTGAGGAACTTGTGCAGTCCTATATGTTGTAGTACTACTGCTTGCATCAGTTTTGGCTAGCATGACTAGTGGAAAGGTATAATAAAAAGGGCCACAGACTTAAGAGATGAAAATGATGAAGCTCTTGATAAATCATGATATCTGAGCTATGTGGGTGATGTTGCACAATGGACGTATTTGCTTTATTTTTCATAATGAAACAAGCTGTCAGAAAGCTAGCTGAAACACACTTGTACCATGCTAAAGGGAAATGTAGCTTTATAACTCACACTCTCCCAGCCTCAGAGGGAAAAGGACACACTCCTTCTGAACAAATCTTGCCAAGAAAATCCCATGATAGGTTCACCTTAGGGTTGCTATAAGTTAGAAATGACTTGACAGCACACAGCAACAACAATTTTTGGATAGTGCAAACGTCAATAATGTGAAGCAAAAAATATTAGGTAGCTTCATACAATAATAGTCATTGGTGTTTTATCCAATTAGCAGAGAAAATGGAAAAGTCATTCCCTGGATTTTCAGTGTTCGGGAATACTGAAAATCATTCAGTGTTCAGGAATACTGAATTCTTGATTTGTTTTCTGGCTGTCTCAGTATTTTTCTTATCATATGATAAGTTTCTGGAAATGAATTATCTTGTAGAAGCTTATTGGCAAAATGGTTATATTTGAAGTATTTATAGATTAAAGGGCTCATTTTAGTGGGGGGAAGAGGAGAATTTGTTGAAGAATTTTTTATGTCTTAATTTCCGCAGAATGCCATAATGTCTGTTTATAACAATTGGTGTTTCTTTCTCTTGCAGTATACTGTGTGGAATTTTGTTCCAAAAAATTTATTTGAACAGTTCAGAAGAGTAGCTAACTTTTATTTTCTTATTATATTTTTGGTTCAGGTAAGTTGGATTACCTAATGTTAAATATCAGTGGTCAGTGTAAAACAATAAATAATATTCTGTTTGGTGTAGGGGAGAGCAGTGATCCATGTACAATTCTTGGTGAGCCCTGAAGGTTACTGAGTGATTTGCTAATGTCACTGTCTTTTAAATTAGCCTATTTCACAGGAAAGGTGTTGAGAACTGTAAAGCACTTTAACTGTGTGGACAATTGCCTTAGCCTAACTCAGAGAGCAGTGTTGCCATTCAGTGCTAAAAATCAGTTTCCCCCAAACTGTTTTGGGCTGGCACGCTATCTTATTATATATTCTCACTCAACAGTTGCCACATATGGGAAAAAAGACAAGGATCTTAAAACTGACTCTGTTGTCAGGCTTCAGCATTGTAACATAAATGCATGGTGACATGAATTAGCATCACTGTCAAAACAGAAGAGGGCATCCCTTTAGTTTGGTTTGGTAATATGATAGGGAGATTCTCAAGACCCTATCATTAAGTGCTATCATCTGTATTACATACAGTAGCTTGTGAGTCAAAGTGTGTTTCTCTACTCTGCTGTTTATTAGTCACTTAGGACTAATGTTTGGTCCTCCCCTCTTCTGAGGATGCCTATGTTTGTTAACTGTATTGGCTGATTTGCTGCCCAGCTTGTCACAGTACTGTGACAGAGAACTGAAATGCTATTAAAAGCTTTGCAGTAGGAGGTGTGGTTAGAGCTTGAAAGGCCAGGGAAAAAATTGGGGAAAGCTGTTTCTTGTTTTTGTTTTTTGAGAACATGATTCTTTGGGAAACAGAAAAATTCTGACGTATTTTTGTCTTTAGGAAATGAGTACAATATTTTTAAGAAAAGGTTTTACTCATTCATAATGCCAGGAATTGCATAGTGCGACAGTTGGTATGTGAGACAGACTAAAGAATTGTTGAACAATAATTCCCGTGCGTACTGTAGATCTATACAACAGCTGTATCTAAGATGCATTTCTACAGCTAGCCGTCTTCTGCTCTCTTCACCAGAGAAGTGTGCAGGAAGGAATGCCTTCATTGCATATGATAATATACTACTGAAGAGTATTTTCAGTGTTGAGTTAAATTTTGTACAGTCGGCCCTCTGCATTCACTAGGATTAAGAATACAGGATCCCCACAAAAGTGAAAAAGCACAAATATCAAAGTGTGTGTCTGGCTGAGTCATGGTGGGAAAAGTAGACACCCAGGGTTCAAACCAGGTCAGGGAAAGAAGAGGAAAATGTGGTGGGTTGGAATGGTAGCCCTGTACTTCCTTCAGCGCTCTCTCTCTCTCTCTCTCTCTGTCTGTCTGTCTGTCTGTCTGTCTCTCTCTCTCTCTTTCTTATTTCCTTCCTTGAGTGTCGGTGGGGCATTGGGAAGGGTTTGTGGTGCTGAGAAATCAGGCTGCGATCCATCCTTAGCTGGCCAGTGGTTGGAGAAATACACAAATAATCAAATCTGTGACAATGAAACCCACAAACATGGCAGGCTGACTATATTTCAAAATGCTGTTAACCTGCTACTCCAAAATTGTGCCTGAGTTATGACAATAATGATATACTTTATTGTTTTGTTACCTAATCTGTGGTTTCTGTTTTTATATCTTTTTGTACTTTCCAGAAGGCAAAAACTAAAACACATGCATAGGTAGAATGGGCATGCAGTAGTTTGCAGCTATCAATATAAGACGTGCACAGTTTCACTTGTAGAAACTAAGACTTTTACCTTTTTAAATATCATGAAGATGCCGAAGAGTACAGTTTTATATGACATATGATGAATAAAACATTTTTATTGCCAGCCAGTAAGATAAATTTGGATTTGATGTGGTAACATTTTCCATGTTTTATTCCTGTATACATACCCTATTAGCTGCTGTATAAGATGCACTTTTTTCCCTGGAAAATACTGTTTGAAAATGGGGTGCATTCTATGCGCTGGGGCATCTTATGCACTGGCAGATAGTATTTGCCAGTGTATAAATGGGGTGCGTCTTACACACCGATGCATCTTATACACTGGCAAGTACAGTGTATCTGTATGTATGTATGTATGTATGTATGTATGTGTTCTTCCCAATTTTCCTTTCCCCCCAGGAGAATACAGAGGAAAATAAGTAAAATAAGTACCGCAAGTGGGGCCAGCCCAGGTCAACCTGTTGGTTACCATTTCTACTGCCCACCTATATTATGGAGGAACTCACCTCCCTTTGCACACTGATGTTCACGAGGCTTGAGTTAATTCCTTATTACTATTTGTATCCCTTCCGAATACTACCCACTTCTCTCACTGGAGGGGAGGTGGCTGGTTACTCTGGGGTAGGCCCTATCTTCAGGGGCAAGAGGCAAGTTGCCTTCCATTTTTCTCCAAGGAAATATGGTCTCCCCCAGGATCAGTTGTTCTAACTTCCTGCCTCATGAAGAGATACAGGTTTGTTCTTCTGTGAGAGGGATCCGTTTTGTATCCATTTTAATAAAAAGAACTAGTAAGGAAAAAGAAAAAACAAAAAGGGGAGGGAAAGCAAAAGAGACCTCTGAAAACACCTGGAAATTCAGGTTCTCAGACATGTTTAAAAGTCCTTTTTCCTCCCTTCTATGTAGTCATTTAACTGGTCTGAACAAGTTGGTATGTGGTGATGTCATCTCAAATTAGTTGTGACTCATTGCTCTAGGCTTTTCTCTCAGCTTCTATCTTTGAATTTCTGAAGTTCTATTGAACCCTCCTTCAGTTTAAAAATAGATTTTAGAAGGAGGGAATTCCTAGTGTGCAGCAAAAAGCTTTTTGGTATTCAGTGCTCAGATACTAACATTTGAGCAGTAATCTTGATTGAACAGTAATGTCAATATGTACTATTTCAGGTTTGTTTCTTCACTCTGCATTATCAGTGTCCTTGCTGGTCTGAACTTGAACATTTCAGTATATCTATTATGGAATGAATTTAGAAGTGCAATTCTGATTTTCAGCATTTTTTTCAACTGGCATATAAAGCTAGAATCAATAATGGTAAAATGGTAATATTCAGTTCTTCATCCATGAAATTGTTTTGAGTGTGTGTACATAGTAGTTCATTTTCCAGCTGTCTGTCTCCTTGTTGAAGTAGTTCAGCATGGATCATTCTTCAGTTGACAGTTAATAAATTAGGCTTCAAGAATACAATTTTAAAAAAAACTAAAACAGGAAACTACAGATAAAGTTCTGAATCCAGTTTATAGTCCCAGCAGGAGTAGACCCATTGAATCAATTGCTCTGATTGGGACTACTTATATGATTTTAAGGCAAAGACCAGCCTGCACATAGTTACAAGCAAGCTAGAATGTTGTGGCCAATATCTTTGACTTTTTCAAAGGATTTTACTTCATTTCAACAATTTACTATCTGTCTTGTTCCAAAGTAAAGCTCTATTGTCCCGTAGTCTCTTAAAGTATGTCCTTTTGACATCCATATAGTCTGCCATGCTGTTTTTATCCATTCCTTTTTGTTTTTCCTTTTTTTGATAACTGCTTTTTTTAAGTGGGGCCAGTATGTGCCTTTTTAAAGGTCATTAATTAAAGTTTTATGCTTGTGGCACTCCTGAAGTCTTCCATCCAGGCTTTTTACAGGACCTGGTCAGCTTTGCTTTAACAGTAGACTTACATCATAATTCTGTACGCCACAGCATCTTTTGCTTTCCTTTTCTGTGTTCTCGTAAATATTCCTGACTTTTTTCAAAGACAGAAAAACTGCTTATTCTATTTCAGCTTCTTTCATAATCTTTTTTTTTTAGATCTTATCTTTTGAACAGGAGACTGATTATACATTGCATTCTTCATAGAGATAAGGGGGCTCAGAGCTCTTTTGGTGGCGTACAGAGCGTAGAGTTTCTTGGCTCACTGTGCAGATATAGAATCTGTTGCTGGATCTGGATAGGCTCTGACTTCACTAAAAATATCTAGTTCCTTGTATTTTGTAAAACAGGGAATGGCATTTGACAAACTCTTCTGAAATGTAGGGAATACTGAAAAAAGTGGCTTTTAATTAAATGGTAGAAGTTTGGAGCATACGAAACTATGATGAGAGGAATACAGATTTAAATGGATTTTGATGAATTTGTACAAATTCCTTGATGCTGAACTTGGAGTGAGCTGAACTAGGCCCAGAAAATGACAGTCAGGCCAGAAATCCTTTATGTTGTTCCTGTTATAACTTAGTGTTGCTGCTCTGGACTTTAAAGAGCAGCTATAAACCATTGGTCACACCTGTTTTATACAAAGCCTTCTGTTGTATTTGCTGTGGTTGCTGACATCCGCTTACCGTGATGCAATTCGTTTTCACTCAGGTGTATGTTTTAGTGACGCAACCGCATCGGCAGGGCCCACTGCCTCATTATTGACTAGCTGGGAAAGAGTACTATGAGTGGGTAGAAAAGAACTGCACAGTTAGCCCCACCGTGTTGCTCCTTCATTTATTCACACTTTCTCACACCCGTTTGTGTGTACACACACACACACACACACACACACACAGCTGCTCATTCCTAAGCGGTCTGGGTCAGATCATGAGGAAGAATCTCCCGTGCAGCTTTGAAAGGGTGTGAATAGTCTTGTGAGCAAACCAAATACCATTTAGGTTCTTATCTGTAAATTGACGCCTAATAAGTAAACAAACCTTAAAACTTATGCTGTGCCCAGCCTGCAAAGAAAACCTGACCTAGCACAAAATAGCACATCTTGGCCCCTTCAAACGAAATTAAGCTTTGAATGTAAGACTGTAAAGTAGACAGGTGACTGCCAGCTTCTTCTCTTAAACTGTGCTCTTCTAGGATTGGCTGCTGGATGCAGGAGTTGGGTCTTGGTTATTTGCACAAAATCTGTTCTTTCAGCTTCTTATCTAATGTGTTAAATCCTCCTTAAAGGTAATAAGTCTCTTGGATTAATGTTAGTTTCTGAAAAATTGCTGTTTCATTGATCTCTCCCCATGCTGAACACATGCTTCACATTGTGGAAGGTAGTATTTTTCCCTCTAGCAGCAGGAAAATGGTAGGGACAGAGCTTGTTAATATTTTCTGCTGCAGCTAGCACAACAGTAATAATATGACAGATTACAACTGTCTGTTCTGCAACATGAACAAAATTAATCTTTTATTTGGGATTAAGGTACATTATTAAGCATTGTTGAAACATTAAGCTTTTGGTCACACTGATATTTTGTTATGCATATGTTCCTGTCCAAGCAGCTCCATGGCCTGTCCTCTCTGTGCAGGGAGGGGAAATTTTGGGAATCAGTCCTCAGAGTAGCTGCCTGATCCATGGCTTACAAGCCTGAAGTTGAAGAAGTTTGCATGAAGCAAGGTTGTAGATAATAAAGAGGAATTTGATGGACCACAATTTTGACAGAACCCTTGTCCAGGTTGGCCCCACAGTTCCAACTCTTGGGCTCCAATCACTCACCTTACCCTTTTATCCTTACAATCCCTTCCTGGGTCTAGTATTTGGGCCTCAAGATGGATGTTCTTCTGGACAAGTGACTGTGTTGATCAGTGTGCTAAAGCGTAATGAGTTTTACCTGTTAATTATTAAAACATCTGGACAAGAGATGTAGAAAATAAAAACAGTAAAGATTTATTATGTTACTGACATTTAACCTTATGCCAGTTCCACACAAACAGTAAGTCTTCTGTTTCAAACCAACTGACACCTTTCCCTGAACTCTCCCCATATTCTTAGATTCCCAAAACCCAGTTCAGATCTTCTCCATTCCCTTCGGCCTAACCAACCCTCACACTCTAATTCTAACTCTTTTTCATCCTGCCAGTCTCCCTCTTTCTTTAACATAGGCCTGCTCTCACAGCATTCCTTAGGCTGTGACTGGCTGGCTCTAAGCAGGCTTGCCCAGCTTCTCACTTGGCAACAGCTTACTTTCATTCCCACTTAGTGTGGAACATAGTTTGAGTAGGAAGTCCATTTCCTATAACATCACTATGCAATCTCTGTTGTATGGTTGGGGATCACATCAGTGTGCTTTTGCCAATTTGGAAGTACCAGCTGCTGTTTCAGGCTGGAAGTAGGACAAGGGCTTGCTGCCAAGCTTTGGAAGCAACTAGAAGGCAGTAAGAGTTCTGACCACTTTCCAAGTACCTTCCAAGGCCAACATGGCATCAGAGACAAGACTGCTTATTGCTAGGCTCCTCCCCAACACTGCATTGAAATTCAGAGGTTCTTAGGACTGGCTTTTTCTAACATTCACAGTTATGTTGAGAAATTGCTCTGGCTCAAGTCACATTGAAACAAGATTAGTGGCACTCACAAGCCAAAATTTGTAGGCTGTTACATGTGATGTACAATTTTGACTATAGTATTCCCCAAAGTGGTTTCATGCTGATATTATCATGATCTTTATTTTGCCTTCTAGCTTATGATAGATACACCTACAAGTCCAGTTACAAGTGGATTGCCGTTGTTTTTTGTAATAACTGTGACAGCCATAAAGCAGGTAAGGAGATGTGACTTGGCAAAATGTAGTTGTTAATTTTATTTATACCCAAATTATTTCCCAAAATCAGGGCTACCAGTGGCTTGCAATTTATAACAAGAACAATACAGGTAAATACATACAAAAGCCAACATTAAAATAGAATTAAACTATTCACAGTATTAAATCAATTTCAAGTGTGCGCCTAAATATTACTTTTAAAAATTAGTTAAAAACAGTTAAATAAAAACAATGCAGAACTCTGTAAAGCCCACTTTTAAAAACCACTAGCCATGTCTGTGGTGAGACTGAGGAAAAGGCCTCTCCTGAAGATCTCAGTGTCCATGCATGTTCATATAGGAGGTATGGCCTGTCAGATAGCTTGAACCTAAGCTGTATAGGGCTTAGTAGACCATAATCAGTAATTGTGAACATATCCAGAAATAGGTTGACAGCCAGTGGCGCTATTGTATTGTCTCTGAACCCTGCCCAAGTTAACGCTCTGACTGCAGCTCTTTGTACCAGCTGAAGTTTCTGAATAGTCTTCAAAGGCAATCTCATGTAAAGTACATTACAGTAATCCAAATAGGATGTAACCACAGCGTGTACTGAGATCCAGCACAGTATAGTGGTTTGAGGGTTAGACTAGGACTCTAGAAAATGAGGGTTTCCATAACCACTCAGCCATGGAAACCAATTGGGTGACCTTGAGTAAGTCACACTTTCTCAGCCTCAGAGGAAGGCAAGGGCAAATCCCCTCTGAATAAATTCTCCCAAGAACACCCTGTGATAGCTTTACCTTAGGATCATCCTAAGTTGGAAAAAACTTGGAGACACATACAACAGCATGTGCCACTCACACCTGTTGCTTAGCACAGACTTACACATTGTATGTAATATAGGACCACAGTCCTTTTCTCCCAGGAAATACACACACCATTAACAATATGACAGCAGCATCATATTCATAGAATCATAGAAATGTAGAGTTGGAAGAGACCACACGGGCCATCCAGTCCAACCCCCTGCCATGCAGGAACACCCTCAAAGCACTCCCGACAGATGGCCATCCAGCCTCTGCTTAAAAACCTCCAAAGAAGGAGACTCCACCACACTCCGAGGCAGCATATTCCACTGCCGGACAGCCCTGACCGTCAGGAAGTTCTTCCTGGGGTTCAGGTGGAATCTCCTTTCCTGCAGCTTGAATCCATTGCTCCTTGTCCTGGTCTCTGGAGCAGCAGAAAACAAGCCCACTCCCTCCTCTACATGACATCCATTCATATATTTAAACATGGCTATCATGTCCCCTCTTAACCTCCTCTTCTGCAGACTAAACATACCCAGCTCTCTAAGTCTATCCTCACAGGGCTTGGCTTCCAGGCCCCTCACCATTTTGGTTGCCCTCCTCTGGACCTGCTCCAGCTTGACCATGCCCTTCTTGAATTGGGGTGCCCAGAACTGGACACAGTATTCAAGATGAGGTCTAACCAAAGCAGAGTAGAGTGGTACCAGTACCTCCCTCAATCTAGACACCGTACTCCTATTGATGCAGCTGAGAAGTGCATTAGCTTTCTTGGCTGCCGCATCATACTGCCGACTCATGTTCAGCTTGTGGTCTATTAAGACTCCTAGATCCCTTTCACACGTACTGCTATCCAGCCACGTGTCCCCCATCCTATATTTCTGTATTCCATTTTTTCTACCTAAGTGTAGGACCTTATACTTCTCTCTGTTGAATTTCATTTTGTTAGCTTTGGCCCAGCTCTCCAATCTATCCAGGTCATTTTGAATTTTGATCCTGTCCTCTGGTGTATTAGCAACACCTCCCAATTTGGTGTCATCTGTTTTTGTTTACTTATGCAAGCCTTACGTGACCTGGTTGTTTCATTTCTCGTATGCATATTGTTAATTTTGAAGGAAAAACTGGAACACATTGACCTGCTCTTTGGCTCTTTTAGGGTGGTGGTGTAGGAACGTATCCCTACTCCTTCCATGTTATTTCTATCTCTGGTACCACAGTTTCTGTCAAAGAACTAAAGCTCAAGAATATATCTGCTGTGTTAACCAAAATACATCTCTAGTAGCAACAGACGGAAGACAGTTAGTAGTTAGGATAGTTACTAGAGCAGTTTTCAGATCGGTGTTTACAATTTACATTCTGTAGATTACCAATCCACCGGTGATTTAATGAGGATTACTTGAATGTAGCACCATGTAGGTACATCCTGTCTTTTTCATTGCTGTTGTGTCTTTCTGTTCCTTCATGAAACACACAGGATTCCACTGGGCTCAAGCTTCTAGCTGAGGACAAGTAAATATGTTTTCTGTTGCAAATCGGCAGGTTAACCTGAGGACTTTTTTTTTTTCTTTTTGGTCTGGCTGCCGTACACTTAGTCACTCATAGCAAGACCCTTAAGTGGACAGTGACAGACTGACACAGAATTTTGGGGCCAGGGCATGGCATGTCAATTTGTATTATAAAGATCTTTGTCCTGCAGTCTCACACTCATCCCGAGGAGTGAGTTCTTGCATAGTGGCATTAAAAAGAGCCTTGGAGTGGCTTATACACTGACAGATGTTATAACATAGTTGAAAGCTGTATGCATCATTGGTTTTTGTTTAATGCATTTGTCTCATACCTATTTAGAGTAAAGCTTCCCATGGCAAATAACACAGCCGTATCAAACAAGAAAGCTTTAAAAAGCTGAAGTGTAGCTTGTGTAGCTCAGTATTGTATTTTAAAAATGTGTTTATATTGCCAATTCCCTGTGGTTTGTGTAAAGGCCCAGGGCTTCTATGAGATCCCACTCTCTTGAAGGCATCCCACCTTAGCCTGCTGCACATTCTTCCTACTCAGTCAAGCAGGATATCTCAGGCTTGTTGCCTTGGTGACAGCTGTCACACTTGGGTGCATGCAGCTATGTTAGTAGTAAACAAGGGAAGGCTAGACACCTGCAGCTTCTCCTGCTCCCGTATGACCTTTCTTCAGGCATTTCTCATGTCAGCTCCATTTACTTTGGGAAACTTTCTGTAATATACTTGCCGGATATAAATTTGGCAGGATTCTTTATCTAACAGACTCAGGAAAATATAACCTTGAAGACAGCCTAATGCAGGGATGGGAATCCTATAGTCCTTTGGATGCTGGACCGCAGCTCCCAGCGTTCTTTGCCCATTGGCTTGTTGCCTGGGGCTACAGAGCAGTGATCCCCAAGCTAGCAGGAGATCTTACAAGAGAGAAACTGCAACACCTGCTAGGTTATACCGTTACTAGATGCATGTGTGGCCCTTTTGGAGAGGACATAGGTCATGCTACATCTGTGAGCAGTAGCCTTAGTGTAAATTATAATAAAAGTCTGAGGCATCTGTTTTGCCTCTTGCTTGTTCAGTTTAAGGTGCATAGCAACACCACATGATGCTAGCCATTTAATCTTCCTTTCTTTCTTACTCAAAATTAATTCTTCCTCAGTCTACCTGTTCTGAAAGTGGCCTGAAAGTTAATGTTGCTGCTACCAAGCCCTATTTCAAATTTGCAGAAACATCTTTCCAATAGTTAGATTGCAGCCTTCTGTAAACAAGGCTGTTTGCAAAGCAGTAGCTGGCCTTGACTTTTGGTTTCCTGATCTCACTGATAGGATACAAAGATGCTTTTTCTTGATCACCTTGTACATTCATAGCTTTCTTTTTTCATCATTACCAGGGATATGAAGATTGGTTACGCCATAAAGCAGACAATGAAGTGAATGGAGCTCCAGTATATGTTGTTCGTAGTGGTGGCCTTGTAAAAACTAGATCAAAGAACATTCGGGTATGTGTCTTAGCAGTGCAAAATGATTTTGCATGTTTTAGAAATCATGTTTTGGTGATGAAGGAGCTCTGGGATTGCTGCTTTACTTACCATGGAATTCTACAAAAGTTTGTTGGATTAGAATAATAGTGGACTAAATCCAGTGCTGAGCTAGTGCTGGCAGGTTCTTTCCTCTGGCGCAGCAGCTGCCTGCCACAGCTTTCCCTCCTACAGTGTTAGAAGTGTGCTGCAATGGTTTTTCAGCCTTCTTGAGCAATTTCAGGATGTGTGGGACTGCAGGAGAGTGGGGGAGTTTTTCCACTCTCCATTTTGCCAATAGAAGTAGCCAGTTGAGTCTTACCCAGCATTAATATGAATGTTTTGGTCCAGTTAATCATTTTTCAAAATAGCTCTTGCTTACATATTTTTTGTTTTGTCTTTTCAGGTGGGGGATATTGTCAGAGTAGCCAAAGATGAAACTTTCCCTGTTGATCTTGTACTTCTGTCATCTGACAGAGCAGATGGCTCTTGTTACGTTACTACTGCAAGCTTGGATGGAGAAACAAATCTTAAGGTCTGTTTTCGTTACTCTTGCATAATACTAGTTTCACACAGGAGCATTTTCAATTCCTCTTACAGGGAGAGAGGGTGTTAATATGGAATTTCCCTGAGCAAACTTCAGTACACCAACATTTGCAGTATCTCTTAAATCAGATGTGTAGTTTTTACTCAGTCCAAAGGGCCATGTCAGTAGCTAGACAAAATTAATCTAATTTGTTCATTGCATATAATTGAGATGTTAAATTACCAGGTGCAATTGGTATATGTGTTTTCAGTATTCTTCTGAAATTGGTGGTACCAAGCATGGGTTAGTTTCAAAAACTGTGTGTAGATGTCCTTAAAAGCCGTTTAGAGCTAAGCTGATCCTTCTGTTCAACGTTGTTACCTTTCATAGTCCATTTTGATTCATTCTACATGGTGGGGCAGCAGTTGTGCTTGGAAGTTCATGTCCAGAATCTCCCTTAAACCATTGCTATAAATTTAGGTCCAGATCAATTTGTGTACTGAAACTGGAAACCATCACTTCTTTAAGAAGTCAGGACAGTCCCCCCAGATCCCTAGTACACTCAAAGAACTCACACTGGAGGTCCAGAAAAGTTTTGAAACAGATTTTTAAGGTGTATAAGGGTTACAAGGGGCCACAAAATAACGAAGGGTATTGATACCAGCAAAATTAGTATTCTCCAGCTTAAGTACTCAATTGTACATTGCTCCTAGTTGTTTCTTTTGGACTCTTTTAGAAATTTAGAGTAATTTAGGCTACAATCTAACCAGATTTTGGCGACCTGATACTATGCAAATCTGTTTGTAAGTCCCACTCTGTATAGTAATGTAAATGTGCGTGCATTTGAATTCCTTATCATATTTCCCCAGATCCTTTTATTTGGTTTTTACTTTTGTGACACTAAGAGATGTCTGTTGTTAGAACTAAAGTTGGTCTGTGCATATTTTCTGCATTTCCACAGGAATAATTCCATGTGATTCCTTTATATTAGCCCATTGCTTTGAATCTGTAGGCTGCAGTTTTGTTGTTGGGTGCAAGTACTGGTGTTGAAGGTCCAAAGTAAAAAACCCATAGCCTCGTCAGAGCTCGTGTAGCCAGTGTTGAACTTAAATTGGACTGCTGCCCCTGTGTATGGAGCACTGCCAAACCAGGAAGACAAGGCCCAGGGGCGTGCTACAGTGATGTGCTCATACTGCACTTCTAGGCTTCAGTGACCTGAATTGACACCAGCCTCGTGGAAGCCTGGTCTTGTTGACATGTTTGGTTGGCAATAAATAAATTGTTGTTTACCATGTGCTCATGTGACTGTAACCGCTTGATAAGATGGCCCTCTTCCAAATGGTGTGGTATATAAGTTCTATTCTGGTTGTCTGCTGATGAGCAGACAAATAAAGCTTTCCTGCCCACTTAACAGAACAATACAGACAGCCTGCTCACCAAATATTACATTTCTTACAATTTATATCCTGTAAGGAAATAAAGGTGATGTACATGGTTCCCCTTCATTTTTATCCTCACAACAGCCCTGTAAGGGAGGCCAGGCTGAGAGGCAGTGATGGTCCAAAGTCACTCACTGAGTTTTGTGGCTCAGTGGAGACTTGAACCTTGGAACCTGACTTTTCACTCTAAGCACATTGGCTGTAATAATAAATAATTAATTGTGGGAAGCTTAACAAATCATAGTTTGTGTCTGCTCAATATTTTTTCACTTTGGTGACACTTTGGAAAATTTAAAATGCAATTTGAAGGTTTGATTGGAAGAATATATAAAGGGTTTGGTCATCTGACTGCTGTGGTTGTTGTGCAGAAAATATAAACACGTGTTGTTAACTTCTGTCTAATGCAGCGCTCGTTGTTGCCTAATATAATATGTCTGTGCATATTTCTTTCTCTTTCAGACACATGTTGCAGTCCCAGAAACTGCAGTCTTACAGTCAGTTGCCAACCTGGACAAACTTGTAGCTATTATAGAATGCCAACAGCCAGAAGCAGATCTCTACAGGTTTTACTTCTATAATTTTCTTTTAAAAGAGTGTTTGAAAAGTGAATGTTTTTGGAAATAAATTGCTTTAAACTTTGCTGGAAGTTCTCATTACAGAGTTCTGAATACTGAGTTGAGAGCTCCATAGTGACAGTGCACATACAACATTTTTCTGCTTGAAGCATTAATATTTTTAGTGTTAGGTACAATAAGAAGGCTTTTGATTTTTTAGGGTGTTGTTGTGGTTGTTGTTGCACTGCCCTGCATTGAAATCCATTGGAAGAGATTTCCCCATCATTCTGGGCTTCTTCTTAACATAGGAGGATTTTTTTGACAGAGCATCATTTGAATGTGGCTCTGATGGTCATCTGAACTTCTCTCTACGCTGAGCCAGGTTTAGCACATTTAACAAGAAGTCTGAAGTAAACTACTCCTCACATATAGGGAAAGGGTCCATAAAAGGTAACCAATTTTAACTTGAGTTGCCCTGCTGACAACTACCATTTCTTTTCGCTGTAGATAATGAAGCCAGTTGACTGTCAAATTGGCACAAGAGTAGCATCAATAGTGTCACAGGGCCAGCCTGCGAAGTCTTTTGAGATGTTGGGTCTTTCTCCTCAGTTCTCCACACATCGCGCGCGCGCGCACGTGTGTGTGTGTGTGTGTGTGTGTGTTTTCTCCCAGAAGCCTAGGCAGATTCATTGTTTTGTGGGAGGAGGTGATTGGGACTTTCTACTGCTTTAACATGGAGTCTCCTGGCCTTGGAAGGCTATATCTGGGTTCGTTCATACACTTTTCTGACAGTGAGAAACGAAGGATGCCAGGCTGAGCATGTACTTAGCAGAATAAGACCCCAAATGCTACAAAAAATGGCAATCTTTATCATTTGCTTCCATCTAAAAGTTGACATAGTGAGAAACATTGCATTACTGTCTTTATAAAGGTCTTATGAGGAATTATAAAGTAGATGACTTTGACTGGAATTAACTAATGATTAACTGTACGTCTTGTCATATAATTGATTTTTGAAGGGGTCATTTTAACTACATTTTTATTACATTTGATCTCTTTGGAAATATGCTTCTGTAGTGGCCAAGTTTTAATGCCAAATATTATGTACCATTCTTAAATTAGAACTTGCACATCTAGAATAAAGTTTTTCTTCCTGGAAGTATATTACTCTGATTCGTAAATCTGTTTTACAGATTTGTTGGCCGAATAACAATAACTCAACAAATTGAAGAGATAGTACGGTAAGCCAGTGGTTGTAATTCTAAGCTGGGGTAGGCGACTGCGGCAGGCCTTGGGGCCATATGCAGGTGTATTCAGGCATATTCACTACTCAGGGGCTGCACTTAATTTTTTAAAATTATTTTACTATCATCTTTTTAGGAAGAAGGGGTGGGAGAGTTTGGAGGGACTAACAAAATTTTTGTTGAAGGAGGTTGAGCAACAAGTATTTAAAGCAAAGATCTGTTGAAGAGGGTTGAGCAAAGAAGATTTAAAGCAGGGATTCAAGCTGGGGGGGTGGAAGGAGGGATGGGTATATTTGAAGGTAATCTATAAGATTTCTTTTGAAGGGGCTTGAGCAAAGAGGGTTTAAAGCAGGGATCTGTTGAAGAAGGTTGAACAAAGAGGGTTTAAAGCAGTGATCTGATGAAGGGAGTTGAACAAAGAAGCTTTAGAGCGCAGATTCAAGCCAAAGGGGATGGAAGAAGCAGTAAGAGCATTTGAAGGTAACTGACAAGATTTCTGTTGAAGGAAGTTTGACAAAGAGTATTTAAAGCAGGGATCTGTTGAAGAGTGTTGAACAAAGAAGATGTGATGCTGGAATACAAGCAAAAGGGAAGGAAAAGGAGTGAGAGCATTTGGAGGTGGCCAACAAGATTTCATAGAATCATGGAATTAGAAGGGACTTAACGGGCCATCGAGTTCAACCCCTTGCTCAATTCAAGATTTCCAGCTGAAGCATTTCTTTGGAAGGGGGTTGAGCAAAGAGGATTTAAAGCAGGGATTCAAGCAAGAGGAGATGAAAGGAGTGGTGGGAGTATTTGGAAGGGCTGACAAGATTGCTACTTGGAACTGAGGGAGGATGGTCTGTGAGGAAGTTAAGCAGGAACTACAGTGAGGGAGTAGATGGAGCGGTTGAGGTGGTGTGGGAGGGCCTTGGTTGCCAAGACAGGTAGAGATTGTTCATGCCAAGGCTTGCAAGGTACATTGGCTAGTCCAAGGACTTAAACTGGAGTTTTTCCCAATCCTAGCTGGAGATGGCAGGGGTTGTTTCTGTCAAAGATCCCAGATTCAGACAGCAATGTCTTGATGGAGCCAGTGTTTAACTATTAAAATGCCCTGTGTTACTGTTTCCGCCTGTGTAACAATTGCCAAGATGGCTTGGGAGCAGAGAGTTTAAATATTTGCAATGGGATGTAATAAATGTCTCCAGTTACTGCTTGCCATACATTAGTCACTCTGAAATAATTTTCTCTTATTTTGATTTTCCCTTGTTTGGGGAATGACAAGTGAACTGTGCTTTGAAGTGCTGGAATACTTTTTATCTGGGAGAGGATTAATTTCTATGAACTAACTAGGTGACAAGTTATAGCAGAAATGGATTAAACTATGGAAAAAGTGCCTTCAAGTTGTTACTCCTGCTTTTGATGTCAGCTACCAGCTTGACCAGTTTAGACTGAGCTAACTTGCAAAACCAGCTTTTATTTGCTGCTGATAAAAGTCATAGTCCTGTAATTCCGATAAGAAAATGTCTTTTCCACTCCCCTCCCCAGAGTCAATCCTACACTATTTCAGGATTCTTCAAGGCCCCAAGTTCTAAATTAATCCATGAAATTGTTATAATGTTTGGTGTTTTTTCCTCCTAATATGTCCTATAGAAGCTGTTTCACTAAATGTTTACCATGGCACTTTGTAACCAGACAAAATGTTCAGTTCTCCTATTTATGCTAAACGTCCTGTTCTTCCTGCTCACTCACTTGTGAGAGTCTAATCAGCAGTGGCATGCCAATGACTCTGCACAGTCCTCCCTCTTATTTTTTTTTTATTCTGGACTGACATTTGGGTCAGTGAGGTGGGAGGCACTCCTTGGTAACAGCTTTATTTGACTTGGCATCAGCCTCTTGACTCTCCCCTGCTAGACTCTTGAACATCTGTTTAAACGTTATATAGTATCTACTATGTCTACAGTGTCTCTGAGAATCCTAGAGGTATCTGTGTTAAAAGTCTAGTTTGTAAGAGGTGGAATCATTTACGTTCATTCTTCCTAGAAGAAGTGACAGGGAAGTCACCCTCATTGCAAGTGGAAGTTGCAGTGTGAGTTGTCTGGTGATTTCATCCTTAAGTTTTAGGTATGAGTGAACACAGAGCTCCCTGTAGGACAAGCGGGATAAAAATGTTAGTACAAAAAGGAAAGCAAAGAAAAACATCAATACGCTTATATGAACAGTGCGCTGAGATGTTACAGGTACTAATTATCCTGCAGTATTTAAAAAAATGTTTAGAAATATATGCAGGAATTTATTTTGCTTGGTTTCATTAAAAAACTTAAATTGTTCTTAGGTATGCATAGTAGAATTCAACACAGAAGAGCTCTGTGGATCAAAGATTGATCTAAGTTGGCATTCTGCTTCACGAGAAGCCAACCATATGCTTCTGATAGGCCAGTAGTTCTCCGGAAGACAGTAGTTCTCTCCCATTATTCTTTCCAACAAACGGCCTCCAGTAGCATACTGGGTCTTTACAAAAGGTTCTGTATAACCATGTGAGTTTAGAAGTACATTAAAGGTAGTCTGTTCTGAATTATCTTTCACCTTTTCTGAAAATAATAAGCCACCTATCTTTAAACTAGTGTATCCTCACCTCCTTGATTTTAGCTTCTCTTTCAGTTGCTTTTGGGGAAAGAATGAGCCCTGTTTTATTCCAGTGGTGTATCCTCAGATGGTCCAAATTGATTTAAACAGTCTTTTAGATATAGTGGCCCAGGCATTTAAGGAAGATAGCTGCTGCTGTGTTTTCAGCTATAAATCATAAACACTGATCTCTTTCTTTTTTTAGACCACTTGGACCTGAAAGTCTTTTACTTCGTGGAGCAAGATTGAAAAACACAAAAGAAATTTTTGGTTTGTAATTGCATTTTATCAATTGTATTTTATCAGTTGCTCAACAGTTCTTAAATTTTCATAAGAAAGTACAACTTCCCCTTAGAGCAGAGGTGGGCAGCCTGGCCCTCTAGATATTGTTCAGCAGTAGTTCCCATTTGCCATTGACAATGTAGTAGTAGTGAGATTATGGGAGATGCAGTTAGTAAAAACTCTTTTTGTGTCTGAACTGAGTTTTGACTCAGAAAATAACAATAGACTGCTGAATCTAGAGAGTAGTAAGTACAATTTAATATGATGCTTAAAGGATTGCAGTTACCCTGTTTTCTTTAGTGTTAAGCCTGTGCTAGTTATACAGTATACACTTATAGGTGTTACAGTTCAAAGGTCATTATTTTGTCATAACAATATTGCTAAAAATCTAATGCCTTTTGCCACAACTTTGTTCTGGAAGTCGTGATAAAACTAACGTTCTCCTTTTTACCAGCCTGGGCTGTAAACACCAACTGATAAAAATTGTTTTGTGTTTTGTTTTTCTTAGGTGTTGCAGTATATACAGGAATGGAAACCAAGATGGCATTAAATTATAAGAGCAAATCACAGAAACGATCAGCAGTGGAAAAATAAGTATATGCAGCATTTCCACTAGTCGCTAGTTGCAATGGTTTGTTAAAAGATCTAGTAGCCTGTATGGGTAGCTATAAAACTTTTTTCCTTAGGAAATTTTGGAAAATTTAGGTCAGAGTGGCGCAGTGGTTAAACGTCGGCACTGCAGCCACAGTGTTGTGAGTTCAGTCCTGCAGGGCTCCAGGTTGACTCAGCCTCCCATCCTTCCGTAGGTCGGTAAAATGAGTACCCAGCTTACTGGGGGCAGTTAGCTAAAAACATTGTAAACCACTTAGGGAGTGCTTAGCACTGATAAGCAGTATAGAAATTTAACCACTATTGCCAACTGCTATTGCTGTTTTTTTTTTCAGACTGCCTAGTGTTAAGCAGGTTTTTTTCACTCTGCAAGCAAACTTTAAAATTAATGAAATCACTACCTAGTAATTGAGCAAATATTCTACATCATTTTGGAAAATAACGCAAGAATTGAGCTGTCCATATTTGAAGCGATGTAGTCCAATTGACATTAAATCTACTCCTCCTTAACCTGTTAAACCTTTGTTGTTTTCCAAGGGAGTGTGTCATTTTCTTAGCTAGTAAGGCATGTACATAGCCATAACTTCTTCCTAGACCCTATGGCAAAGTCTCTTGTTGAGTTTTGCGTTCACTCTCTCTAAAAGAGAAGATAAATTTGGTCTTCTGCAACCATAGAATTCCCAGAGACAGAAAATAAAATGGCCCATCCTTTTTCCAACCTCAGCAATGCTACAATGACCTGCCATTTGGCTGAAAATGGCAAAGATACAAAGCACTGCTGGCTAAGAATCTTCTGCAGAAAAGTTTAAGTTTGTAACCAAAGAAGTTAAATTACTTGTGAAGCTAGATCATATTCTTGCAAAGTTGTAGCTACCATCACTGATTTGTTCTAGGCAATTATCTTTTGTTTTATTGGGTATGGGGGATATTGGTTTGAATCAGATTACTCTGATTGCTAATCAGTGTTGATACTTTTTACTCAAAATGAATTGGAAGGTGTTTTTGAAGAGCTGTATGGGTATTTTGAGGGGAGTTCATGCTCATTTCAGCTCTAGTCAGTGAAATCTTTTTTCATAGAGCAGTTTTAGTTATATGCATATTTGCTTTAAAGTCACATCTGCCAATTTTATTCCCTTAGGTCCATGAATTCCTTTTTGATTATCTATCTAATAATCCTCCTTGTTGAAGCCATTGTAAGCACAATATTGAAGTATGCTTGGCAATCTGAAGAAAAGTGGAATGACCCTTGGTATAACCAGCTCACTGATCATGAAAGAAATAGCAGTAAGGTAATCTGTTAAATTCTGTGCATCTTTTATATAGTATTTTTCTTCTTCCCCCAGGGATTTTCAGTGGGGTGTGGAAGTTTTGATTCCAAGCTTGCATGATACTTGTTCAAGTTTACAGCCATAGCTTTGAAGGTTACAGTATCCCAGGCTTCTCTCCACTGTGGCTTCTTTCAGATGATAAGTTACCATGGTGTGTCTACTATCCAAGATTTTAAAATACTGAAATTCTTTTTGTACGTTTTTTTTTATTTCATGTGTTTCATCTTTGGAGCTTCACCTTCTTAGGACTTCCTTCCCTTCCTTCTAGGACCTCCTTCATCCTTTTTCTCTTTTATAACCTTTAAAGCAATACTACACCGTTTCCTTTCCCTTCATCAGCACTGCATCTTCCTATGTGCCTCATTTGTAGTTTTCATCATATTGCTATATCACAGTCATTCTCAGGAACCATTGCTTACCCAGTCTGTTTCAAAGTGGCATTCATTATGCATTACAGCTTCTTGAAACCTACCCTCCTTAGGTTCCATTTTCTGTTTTCTCCTACTCCCATACATGTGAAAAATGCCATAGGGTTCTTCTAGCAGTCTTCCTTGGTGATAGTAGCATGAGTACTCTTTTTGCTTTGCATGGGCTGTCCAGCTGCTGTGCTGTTATTGCTATATCTTCTGGCATTCAAGAGACTAGAAGACAGCTGCAAGGAATATGCTTGTGCTTTCTTAGGGTTTTGACGGTTTGTCCACACTGCACAGGAAACGCTCACTTTTCAACACTCCGCTGTCTGACAACTTGCTCTTTTGATGCTTCCAAATTAAGGACAAGTTCCATTAATTTGACGTGTAGTCCACTCTTTCATCATTTTTCTTGTCTTACAGAGACTTACTTCAGACCACACATACACACATGGTCCCTAGTTTTGCCAACAGAAAGAGTGGATCCTCTGGTCAAATTAATGGAACTTGTCTGTATTGCAAGCATTGAAATGGCAGGCTTCCTTCACTTCTTCTTGCTTGCGGAGGCTGACTTGGGACCACACATGTGCTGCTTGCAAAGCAAGTCTAAAGGGGGAAAAAAGGGTGTCAAGCCAGCAGAGGGGCCTTACAAGCGGCACGCACATGTAGTCAGTCCTAAACAAGCTCCTGTAAATCCAGATGGGTCCCGCTTGTTGACCATTTCCATTTTCTGACAGTGCTCCAATCGAGGCCTACCGCTGAAGGGGTGTGGCAGTGGTGACACCATGGTTTGCTCAGAAACTATTTCTGATCAGTCCTAGTAAGTGGGAAATACTAGGGTCAGTATTTGAAAATGAAGATTCCATTGGTTCAGGAATTAGCTCATCTTTATAAGTAATTATATGTCTTTAAAGTGAACATAGTAGTTTATTTGGTGCCAAACTGCATAGATATTAGTCAGGTCTACAGATTCATGTTGCTGTCTGTCAAGTTTGTAGTAGAAAAGGATCCTCCAGTGATCTAGAGCAATGGAATGATAATTGATTACATCTGCAAAGAGTGCTCATCTTGAACTCACTGGAGAAAGTATAAGGATAAACACATAGCACATATTGTAGAAGCAAATAAAAACATACTATGTGTTGTAGAAGTAGAACACCCATTGCAGTTTAAACCTCATCATACTAGCTTTTCGAAGGAGGCACAGTCAGTTCATCAATAGTATAAATAGTGTTATATATCACGGGACATTGCTCACTACTGCAGAAAAAGCCGTCGTAATTTGCATGTCTGGTGCACAATTATGTATGGTCACCTTTTTTGCGTCAATTATTATACATTCTTAAAACGTGTGTTTCACTTTTAGTTTGATAATACTTTTTCTCTTCCTCTCTCAGATCTTGAGCTTCATTTCAGATTTCCTTGCTTTCCTGGTACTTTACAACTTTATTATACCCATTTCACTTTACGTGACTGTTGAGATGCAGAAATTTCTTGGATCTTTTTTTATTGGTTGGGATCTTGATCTCTATCATGAAGAAACAAATGAGAAGGCACAAGTAAATACTTCAGATCTCAATGAGGAGCTGGGACAGGTATAAAGTGGTTATGTATTTTTTTTAAAGTGATTGGATAATGTTTTTTCATAAAACAATTTTCATTCTTATCAATGCTGCTTTCATTCTGATCAGTATTGTGAATGTGTCCATTTTGCAGACCCAGTCCAGTACGATAGTCAGAATGCTGGGATGAGGATGGGAAAAAAAACAGATTGAAATACCCACTTAGACATCACTCTCAGTCTGATCTACTTTATAGGGTAGTTATAAAGTGAAGTGGGGAAAAATTATATATGGCACTTGAGATATGTCAAGGGGGGCAGGACTATAAATGAAATAACTCCATTAATAGCATTTGTTTTAATTGAACAAAAGTATAATTGGAAGGCTTTTCAGTGCCTGCAGGCAGCAGTATATAATCATGATTGAGCAAAATGCTGTTTGGCATTTATTGCCTCTATAATCTGAGCTAACACCTGTGGTCAAGGTAATGTATATCTCAAAAAAAACATGGAAGAGATACTTGAACTGACTGCATTATTCAACATTCTGAGAATCTCTTTTAGTAAACAACAGCATCAAGAGTAGTTTTCTCTCTCTCAAGTTTTGAAAATGGCTTGAGGTCTTTGGAACAAGGGAGGCCTCAGTTGGATTTGTAGCAGCAGCACCTTGATCCTCTCTGTGATTTGCAGAGGCAGAATAAGCTTTGTGAATTTAATAAGTAAAGGAAGTTGCAGCTCAGCAAGAGAGCCAAAGTGGTGTAGTGATTTGAGTGCTGGACTGCAATTCTCGAGAGCTCAGGGTTCAAATTCCCTCTCAACTGTGGAAATCCGCTGGGTGACCTTGGGCAGATCACACTCTTTCAGCCCTGAGGAAGGCTGATCCAAACCTCCTCTGAACAAACCTTGCTAAGAAAACCCCGTGATAGGTTCACCGTAGGGTCACTGTAAGTCAGAAACAAAGGCACACAACAAAGATAACAAGAAGTCAGCAACAGATTATATTATGTGCAGAAGTTCCCTAGTATTTCAGGTTAAATGCATCTGCTTAGCTAGCAGATGCTGGAGAAGGCCATTGCTGAAGACTTGCTTGGAAGAACCCTGTCAGTTGAAGGGGACAGTACTGTGCTAGATGGGCCAGTGGTTTAATTCAGCACAACTGTTAGTTTGTATAGAATCTACATGAGAAGTGCATAGATGTTTATTTTTCATAATCAATATAAAGTGCTGAATCTCATTTTCTTCTCATTTGATTTACGTTGGTGCATATTTGCAAGTTAAGTCGAGAGATGCATGACATAAATCTATCCAATTTAATAGGTGAGGCATTGAGTCTAATGTGCTGATTCTTACTTCAGGAGTTTCACTGAGAATATTGTTATGTAATGGGATTTTATTTCAACCTTGCACCCTGCACCTCACAGTTGAGGCGGGGGAAGCATTCTTAATTCTACTGTTCTTAAAACTATTTGGTTCACTCCCCTTTTCAACTTACCCTAGGTGGAGTATGTATTCACAGATAAAACTGGTACATTAACTGAAAATGTGATGCAGTTTCGGGAATGCTCCATTAATGGTATCAAGTACCAAGAAATCAATGGCAAACTGGTTCCAGAAGGACTGATTGAAGATGTTTCAGATGGAATACGACCTAGCCTGGTATGATTTTTTTTTTAAATTAAAATTCATTCAGAGCAGAGGTAGGTATTATGCAACTCTCCATATATAGGTGGACTATGGGTGCCGTCATTTCTCATCATTGCCTTATGCCAGCTCAGGCTGATGGGAGTTGTAGGCCGACAATTTCTGAAACACTGCATGCTTCCTGCCTCTCATGTAGATAGACCCTTATGTGCTCTTCTATTTAAGTAATTAAACATATTTCAAGAGGACTAGATTGCAAAATTGACTCAAACTGAACAGTTGTTGAGAGTTCCTCGGGAATAGATAGTAAGGCTCCCTTGAGAATGAACTGATTGTATTAATTAGGCTAACATCCAGATCACAGACATGCATAGTACAAAGCAAGTCCTGTTAAATTCAAAGAGGTGTTTTGCAAGCAAGCATTTACTGGAGTACTACACCTCTTCATGTAAGGGTTTGTTGGATTCAGTTATACAAGCTATGTCTCCAGTTATTGTGCTTCATTGGGGCTTATTTCCTGCTAACTTTACAGTACGTTCTAGCATTTAGCTGAATTGTCTTCCTCTTTTCCTACTGACTCCTATTTTATCAAGCATTATCTGTTTAATGATTCATGTTGTCTCATGATATGACCAAAGTACAATAGCCTCAGTTTGGCCATTCTGATTTCTAGGGAGAGTTTTGGCTTGATTTGCTGTTGGAGCCATTTATTTGTCTTTCTGAAGTCGATGGTACTGCCAAATCTGCCACAATCTGGTCCTAGTCTTGTTTTTGTGGTGAGAAGGGAGCTTTTCTGACTTCTTCTTCCAGTTATGCTATCTTTTTGATGTCTGTATTGGCCATCAGTGATGTCTATCTGTATAGTCATCTCTTTGGTTGCCTGAAGAATGTGTTTGCAATGAACAAATTCTAGGCCTCATACAATTCAATAAGTTGTTCTCATGCTTTGTTTCTTGATCCTAGGCCAAATTCTTCAACAGTGTTTGATTCTGCTTTGTTTCCTACTTTTGCATTCCAGTCGCCTGTGATTATTAACCTGCTCTGTGTGGGTGTGTGATCAGTCAGTTTCCTCCTGAATGCCAGTATAGGATCCTTCTTCTTCTTCTGTCCCTGTAGCTGGAGTATAAATTTGGGTTGTGGTTATATTTTTCAGTTTCCTCTGAAGTTTTCTTGATATTATTCAGTCAGGCTTTGCATTATATGTCCTGGCTGTTTTCACTACCTCTCTCCTCAATATTAATGCCACCACATTTCTTCGTAGGTTTTCATTTCTTGGGTAAAAGAGTGTATAGTTGGGGACCAGCAGTTGTATTTAAGCCATGATTTCAGGTTTTTTGAAGGATTTGTTCTTTATGTATCTGTTATTTGTTCCTCTTAGTTACAGTCATAATTTCTGCAGATGGACATATGCATATTTTTAATAGTTTATTTTGTTAGTGAAAAATAAAATTACATGACAAATTGATTTTTTCTTTTTTAATTCAGTGTTTTGTCTTTTTCTTTTAACAGACACAAGAAGAAGAACTTTTCTTGAAAGCTGTTTGTCTTTGTCATACAGTACAAATTAATAATGACCAGACTGATGGCGTATATGACAGTCCTTGGCGTACCAATGGCATATCAACTCAGCTGGAGTACTATGCTTCTTCACCAGATGAAAAGGCTTTAGTTGAAGCTGCCCGCAGGTGAGAATTAGAAACTGAGATTCTGCGTGTGCTGTTCTGGCAGCAGAAATGGCATCACTAGATGAGTCAGCCTTGTATCTTTAGGTCAGGTTTGGATATGTTCTAGAGATGTGGAGATAGAAGGAACATAGTGGCCAAATAACTTGCCCGTGTCTTCTGTTTTAACTCGTAAAGGTCCTGCAACCATGTTACTGTTGCAAGGCCAACGAAGTATCGTTTACCAGCAGGAGTAGGAACACTTCGTTGTTTCTCCTATGCATAGGGAAATGGAGGAGGTGCAGGAGCACTGGTATTAACATGGTGCCAAGAATGTCACAGCTCTCATTTAGAAGAATACTGCGCTATTACTCTTTCTAATGCCAAATTCATCTGATGAATGTTAGCAGAACTGGAGCCATAACGCAAGTAAGAGGGAAATATTAACATGCTCATAGGAGCCTAAGGTTTTATGAGGTTCCCCCTCCCACCAAAGAAGAAGAGGAAGAAAAGATCTTTAGGTGGAGAAATACATCCAGATTAGTTCATTGAAGCCTGATGTGATGTACTGTGCTGCAGAACTCTGAGTGTCTGCCTGATGATATGGAAAACCTGTGGAGCATGATACAGTGGGAAGAAGGGAAAATGAATGGAGTGTCCTGAAAGAGGACATAGTTGGCTGGAATCCTCAGTAAGAATATTCCATGCTGCAACTTTTTTCATAGACATCAAGCATGTGGTGGTGGCAGTTGATACTGACCTTTTAATGTATATAGCATTCTAGAGAGTGCAAGGAGACAAATTCCCCATTCTAGGGATTTTGTGGGTTACAGTTTGAAGAAATGAGAAAATTCTACAGAGAATATGCATTTATTTCAATTCTACATGAGGCATGAAGAAATGCACATACAACATATTTTGTAATCTTTATGTTCATTTCAGTCTTGTTAAATTGAGACTTAACATGCTACAAAATATCTAAGGTTAGCTTCTTGTTAAAGGTTAATAATTACTAAAGGTTACTAAACAATTTTTACCTACAGAATTCATTGTTGTTATAGCTGTCGTTTGAAACTGTCTTTAGTTAGCAAAGATTATGTATTCCTTTCATTTCAGTGCTGTTCTTAGAGGCCCCTTCCTTCTCTGAAAGCGCCACTTTGCTGTACAATGATCTAAATTTTCCTGAAAATTTAGTTTTAAAGTCATTAACTGACTCCTCTTTGAAATGTTTAGGGTAGGTGTTGTGTTTACTGGAGCAACTGCAGAAAGTATGGAGCTTAAAAGCTGCGGAAAGCCAGAAAGGTAAAAATAAAAGTTTATTAATATTTCCTATGCATGTTTATTTCTGTTAATATGCTGTAAAGTAAGAACAGGAAGACCTCAACTGACAAATTGTGAGGTAGAATATAACAAAAACAGATGCCAAGCTGGACTGTTTATTATGTCACTGAAATATATAATGCAGAAAACAATTACATGTAAAATTTGGATTTATAATTGGTTGACCGGCCGAACCCAAAGGGTGATCACGAATGGCTGCTTTTCATCCTGGAGAGAAGTGACTAGCGGGGTGCCACAGGGCTCTGTCCTGGGCCCAGTGCTGTTCAATATTTTATCAACGACTTGGATGAAGGAATAGAGGGCATGCTCATCAAATTTGTCGATGACACCAAATTGGGAGGGGTTGCTAATACACCAGAGGACAGGATCAAAATTCAAAATGACCTGGATAGATTGGAGAGCTGGGCCAAAGCTAACAAAATGAAATTCAACAGAGAGAAGTGTAAGGTCCTACACTTAGGTAGAAAAAATGGAATCCAGAAGTATAGGATGGGGGACACGTGGCTGGATGGCAGTACGTGTGAAAGGGATCTAGGAGTCTTAATAGACCACAAGCTGAACATGAGTCAGCAGTGTGATGCAGCAGCCAAGAAAGCCAATGCAGTTCTCGGCTGCATCAATAGGAGTATGGTGTCCAGATCGAGGGAGGTACTGGTACCACTCTACTCTGCTTTGGTTAGACCTCATCTTGAATACTGTGTCCAGTTCTGGGCACCCCAATTCAAGAAGGACATGATCAGGCTGGAGCAGGTCCAGAGGAGGGCAACCAAAATGGTGAGGGGCCTGGAAGCCATGCCCTATGAGGATAGACTTAGAGAGCTGGGTATATTTAGTCTGCAAAAGAGAAGGTTAAGAGGGGACATGATAGCCATGTTTAAATATTTGAAGGGATGCCATGTAGAGGAGGGAGTGGGCTTGTTTTCTGCTGCTCCAGAGACCAGGACAAGGAGCAATGGATTCAAGCTGCAGGAAAGGAGATTCCACCTGATCCTCAGGAAGAATTTCCTGACAGTCAGGGCTGTCCGGCAGTGGAATATGCTGCCTCGGAGTGTAGTGGAGTCTCCTTCTTTGGAGGTTTTTAAGCAGAGGCTGGATGGCCATCTGTCGGGAGTGCTTTGAGGGTGTTCCTGCATGGCAGGGGGTTGGACTGGATGGCCCGTGTGGTCTCTTCCAACTCTACATTTCTATGATTCTATGATTCTATAAAATACATCAGATCATTTTAAGCGTAACGTTGTTGGAAAGTACCCCAAGGACCATCTAGTCCAGCCCTCTGCTGTGCAGGAAGTCATCATCAGCAGTCTTACTTAATGTGTGATAGATTGGTGAGAGACTTGGCTATATATTATATGTGCATCTGTGAGAAATTATTACAGGTGCTTCCCTTATCCAGAAATCTGAAATTCAGAACCCTCCAAAAACCAAAACGTTTTCCCACCAGCTGCCCACTTCTACTTTCAAGGCAGCAGCTGTGGCACTCCTGCTTCAGGCAGAAGCAGGCAACTGACAGGCTTCCTGGAGAGAGAAGAGAGGCTAGAGAGAGAGAGACAAGGATCTGTGAAATGGGGAGAGGTGTGGATTCCCACCATATTATAGAGCCTCAGTGTCTCTCCAGCCTCATATCTTGTACACAACATAAGTAGCAAACAAATGAGTTGTGAAGCTGGAAAGAGACAGCAGGCCGAGAAAGAGAAAAGGGACTCTTAGAAGGATTGTTTATTGCCCACTCTCTCTTCTCTCTCCATTCTTCATTTTTACTTGAGTGTTAAGGGTCAGAGGGGGAAAATATCAATGTTTCGTCTTGGATCCCATCTCAAAGATATCTCATTTTATTTATATAGATATAGATATATATGTATGTATGTATGTGTATGTATATGTATATATATATATATGCAAATAGAGGTATTCCAAAATCAGAAAAAAATATGGAACACTTCTGGTCCCAAACATTTCAGATAAGGCGGGATCAACATGTATTGTGTGGTATATTCTTGCTTGCTAGGTGTGAGAAGGACCTCTGTCCGAGGCACTCCAGAGCTGTTGTGCAGATTAGATTGAGAAATCAGTCAGTAAAACCATTAAAATATCACAACAGTTTAAACAGTGAAGACCATCCCAGTAATCAGTTTTAGCAAATAATCGTGACTTCTTGAACTTCCAGTTATCCAGTACATGCTATGAACATGACTCTCTTTCCCCCCCTGTAAAGGTACAAATTACTACATGTTTTGGAGTTTGATGCAGATCGCAGAAGAATGAGCGTCATTGTAGAAAGTCCATCAGGTCAGTTGAAGTTGTTTTAAAGAGAAGGTCTTGAAACAGCTTATTTAATAGGGACACTGCTGGCTGCTGAAAAGGTCATCATTAATTGTAAATTTGCCATAGACTACTTTTTTTCTTTAAAATTATTCTTTTACAGGGGACAAACTCTTATTCACCAAAGGAGCAGAATCTGTCATTCTTCCTCGCAGTAGCGGTGGAGAAATAGAAAAAACAAGAATTCACGTGGATGAATTTGCTTTGGTATGTGAGTGTTGCTTTCAAACTTTCTGGTAGGTCAGAATGGTTTACTGTGTGTAAGATTTTAAAACTTCAGGTCTGTGAAAGATGTCATGATGCTTTAAGGTGAGAAAACCAAGGAACAAGACCAGGCAACTCATTGCTTCCTGTGGCCCAGCTCTATCCTTTGGCTCTGTTAACATCCTGTGGAACCCAGAGTAGCTTTAGGGTGTCCCTTTTCATGGTTTTTGAACTGGCAATCCTTTTTCAAGGATATCTCATAACCAACAATGTTGAGAGTGCTATTTTCATGGGTTGTAAATTGCCATGAATGTAGGCTGAATTTCCCCTAACTTTCATTTTTGGATAGTGTTGATGGCAAGTTATAGCACTACTTCAAAGCAACAGAAATGGCTTAGGTGATAATTTTGTTCTACCCGCCTTAACTCAGACTATGAATGTTCAGCTTTGGGGCACACCCAAGTTCCTGCTCTAAAAGCTGAAGCATTTGCTTTTAATAAACTATGTTCATTCTGAGACACATGGCAGTATGTATAATAAATGATGGAATGAAAAAAAAAAAAAAAAACCCTGTCACCTAATAATTCCTTTGCCCCCAGTATCTGCAGGTTACCATTAGTCTTAATGTGGAATTGCCTTTCCTTTCTTCAGCATGTCTTTGCTTAATTTTGCCAAACTTTGTCCATTAAGTACTTTAGCTAGCTTTTCTACTATTCATAGTATGGGCAACATAAAATGTGAATAGATGCCAGTAGATGCAAGTTACCAGTATGTGGCAAAATTTTGTTAATTTTTTGTTGACTTCCATTCCTACTTGCCCGTTTTCTAAATCACCTTATCACCTTATCTTGTATGTTGGCATTGTTACAGTTAATATTTTCCTATCCCAACTCCATAATGGCTGCTGCTTTCTTCATCTCCTCACTGTATTTACAAAACTTGAAAGGTGATGGAAACAGAGCCAGTTGTGATTTTAAATATCATTAGTTTCACTTGAATTTACATTTTTGATATTGACACGTAAATATCTGCTAGAACAGGATAGAGGTTTTTCTAAGGAGCTGTTAGAAGTACTGCAGAACCCAGAATTCTCTTGGGCCATTACAAAAAACCTTTAGTTCTCTGGGATTATTAGAGGAAGACTATAAGCACCTATATAATGCCTACAAGACCATTTCCTAAGGCACAGCTACATATTCTTAAGACAACGATTTACCTTTCTTGCATTGGCATCTTACTAGATGATATAAATTGGCACTTGTAAATTGGCAAAGTCCAGCTGTCTGTGCAGACCAGATTCAGTCTTCAAGTCATCTTGTCTGGCCTCCCTCCCTGCTCTCTTCTTCTCTCCCTCCCCATCATCTGTCCACCAGGTTGAAGAAAAAGTTGGAAGATCAAAATATTACCTGATCTTTGGATTTTATAGAAGAGATTTAGAGAAGAGGTTATAACCTTTTCTTTAATTGTGCGGTGCACTTTCTCAGTAAATAAACTTGATTGCCAATGTCCTGTCTACAAATAAGTTACTTATTCTATTCACAGAAAGGATTAAGGACACTGTGTGTAGCTTACAGAAAATTCACACCCAAGGAGTATCAAGAAGTAGAAAAACGCCTTTTTGAGGCAAAAACTGCCTTACAGCAAAGAGAAGAGCGGTTGGCAGAAGTGTACGACTTTATAGAAAGAGACCTGCAATTACTTGGAGCTACAGGTGTAGAAGACAAGTATGTACTACCTGTGCTCATGAATTGGGAAAAGGGGTTCTGCTAATTATACATTGTGTTTGCGATGCAAATGAATCCAGAGATGTCAATATCATACATATTGTGGATGGGTTCTTTTCCTGTTGGGATGGACAGAATAAGCATCTCCTCATATCCTGTGACACAGAGCAGTTTTTGCAAGCCCTCTGTGTCACAATGCATGACTCTTTCCACCTGCTCAAACAGAGGAAGCAATATAGATGATGCTGTTGTACCAATATCTGCATTTGCAAAGGTCTCACTGCTTACAACACAGGAGAAGGATGCACTCGTTTCATATACCGTGGAAGGTGAATTGGCAGGCTACCTCCATGTATGTACAAGGCCTAAGGTAATCTGCACAGTATCACAGATATCAGTGTTTCAGAGTCTAGTAATGATTCTAGTGGTTGATTCTCCCAAGCTAAAGCTTGTGGCAGCTAACCCTCACCCATCACAAATTGTCTGTCAAGAGTTCTTCTTGGGGACTGGCCCACACAGCAGCAGTTGTGTGTATTCATACAAGTATTTAGAAATAGGTATAAATGCTGGTAAAGGAAACTTGGTTGCTTCTGAATGTGGAAGCTTCATTTAGAGAAAGTGTTTGTGTAGAATGTAGTGAAACCTCAGAAGCCAGAGCAGTGGTAAAATAAAAGATCTAGTGATTGGAGGGTAGAGCTCCTCACCTTTCTCCATAACTAGCAAGACCAGAATAAACTATGCAAAAAAAAAGTCAGTTGTTCTAAAAATCTCTTGTAATATTGGGTGTGCTTGTTTACTTTCAGACTCCAAGATAAAGTCCAAGAAACCATAGAAGCCCTTCGACTAGCAGGTATCAAAGTATGGGTCCTCACCGGTGACAAGCATGAAACAGCTGTTAGTGTCAGTTTGTCGTGCGGACACTTCCATAGAACCATGAACATCCTCGAATTGGTTCAGCACAAATCAGACAGTACATGTGCCGAGCAGCTGAGGCAGCTAGCCAGGAGGTAAAATGATGCGAATGTCTGAATGAATAAGATTAACAACTCTTTTTACAGAACTTTTCAGTATAAAAATAGATCAGTCAGTTTAGATCTTCTTTACTAGATAAATAAAATCCTCACCTGATGCAGACAACCCTGTTGTTTAGGGGAGGGGAATGGTCTGTTCTTCAGCTTCTGATTCTGTGTAGTTGCTCTTTTTTTGAGCCTTTGACGACTCACAGCTGGTTTACAAAAAGGAAAGGCTTGGTATGCCAACAATAACATTCTCTGCTCCTTTGTTAGAATAAAGGAGGACCACGTAATCCAGCATGGACTGGTGGTGGATGGGACCAGCCTTTCTCTGGCACTCAGACAACATGAGAAGCTCTTCATGGAAGTCTGTAGAAATTGCTCTGCTGTGCTCTGTTGTCGCATGGCACCTCTGCAAAAAGCAAAGGTAATTTGCTCAAACTTTTTGAACTTTTTTTGAAGTTTGGTGAACATTTGACTGCCAGAATCTGCCCTGATGGCTCTTAGTGCTTTTGTTTGTGGGGAGCATTCTTAAGGCTGACTGTTCTGCTGAATAACCCCTGTGCAACCCAAGTATGTTCACTGGGACATGCTAAATTCATAGTTGGCACCTGTTGGTTCCCTGTCACCTGATGTGATCTGAATTTGTTTTAGCTTAACAGGGTCAGCATTCCTCTACCAGGTCAGAAGTGGTGGAGAAGCTGTTTTTTAGGGAATTTAGTCTACCAGTGTTGATATCCTTGAGGGGGACCTTAATAAGTTACCAAATTACTCACTTTCCCAGAATGCCATTTGGGCAAGTCACATTCTCTTAGTTTTAGCAGAAGGCAGTGGCAAACTTCCATTGAATAAATATTGCAGGAAATACATAGGGTAGGGTTGCCATAAGTTGGAGTCAACTTGGAGGCTCATCACAAGAACATAGTATTAAATTTAGGGGGGGAAATGTCCTGTTTTTCCTTTACAGGTTGTACGACTGTTGAAAACATCTCCAGAGAAACCTATCACATTAGCTATTGGTGATGGGGCTAATGATGTAAGCATGATACAAGAAGCTCATGTTGGTATAGGTAAGAGTCTTCTCATCATTTATCTATATTTAGGTTTTTGGTTTTTGTATTATGCTAAGAGTTCCACTGTATTTAAAGTTGAAGCAGAATTAGAAAGGGTATAAAATACTTGAGAGCCTGTGAACCATAGTCTTTCTCTGTACTCTTTTCCATTAAAATAAAGTAATGAATAAAATACATTTAAACTTTTGTCAGCCAATGTTGCCTTTTAAGGAGGCTTGTTATTTAAAAACCAAATTTCTGCTTGGCCGGGAATTGGTCTCAATGGCCCTTGTGGTCTCTTCCAACCCTATGGTGCTATGGTTCTGTGAAATTATATTATATAATCTGGGATTTGTTGGGAAAGGAAACATCTTTCCTTGTCCCTCGTGGTTGGTGACCTCTTCCGTGTTCCAGTGTCTTTGCTCCCAAGGGGAGAGGCAGAGGAAACTAGCAGATGGTTAAAAATGACAGTCTGCAAAAATAGTCCATCCATTGATCTTTTTAGTCCCTGTCATTTAAAAGAAAAAGGAAACTGTCTGGATAAAGATTTGGTAAGACCTATTTGTACCCAAAGTTTTTCCTTCCCTTTGAAAAACAGATGGAAAAAAACTCTGCATGTTTGAAGCTCAGGATTGGTCAGTCTTAGTCCATAGATCTCAAGTGTACTTTCATTTCCATTGAAGTTAAGTTGTATAGGAGCACACCATGCATAAAACTGAGTAAAATCTATTCTGGCAGATTATATTTAAAGTATTATTTCAACTCTGTAATTAAGTTTACAAAAATTATTAAGCAGTAATAGTTTTATTAGCCTATTTGTGTACACCTAGCTACATTAATTATATGTGGCTTTAATTTTTTTAGTAAGTGCTCACTACCTGGTCTCTCTTAGTGAAATTTCAGCCGCTTGGATTTTTGGAAACCTGCACTTAAACATAGATGGAGTTCATCCATGGCATACTCAATAGTTAAAGTTTAGTAGGATGATTCTGGTGGACACGGCCACTTTAATAAGCAGCACTTGAGATGCTTGAATCACCCTTATTTGTGGTTTCTCATGTACTTTTACTTGAGGTTATGTCTATGGACTTGAGATTCATCTTACTTTTCTTTTGTCTTCCATAAAACATCAGGTATCATGGGCAAAGAAGGAAGACAAGCTGTAAGAAACAGCGACTATGCAATAGCAAGATTTAAATATCTTTCTAAGTTACTTTTTGTCCATGGGCACCTTTACTATATTAGGATAGCAACCCTTGTACAGTACTTTTTTTACAAGGTAAGTTTCTTCTGATCATAATAAATCCTTGACCTAGAAATATTTTATTTTATCACTACACTTTTAGAGTTAACTGCAACAGCAAGAGTTAGGGATATGGGGAAACATCTGAACATCCTTTTAGATGTTTTCCACTGTTGCTTTCTAAGGTTTGTACATTCTATCAGACTGTCAGTGCCATGTTTCTAAACATCTTCAGTGTGATACTTTGTGTTCTTAAAGTTTAATATGATTACATAAAATTAAGGATATTCCTTTAAACTGTAAACTGGATTAGCTCATTATTATCAAACCAGGTTTCCATTATTTTAGAAATGGCCAGCATATATCTAACATGACCAGTCTTATAGCAGTGATAAAGTGAGATAGAGTGGAATAGAAGCTTGCAGATTGCATGTATGCGTGCTTTCTCCATCTATACATGTAGCACTTTTCCCCCTCTTTTTAGCAACTGTTTTACATTTCGCAGAGGCTGACACAATAATTGTATTCATTTAATTCATTAATATCCCACTTCAGAAAAAAAGATAAAATGGAAAAATACCTCCGAAGTATAGAAGCTGATATTTGAAAAGAAAACAAAAACATGTAGGGCATAGATCCTAAGATTAATAAATAAATAAGGAACATTGCATAATTTTTGGGAGGGCTAACTCTATAAAGGAGCTTTTCAGAAATTGCAGGGACTAAGAGCAAACATACGGGAAACTTATTTGTACAAACCACCTTAAATTAAATTACCATAAAGTTCCAAATTCTAAAATATAAACTCTAAAACCTGTGATTTCTGAACTCATCATAATTGCAGTCCCTGGTTTATAGATGAATGTGAGTTCGATTGATGCATGTATAATGCAAACTGTGATTATCAAGAGGGGAGAACGAATGAATTAACAGGGAGGATGTGCACAGTGGTCTTTATTGCAAACCATGACTGAAACTATGATTGGCATTTAGGATTAAGAATCTTTGTATACTTAGAATTTTTCTCCTTTGTATTCTCACTTAGGATAGAGTTGTGATTCCACACTCTATTTTAAAAGGTTTTTTTGCTGTTAGTCAAGATATCGGAGGGGTTTTTCAGAGCTTGTTGATTTACATCCCTAACTGGTAATATTGATTCTTGTTTTCCAGAATGTGTGCTTTATTACACCACAGTTTTTATATCAGTTCTTCTGCTTGTTTTCACAACAAGTAAGTATTGAGTTAGATCCCTGCCTCTGCTTCGTGGATGGATATATAATAGAAGTCAAAAATAATGCATAAATAATATTTTGTTACACATTAGGGAGCTGGGTATGTTTAGTCTGCAGAAGAGAAGGTTAAGAGGGGACATGATAGCCATGTTTAAATATTTGAAGGGATGCCATGTAGAGGAGGGAGTGGGCTTGTTTTCTGCTGCTCCAGAGACCAGGACAAGGAGCAATGGATTCAAGCTGCAGGAAAGGAGATTCCACTTGAACCTCAGGAAGAACTTCCTGACAGTCAGAGCAATCCGGCAGTGGAATATGCTGCCTCGGAGTGTGGTAGAGTCTCCTTCTTTGGAGGTTTTTAAGCAGAGGCTGGATGGCCATCTGTTGGGAATGCTTAGATGGGTGTTCCTGCATCGCAGGTTGGACTGGATGGCCCCTGGGGTCCCTTCCAACTCTATGATTCTATGATTAACTGAACTTACTGTTAATCTTTCAGTAACATCTCAGTTATCTTTCCCCTCCCCTTTTATGTAGTGACTTTTATCATTCTTACTGCCTGTTGTTCAGAATATCTGAAGGACCTTTTGAGCCTGCCTAAGTTTTGAGGTCTTTTGGGTGAGACTTCCTCTCCATCTCACCACCGTCACAGGCACTTGTGGATGAGAACACAGAGGGCCTTCTTGGTGGTTGCAATAGGCTGTGGAACTCCCTTGCACAGGAGAGTGGAGAAAATATCTGTTTACTTTCCTCCCTCCCCCAGCAGGCAAAATACTGTATTATTCAGACAAGTTTTTGGCCACTAACAGGCTGCTGTGGGGGAACAACAGAATGATTTCCAGATGACAAAGGGGTGAGACAAAGATGCATTTTATCACCCTGTTTAGTTAATATGCAGAACTATCATATGGAAAGAGGTAAAACAGGTAAGTTGAATGGAAAGACGGACTAGATTTGGGTGAAGGAGATGCAAAAAATAGGCATTGACAATTAAAGATATGAAAATGGTATATTACTACCAGAAAATAGCAAGGACTTGGAAGGACTACTAAGGAAAGTTAAGGAAGAGAATGCAAAAAAAGTGTAGAAGTTCAATATTGAGAAAACAAGAATAACAACTTTAAAGTGAGTGATGAAGACATGGAAATGTTTAGTGATTTTCTTTACCTTGGATCAGTCATAAATCAAAATGAGACTGTAGTCAAGAAATCAGAAGAAGATTAGGACTTTAAAGGGCATCAACCCTCTGTGTTCTCATCCACAAGTGCCTGTGACGGTGGTGAGATGGAGAGGAAGTCTCACCCAAAAGACCTCAAAACTTAGGCAGGCTCAAAAGGTCCTTCAGATATTCTGAACAACAGGCAGTAAGAATGATAAAAGTCACTACATAAAAGGGGAGGGGAAAGATAACTGAGATGTTACTGAAAGATTAACAGTAACTGACAGGGAAAAAAGTTGCCTGATTTGAAATTTAATACTGTGAAGTAACGAAAGACAAGAAGATATCTTTTGAAGCATGGGGAAATGCTGCCCGTTTATTTGCAACAGCTGTCTTATAACTCATCAGTTTACATGGCTATAGCAGCAATCATTGTGTAAAGGCAATCAAGCAAGTAAAAGAATAGTTCATATATCATTATGTACCTTACTAATGGAAGAGTGCTAATAGAAGAATAGCTCATATATTATGTTGTCAGGAAATGTACTATGTATCAGACCTATGTATCAGATGCCTCAGTAGTTTGCAGTCATGCAAGGTAGGGTCAGAGAACATCAGAGCTGCCAGCCTGAGGGTGTGCCCAACCAGGCTTTACAGCTCTTAATTCTCCTCAATACTGGAGGAGAGTCCAGTGAATACCACAGAGAGTCAGGAAGACTCATAAATGGGCCCAACAACAAATTGAGCCTGAACTGTCCATAGAATCCATACTGATGAACCTGAAGCTTATGTGGTTTGGGCATGTAATGAGAAAAGCTGATAATACTCATTAAAGTGACAAACAGTAGAAACAGAGGAGGACCATGTTACAAACATACTGACTAAATAAAGGAAACAACAACCTGCACAACCTGAGCAGGGTAATTGATAAGTGGGGCTCATGGAGGTTTCTCATTGTCATAAGGTCACCATAAGTCAAAGCAAAGCCATTTCAATTCAATCCTTGATTTTAATTTAATTGTTCTTTCATGTTAAAACTTGATTGTTTTGAAACTGCATTTTAATCAACACACTAGGAGAAAGGCAGGTTATTAATAAATAAAATATTTGTAAAGTTGCAGAAGCACTTGTGAGAACCATCCTGGTTCTGTGGGGAGGTAATTTATTTTCAAGGTTCAAAGTAAAGGTAAGTTAGGAATTTTAATCATAACAAAATGTCCAATTTAGGTGGAGTAATAGCTTATCTTTGGAAAAACTCTTTGAGTATCAACATTTCCATCCATCCAAGGTACTACTGAGACCCACAGAAGAGACAGACATATGCTAGAGCCAAAAACTTTATAATGCATACCTTTACACACAGACATGCAAACGCACACGTATAGGTATATGGATATGGATTTTAGTTGCATCTAAGGCCAGTTTCAGTGTGGTCAGAAGGGGTTTTTTTCCAGATCAAATTTAACAGAGGTATATTTTAAGATCAATGTTTTCTTGCTTTTAGTCCCTGTTGACATTAGCTACTCTTATTTGTTCCCAGGTTTGTAGCGTATTCTATAGATTCTGTAGGTACCCACATAGATATTTCTGGCAGCGCTGACTGGGCCACTTTGAGAGTGACTTAACCACAATAACCCGTTGCAGGATTTCAGCCTGGATTTCCTATACCCAACCAGTATTTTAGCAACCTGGTGTATTTTTACCATTTGATTTTATAACAAGAAATTACAGGAGCAAGGGACCATTAAAAAGAAGCAAGGGAGAATTAAACATTCTTGTCACCTCTTTACACACCTTGGTGTGTATGTGTGTTTTGTCATGCTTCATTTTTACATCAGCATGGGTTCCCTAAAGCTGAAGCTGGGATTAAATCTAACTTCCAGAATAAACCCTCCTCTTCATACTATACTAGGAGGAAAATTCATATTTTAATTTCTTGTTTAAATATATATAAGTAGGTTTTGTAAGTGAGTTGGATGAACTCTAAATATTTACTTGTCTTCATGGTTTGAAATGTCCTAAACTGAAATGAGAGCGTTGGTTTTATCCTATTGCACCTTTGACTTTTGTGAATGTCTTTTCACTGTGACAGGACTTTTGTTGGGGATTGTTCGTAGCTTGGTTGCTTTAACCAGAATGATCTTCTGAATGAATGAATTTCTGCATTCTTATAAACCACTAATTTCCATTTACTTCATTTTTCAGACTCTGTATGACAGTGTATACCTGACTTTGTACAATATATGTTTCACTTCCCTGCCAGTCCTCATGTACAGTCTTTTTGAACAGCATGTGCACCCTCATGTATTACATAGCAAGCCAACCCTTTATCGGTAAGCATGCTCTTTTGGAGGTAAGGAATATATCTGGTAACTGACAGATGATGCACTTGCGCCAAGTCGCAGGTTAAAAAGCTAGCAATCTGATGGAATCATAACAGGATGTCTCTTTTCTTGTAACCAGCTGACATTCTTCTTTTAAAACTTTAGAGTAGTCCATGTGTCAGTTGGTCATAGTTCAATGGCAGAGCACATGCTTTGCATGTAGATCTTCAATTCTGGCATGTCCTGTTGAGGTGGCCAAACTGGGGCCCACTTTTCTGGCCCCTTAAAACACCCCACCAGTCCACAAAAGCCTCTCAACCATTCCTCAGATTTGTTTTAAAAAAACATTCAGTGTGACTATAGGACAATCTTTGCTTCAGAAGCAATGCAGCAATGCAGAATCATGCAGAAAGCTTCCCTTGCCTCCACAGGCGTCACAGAACCCCATACTATCCCCAAATACCTCAATTTTCTTTTTCAGTGCTTCTCAAAATGGCAACAAGAAGTGATGTATTTGGCTTAGTTGTAAGGGGGAAATCAGTCACTGGTCCACAAACAGTTGTCTATCCATGTGTTGGAAAGGGCTCTCATGGCAAAACTTTCAGAAAGGCACTACCTGATATTTGGCAAGCAATTTCAAGCGGGAGTTGACATTGCTAAGCTGAATGGGCCAGTAGTCAGGTGTAAGATGGCAGTCAGCAACCTGCAATCTGTGAATTTATTTCAAAAGTCCTATAGATATTTGCCGTACTTGCCGGTGTATAAGATCCACTGGTATATATAAGACACACCATTTTCAAACAGCATTATTCAGGACAAATTTTTTTACCACGTTTCTAATCTACTGTATTTCGCGTCTAGGCATTTCCAAACTGCCTCCTTGCTGGCCAGTGAGCTCCCTCGGGCAATGTGGTTGCCTCATTTAGTTTGGCTTAGAGCAGGAAGGGCCCCTAACGGGCATGTTCTTTGGCAGCGATGATGGGAAGGAGGGAGGGAGAGAGGAGAGGCAGGGCTAGGCTGACCCTAGGGAAGGCAAGGGTAGGAGTGTTCTCTGCGAGGAAGCAGCAAAGCAGCAGCCAGGGAGTACCTAGATGCAAAATTTGCTGGCGTATAAGACGCACCCCATTTACAAACAGTATTTTTCAGGAAAAAAGTGTGCCGTATATGCCAGCAAATACAGTATGTATGATCAGCCTAGATCATGTATCGATAAGCAACATATCATATGCCCTCAGTATATGCCAAGTGTTTGTTGAAATGGCCAGTTTTTAATAGTATTTAGAAACACAAGTATTCGTGCAGAAATCTGTCCTCTCATCTGTGAGTCAGACTGTTTGTAGACAGACTGTTCTCACAGGGAGAGACATAGCACAGATGAAAAATGTCCCATTGCAAATTGAAAACTAAGATGATATTGTTTGCATAAACTTGAATTAATAGTTTTCTCAACTGAATGCTTTAGAAGAAAATGTCATGAAATCAGTTTGAATGGCTGAGGGGAACATCAAACATAATGTAGAGAAGACACAAAGCTTGTGGGCAAGAGGTTTTAAATCTTGATATATACTGCATGATCTTAAAAAAAGACTTTTCCCCTGTTTAAATGGTATCTTTCCCAAATTCATCAATATTGATCATATTTTTACAAACTGAAAGCTGGTTCACTGAGCGAGGAGAGTTGTGAGAGACAGAAAAATGAGTGGTATTAAATGGGGCATCTGTTGTATTCTCTGTCTCCCCAGCTTGTAGTACTGAATTATCTTTAAATGTCATTCAGTTGGTACATGGTGATAGACGATATCATGGTTTGTCACACTGAATTTTACAACAGGGTTCTTTGTTCATCAGCATATCACAAAACAGATCATTAGGTAGGTGGTTGTTTCAAGGATGTATCTAAAATTTTGAAAGATGCTCTAAGGTGCAGTTAAGATACCTTGTCAGATTCCTAAGTAATTAAAATTGATTTCATGTTAAATAGAGAATTGCAGTAAAGGCATTGTACCGTTTTTCCTTCTCTCTGCAGTGACATCAGTAAAAATGCCCATTTGGGCTTTAAACCTTTCCTTTACTGGACCTTCTTGGGATTTGCTCATGCGTTTATTTTCTTCTTTGGCTCATATCTTCTGATGGGGGAAGATACTTCTTTGCTAGGAAATGGCCAGGTAAAATAGAATGTAAAATTAAAATTGAACAAATGTGGAATTATGTTTCACGGTTTGGTATTTTTGATATGAATGCTGTATGCACTGGATAATCATTGTGAGACACATGTAAATTGTGTTTTCAGCTACTAAAGATGATTTCTTATGTAGAGTAAAAGTGAAATTGCAGAGGGCTAGATTATGCAGATGTGGAAAAGTGCAGGAGTTTTGCTATATGAGAACAGGTGGGTATCAATTCAGTATCAAGTTGAATCTTAAAACGTGCTCCAGGAACTCTCTTTTCTGTTGCTTTTCAGGATGCTATCAGCATATTAAAAGTAGCTCATCAACAACTTTTCAGTGCAGCTTTACTCACCTTCTGCAGTACAGCGACTTATGGGGTTCTCTGAACTTGAGGCACAGTACACTAAAGCTGATCTCTATACCTATGACCTCATGCATGGTTCAAAACACTATATTTATAAAGCAAACAGAAATAGAAGTTACACAAAAGGCATGAAGAATGAATGTATACAGCCATTCAGTAACAGTTGTAAATTATTAAAAAGCAAGGAAAAGAACCCTGGTCCTAACATGGAAAGCAGGGGAAAAGAAGAATAGTGTTGGGAAGGCATAGGCTGAGTGAGGTTCTGCATAGTTAGAGCAATGGAGGCAAGGACACAAAGGGAACCACTTCCTTGCTTTTGGGCTGAGCCCCAAATTGAGTAGAAGTTTTCCTCAGTTTCACAGTTTTGTGATTTATAAGTGAGCCAATGTATGCATTACAATGTTGTTATTTCAATAGATGTTATGGTGGAAGCGGACACCAGAGTTGTTTTTTCCTATTGGGTAAAAGGTCCTCACCACATTTGAAAAGAATGATGTTAGGTGCTCTACGTCAATTCTGTATTATGAAAAAGTTGTTTAAATTTGTAAGGGGGTAGGCTATGAACTCTGAAGTTGATTGTTTAATATTCTCAGTGGACTGAGTCCTCCTGACCTATCCTCAGGAAGTTGCACCCTTTGTTCTCTGAAGTAGAGGACTCCAGGCATAATCCTTTCCTGGTTCTTCTTCATCAGTTTAGGTGCAAGCATCTACTAAAGACTGCTGGACAATACCTCAGTCCAACATCTGCCACAGTTGTCACTCCTACAGTCTGTGACATTGCAGCTGTACAGGTGACCAAAGCACCTTGGAGTCACCTTGATTTTATGTATCATCCTGCGAAGTGCTAGTGTGCCAAAATAATTGCTTGGGACCACAGTTTCATCACTTGTGTTGTTCCTTTTTTATTTGATGGGAATGTTTTTCTCAGTCTTAGCCAGGGTAGAAAACTACACAGTAGGCCTACCCTCAATTTCAACACTGTTGGAAGTATACTAGGAATGGAAGCTGTTAATATGGAAATGTATCTCTGTAGGATTGATAGCCACACCCTATAATGGTTTACTTCTGTTTTGATCTTTTAGTTTTTCTTTTCCCCCCTTTTCATGCTGTGCATGTCGTCAGATATTGAAACCTAACAGGCAAATGGTAAGCGTCTGTGTTGTAGGAAGAAAGACATGGAAAACACGAGATACAATATTTTTGTATCTGTGTTAAAAGAATGCAGCATCCCTTCTCCTTGAAAATACTCAAAAAAAATGGTGGCAAGGTCTTTTTGGCATGGCTCATTTCAGGAGAGCAAAGAGCACTGTGCAAGGAAAGACTTGTATATGTTTTCTGAAATTTCTTCTTCTTCTTTTTTTTAAACACATCTCTCACATTGGTCTGGAGTAGAGGAAGAGTCCTCTGCGGTTTGCATCCTTAAGAGCTGCCTCTGTTAACATATTGGCAATGTGTATGTCTTACTGGCAAGGAAATGCAGAGTAAAAATCAAGGAGCACAACAACACATGTATATTCTGCTTCTCCTCACTTTTCAATTATGGCTGATTTTGGAAGTTCATAAAAATTCTGCTCTCCATGGAATAGCATTACTGTAGCAGCAAGGTGCTGATCTAATGTATCTTTCTCGCTTATTAGAGAAAGTCTCCTGTGGATAAGCTATCCATTATTTGGACGGGACAGCCAAAACCTACAGAAAGCACAGAAACTATTATTATTTTATGATAATGACACTGGTCCCTGGCACATTCAGAAGAACAAATTGCCAGTTCCTCACATCAGAAAGAGAAAGCACAGGTCTGATACTCCTGAAAGGTCCCAGAATTGGAGCCCTTTTGAAGTTGACTTCATTTATTCCTTTCTACTCAAATTCTTTCCCTAGAGTTTTTTGCTGGAGTTGGCCACTGGATGTATCTACACCACACAATCATATCAGTTTGATACCAGTTTTATTGCCATAGCTCTATCCTACATAATCCTGCATTTGTACTAGTGAGCCTGTAGAGCTCTTTAACAGAGGATTCTATGCACCACACCAAACTGCAGATGGCAGGATTCCAGAAGGTAGAGCCATGGCAGTTAGACTGTTACGATTCTGCAGTGTGCTTACAGTCACTGTCAACGTGCATTCAAACAGGTGCTCATAGCCAAGGCATCTGTATCCGAAGATTTCCTCTTACTTGGATGAGATCACTGAAATTAAACTTGGGCTGTGGTTTACCTCAAACTGTCTAGGGCATAGAATGCAAACATGAACTTTGTGGGACATTTTCTTGCTGTTGCATGGAATTATCAGCAGGATGAGGTTTATTTTACCATATTGAGAATTTATACTTCCATCTAAACCATGAGTGGGCAACTCGCTATCCTCCAGCCCTAGCCAGCAAAAAGCAGTACTTGAAGGATAATGGGAGTTGCAGTCCCACAATATCTGAAAGACGACAAGTTGCTTACATGAGGTTTAAGGCTAATAGCATTTTTAAGTCTTCCTGGATGCATTTGAAACTACATGTGAAGTTCCACGTGAAGTTTTATTGATCTACCAAAGATGAAGAGAACATCTCAAATTCTGCAGTAATTCAAAGCAATCTGGTTGAAAGTTAAGATGACACCATTGCATATTTATTGTAGCAGGACAGCAAATATTTCTCTGATAACTATCTGAATTTTCTTAGTCCACTGCTGGTTTTTTTTTTCAGAAAAGTATGCATAACTGCTTAAAAACAAAAACAAAATACTGTGTGACCTTGCCTTTTCAGAGATCATGATTTCTTGAAACAAAGTGTTCTTTATGTCCTAAGTCCACCATTATTTTTGGATTTTGGAAAATGTGATTCGCAAAATATATATGCGATGCTGCATTGAAGGAAATCCCACCCACTCTGTTAATTAGAGGCTAATTGCTTTCACTCACAGTAGAGTTCCTCATTAGCTGGGTATTTATGCATAATTGGCTGTGATTTCCCTGTAGTCTTGTTTTCCTGGGGATTTAAAAAAACTTGTTCGCATAAGCTTGTGGTAGTTTGCGGGGGAGTAAAATCTGTCCTGTGGAGAAATTTAGTAACTTGTACATTTTTCCCTATTTGGCTTTGCACTTTCCTTCTTGCTTTACTATCTAAACAGAGAAGTAAACATTTTGCATTTTGGAGCTATCTTCATTAATGCAGCTGCATTCAATGCATGTGCAGAGTTGATTAACTTCCACCTGATTAAATTACATCTATTTTTCCCCTTTTTTAGATGTTTGGAAACTGGACGTTTGGTACTCTGGTCTTCACGGTTATGGTTATAACTGTTACGATGAAGGTATAACTGTTGCAATTGATTTGTGACTTTCCTATACGTGCTTCTTAATTGTCTCACAGTCCAGTAACTGTTTGGGAATAAAGATTCCATGTTTCACTTATGGTCTCCCATTCACACAAGAGAATGTCTACATTGTAATGTAAATTGGCACTGAGCTGAATAGAAGTTAGTTTTGATTGTTCACATTATTCTGCTTTCTTTGAGGCCAGATTCTTTCTATAAAAAAAAGTAGACATCTTGTGCAGATTCTGGTTCTGAGAGGGTTTCAGTAGGAACGTCTCAGTCTTGATTTTTTCAGACAGGTTTTAAAGAGCACACCAAAGGCAGAAGCACAGAGTCCTCTGATAAGTACTAGTACCTTGGAAGATTCCTTTGAAGGGAAGCTGTGCAGCCCCCAACTCTGGCTAGCAGAATGCAGCTTTGTGAACACTCTCAGTTCCAGGCTTTAACAGCCACATGGTTTTTGAGTCAAGTGTGAAAGGTTACTTTAAGGAGGCTGAATATAACAACAGGCTGAAACCATTGTTAACTAAACAGTAATAGGATAATGCTCTAGGTCCCAGAACATCATCATATTCCTGCTCAGTTAGTGTGTGATTTCAGTACATTGTCACCATATTTATTCTTCTTAAAAAGTACTTCCAAGCTCTGTCTCTGAGCTAGTCCAGAGGAGCACATTTTGAAGAAATTCTCAAGTTCAAATGAGCTGCCTATCTTGTTTTTATTGTTGTGGGCCTACAAGTCATTTCCAACTTATGGCAGCCCTAAGGCAAACCTGTTGTAGGGTCTTCTGGGGCTGAGAGAGGGTTTCCATTTCCAAGCAGGGAGTCAAATCTTGATCTCCAGCATTGTAGTCCAATGCTCAAACCTCTACATCAGTCTGGCTCTCTTAAGCCCCTTGTTCTCTCCCTGTATCCATTCTATGCCTCTCTATTAAATGATTATTTAACTAATTGGTTCATTAATGCGGTCATTAATGTTCATAGTGGACTACATAGATTCTGTTTTTAAAAAGAGAGACCATTTGTGCTAATCAAATGTCCTACCTATCTAGTAAATGTATTCTGTCTTTCTCATACTATTTTTAGATGGCTTTAGAGACTCAATTCTGGACATGGATAAACCATTTTGTCACCTGGGGCTCTGTTGTGTTTTATTTCATATTCTCCTTGTTCTATGGTGGAATTATCTGGTAAGTGTTTCCACATGCACATGAATCTGGACAATAATTTTATTAATACATTGTAATCTGTACTGTTGGGAGTGAAGATAGCATTCCATGAATTCACTGAGGTGCACATGTTATTGGCCATTTTTTGTTGTTCTGATCCTGCAGACGTTGCTAATTTGTCTGTTTGTTAATGCGAATAAGTCCACCTCAGGGTTTTAAAGGGGATCCAGCAAACAGACTACAAAGTCAGTGCTGAATTGGTTCTTGTGGGTTTTTCGGGCTTTGAGACCGTGTTCTGGTTGTATTTTCTCCTGACGTTTCACCTGCATCTATGGCTGGCATCTTCAGAGGAATGAGAAAATACAACCAGAACACGGTCTCAAAGCCTGAAAAACCCACAAGAACCAATGGATTCTGGCCGTGAAAGCTTTCGACTCTACATCAGTGCCGAATGTTTACATATAGGCACACCAGAGAAACTTGACTGTGCTTTTACTGTGATTCCCTGAGCAGCCAGATCACAATCCTGTGAATAACATAAGCAGAAAGCAAACATTTTCATCACTGTAAAACAGAGGTGGTAAGCATGTGGCCATGAAGACATTGTTGGATTTCATCTACCAGTATTCCTCACTGCTGGCTAAGCTGGGTGGGACTGCCAGAATGTACAGTCCAGCAACATCACTGGGGCCACACTATTCCCACCTCTGCTCTAAAAAGATAGTGACATACTGTTTTATGAAAAGTGCCTTGGAGATTGGAGTTCAAGTAGGGACAGCCATATGTGTGTTTTTTATGTGTGAGGATGTCCCTTTTTTGGGTGCTGTGGGGTTTGGGGTTCCCTTCCTCTCCTAAAGCCCCCTGACTTCAAAGCCCCAGAGCCGCCGCACATGCTTCATGACAAGGAGGAGAGATTGGAGAAGCCTCTGGCACCTCTCCCGTAGCCGGATGCTCAATGATTACAGGAGCGCTGAGACCGCTAAAGGACCTGCCCTCAAATCTCAGTGCTGACATCATCATTGTTCAGCTGGCTATGGACTGTGTATCCAGACACTTCTCCGGTCCTGTGTTCACCATGAAGTATGAAATGGCCATGCACATGGCTCTGGGTATTTAAAGTAAATCAGTGGGGTGGTATATGAGACAGTATAGCGTAAGGTCTGCAGGTGGATCATAAAATCATAGAGTTGGAAGGGGCCTCGTAGGCCATCAAGTCCAACCCACTCCTCAGTGCAGGTTTGCCAGGTAAAGCATCCCCAGCAGGTAGCTGCCCAGCCTCTTTTTGAAGACATCCAGAGAAGGAGACCCCATCACCTCTCTAGACACTTGGTTCCATTGCCAATCCACTCTTATTTTCAAGAAGTTCCTTCTAATGTTGAATCAAAATCTGTCCTTCTGTAACTTAAAACCATTAGACCGGGTCCTACCCTGTGAGGCAGCGGAGAACTCAAGGTTCCCATGGGGATTTATGCAGCTTCCATCCCAAATGGATTTTAAACCTCTGTACTCAGTGCTGCCACCACAGACTCCTTATCTGAATCCAAGCTGTCAGGTAGCATTCCCAGAGCTAAAAGTATATAAAAAGAAAAACAGTTCCTTATTTAGAGACATTAAACATAACAAGGCAGGTTAATTATTTATTATATTTAAAATATAAAATTAAAAAAAACACACACACACACACACTCTCACAATCCTGTCTAGCTGACTCAGCCCCTTAAAGATTACTCATTTATTCTTAAACCTGACTGGCTCTTAATCCTCAATCTTCCACACCTCACACAAACCATCCATACTCCTCACTAATCCCAAATATCTAATTCAAACACCCACTTTCTAACTGCGTTCCACCAACTGTCATTCACCAGCCTTATGCAAACCTCAGACATTCCACCAGTTATTCCAGCATTCCATTCTCTCTCCATTCCCAACAGCCTCTTTCCTTATACTGTAACGTTGTTGTGGTTGTGTACCTTCACGTCATTTCTCACCCTAAGGTGAATCTATCATGGAGTTTTCTGGGGCTGAGAGTATGTGGTACAGCCAAGGTCACCAGGGGACTTCCATGGCTGAGTGGGGAGTTGAATCCTGGTCTCCAGGATCATAGTCCAGCACTCAAAACACTACACTGTGTTGTCGGGTAGCTAAGTTTTCTAAGCTCCCTACCATGGAAATACTAACCCTGTTGAGGATGTATTCTTTGCTAAGTGCTACTTTGTATTTAACCATTGCACAAATGGGGCTACTTTGTATCCAGGCTGAAGTACTGCTAATTGCTAACTGCTAATTGCTGCTTCATTATAATCCATAGGCCACTGGCATAAAATGATAGGGCAGGGCAGTAGATTGAAACTAAGGCTGGCAGCGTTGGGATGTTATGAGAACAAAGCCCTAGAGATTGGAATAGAGAAATACAGATGAAGAGTCATTCTGGTCAAGGTCATATGTGATTTTATAGGAAGCACCAGCCTGGGAAAATAAAGGGGGATAGACACATGAAGGCTTTTATGACTGGGGCCAATGAAGGGTTTGTGCACCTAAACTTGTATTAATAACCTATAAAAAGATGAATGTTGTATGTACCTTCCAGTTTTGGACACGTCTGTGGAAGTGCACCGTGTTGGTCATGCTTACCCATAAAAAATAAACTTCTGTCTACCTCAGAGTGAGTTTTTGTGGAGTGTGGGTTATCCAGTACATGACACATGTTCACTTTCTTATACTGTATTATACAAACAGTAAATAAAACGATGTTTCTAAATGAGATGACATTACAGACATCATTGCTCCCATGAGAATAAATTTATTGCCATCTTTGTGTGTTGAATTGTGATTGACTTGGAAAAAAAATTACCTGCTGCTCATTTGAAGCTTTTTTTAATTGAACTATCTAATTGTATTGTCATGTATTTTAGAGTGTTATAAACCAACTTGCCAGAGTTGTGATAAGGTGGTTAAAAATACTCTAAGTAATATTCTAACCGAGAGAGTTAAACTCTGTTCCTTTTTTCCCTTCTCTGTTTATTGACTTTTTTTTTTCTTTTCTTATTCCAGGCCATTTTTGCACACCCAAGACATGTACTTTGTATTTGTTCAGTTGCTGTCTAGTGGCTCTGCCTGGTTTGCCATAATCATCATAGTCGTTACTTGTTTGTTTCCTGATGTTGTGAAAAAAGTACTGTACAGACACCTACAACCCACAAGTACAGAAAAAGCCCAGGTAACCTCTTCTTACATATGGTTTTTCTGATATTAAAGGGGAAGGCCTTATCAGAGAGGTTAGATCTGTTAGTCTTTCTCTGTGCTTGTCTGAACCTGGAATTCTTAGTGAAATTATGATGATCCTCTACTATGTAAAATAGAAATCACTTCTGCATTGCAGTTTTAAAATTACCAATTATTGTCAATCTCTTGAATATATCAAAAATTTAATTGAGAGTATATACCAAGGGTAAACATTTCAAATTAATTTTTTGGCTGAAATACATACGGTTTTTAGGAGCTTTTCAGTCAACTAGATGGACTAGTGATGGGCATGCCAGTATCAATTGACTCTCAGATATTTATCGATAGTGATTACTACATCTTCATATTCCTCACAATACTAGTCTGGATGATTACTAGCAAATCAAATAATGAAGGGAACCATGGTAGTTATGCATTCCCAGAGCTCCCAGTTGATCCCTGCCATGGCATTATCTAGACCTAATGTCATAATTTCCATATGCCTTAGGGTAGTTGCCTAAAAAGATAGAAGAGGGACATTTGGAACCTTTTGAATTAACACCATGACAGGAATTTGGAACAGTTATGGATCATTTTGTTCCAGTCCATATCACAGTCAGTCTGGGCTGTGATCTGAAAAGAACAGCAGAAAGGTGAGATTGCCTAGAATCTGTTGTTCAGACCCACTCCCCTCAATTATGATTTGGCTGCATCATCATTTACTAGACTAAGTTCCTTTTCAATCGTTGGTTTTCAAAAGAAAAAAGAAAAATATAATCTTGTGTCGGTCTCTTGCATTATTGCTCCAGTACTTTTTGTGGGAGACCTTGCTATGTTATGGTGGTGTTGATGGCCATTGCTTTTTGGTTCAGAGTGACCTGTGTAAAAAGGAATCATTCTGGCTTTTCAGCAGCAGGGAGGGGCCGACTGGGTGCTGTGATTTAAAGGATCCTGGGTGTAAACATTACACATCTCAACAGTGACCCTTTGGATTATGGATTGCAACTCCCATGAGCCCTTGACAGCATGGTCAGTAGTGAGGAGTTGGAGTTAGTTTCCCAGGACAACTAGAAGGCCAGGCCCTCTATCTGTCCCCCCCCCCCCAGCTTTTTTCTATAGTTTAGTGCAAGAATAGGGGACAACTTTGGTCAATCAGTTATTTTAAAACATTGGTTGGCATATGTTCCTCTTTTACAAAAACATGTAAGAGGCTTATACATCTGTACTAACATTGTTCCTCACTTAGCAGATAGCAGCCGTATAAACATTAGACCCCCTTCCTTTCTCTTTCCCAGGCAAGCAAAGCTGGCATGAGAAAATGAGCTATCTCTCTGTTACCCTTTAATGGTGGCTGATTCTTCCTTGGAGTGGGTTACATAGGAGAGCCCTTACCAGTGCCCAAATGGCATTCTTGGCTCTGTTTACTCATTTTCAACAGGTTGAACGAAACATCTGTTGAATCGTCTTATCATTTCTGGCTGTTTTTTTAGCTAAGAACTCTCTCACTCCAGTGTTATTTTCTTTCTTATGCCCTGCTCGTGTTTCTCAGATTTCTAGTTAGACATGGAGAGACAGTTTCATGAAAGATGTGGTGGTTAATGTTAGAATGAGAGTTGTAAAGAGACATATGAAAATGACCTAGTTTCAACAATCTGCTAGCAGTTTCCTCTTCCTTGTTGTTTTTAACTGTTTAATTACCATAACAGTCCTTGCCTTCCATTCAGGATGCCACAAACTTTCAAAAAAGTGGCTGTTGAAACTCCACTTCACTGTAATTCATACCTTTTCTGAAATAGGAGTTTGTGGCATATAACATTCTGTACAATCAGGTGAGATGCTAATGCTTTAAATAGCAGGATCATAAGCTAAAAGACACCTCTTCTAGTGCATGAATATCAATTGTTCATTTTTTTTTTGTTCTGAATGCCAGTTTGGATAATTGTAAGATTTATAACTGTATGTTTCTGACTTTTGAGGGATTTTGTAGTGTTCAGATGTATAAACATTTTATTTTCCCCATCATCCTGGTCATACAATGCCCATTAGCTTGTCCTTGGTCTTGACCATGTGTCACTTTTTGAGACTTGCTAGAAAAGATCTGTCCCTAATATTTCCTAATTAGGTTACAATACAGCAGCTGATTTTTAGAGATGACTGATAATTATCTTTCAAAATCTTTATGAATCTGTAGTAACATGTTCTCACCAGTGCAATTAATGTAAGTTGTCTCATTTAGTTTGCTTACTGTCTAATTAATTGGACAAATACAGTCATATTGGAATCAGTTTCTCCCTTTCGAGTTGTACTGAATCATGCCTTGCTGAAAGGCACCCCCAAACAAATAAAGAATTTCTTGGCTTAGTGCAAGAGATAAACGTAGTTCTCAGACATAACCTCTTAAGCGGAAAATGAAAGTTAGCTGCTTAAGAGTAGCCCTTCTGATCCTTTCAGCAGAAATAGCCTGTCTGCTATCTTGTATGCCCTACTCATGCATGTGACATCTTCCACTTAACTTTTACTAAATCTTTAATTTTTTTTTTAAATATACAAACTATATACCTACTTTAAATCTGAAAGGAAATGTACCAGAAAGATACCGGCTTTAGTCAGAATGCACAGCCTAGTTTGCACTGAAGTGGCAAGCTGAAAAAAGCATACCTAAATTCATGGCAGAGGACTGATTCCTACACTTAAGGAACTAGCATGTTGGGGAGAAGGATAGGAAAGAATTTTCCTCTGTAACATTCTAGTCCGGTTGCAAACTATGTAAGCATAGCCCCTTTCTGTTATCAAGACATAGTAGTCCTCATCCATAGTCTGAAATGGTGCAGCCCAGATAACAGGGTTTATCATCTCAGGGATGACAAACTCTACTTTTGAAAACAGATTAGAAATATTTCTGCTTGTGTTCATATTGCTAAGTGTATTAACTAAAATTCATGTTGAACAAGCCTGTTCCATCAATTGTGAAATTAAGTTGTTGTTTTTTTTAAAAAAATAATTGTACAGCATTTATAAAATAAGCCTTAGTTGATGATTCATGTCAAACTGAGTCTAGAATTCAGAAAACCATTACTTCACTTGTAAAGGAAATTGGAAACTAGTGCTGAGAGTGTAACAGGTCATGAATAGATTGGTGTCACATCCATTTTAAAAATGTGTCAGTTTAATGTTGGTTTATGAATACATTGCATTAAAAGTGATGTAGTACTTTGGATCACTTGCCTTTTTACTGTCTAGTAATCCTATGGTGCCATGATTTGGACTGGGACTATCACATGTGAACTGGGAAGGTTTAAATCTCCCTTCTGGTAGCTTTACCTAGAATTGTTGATGCTCCCGAAGTGAGCGACAAATAAGAGAAATAACTCCACTGGCTCCAGTTGAGACTTTTTCTTTTTGTCCTCTGGACATGGTGCAGAGGGGGTTGGCAGGAAAGCGAGGTTTAAACTTCTCCCGCTCCTGTGTGATGACCTGGAGCAACATTAGGGCACTGCATATTAACTTGAGAGTTTTTTTAAAAAGCCAGTTATTCTAAAGTGCACACTATATATGTAGTACAACTTGTAGCTCAGTCCAAAAAACTGATGAAAACAGTTATGTGTTTGGGAGGACATTAAAACAAGTGATATGAGCATGCACCTACAACTACCAGTGTGATGTAACTATAAAAGGAGTACTGTATCACAAGAAGAACAGCTAGAACAGCACATTTTCTAGGGTTTTTTCTAATTTCAAATCGTTTAATGTGAACTCATTGTGCCTAATCAATTATAAGATCTGAGGAAATGGAGAAGTAATAGTAATTCCATTGACTGTAAATTTTGTGTCATCAGAAGCTGATTTTCTTCTAACACAAGCTACTTTGGTTATTTACACCCATTGTTAGTGTATCAGTAGAATACCGATCTGCTTGTGCTTCAGAAAAACCTTAATCCTGATCTACAGATATGCTTCAGGAAGAACACTTTCAAAATGATGTACACTAGATCCCCTTAATGCAGTTCAGTGGATGGGAGAGGGCGATCTGCTTTAAGTATGGTCCCAAGGTTGGACGTGTTCCTTACAGCCCCAGTTCTTCACTCTGGTCATGTGTGTGTGGCTGTGAAACATTCATTTGTAATACTAACTAGAAGTGAGGCCACAATTCTAATATGACTTCACATGATTGCTTTGGAACCTCTTATTGTTGGCTTCTCTACTACTACTCACCGTTGCTTCATATAGGAGAAAGTGACTCAGCAGGGAAACCCTCCAGATAAAAAATTAGTATCATTTTTTATGCAGATTTAACCAAATAGTATTAATGATAGTGCTGTAAATAAAGTGCCAATAGATTTTGGTCCTTCTGTTCACCCCCTTTTCCTAAATGTGAAAGAGAAGGAAGCTGACTGTAAAGACTAAATGACATGAAATGGTGGGACTGACCTGCTTATATGAAGTCTCATATATGTAGGTACACTGGTTTACATCAAATTTAAAACAAAAACTGTGGTTGGAAAAGCTCTATTCTGCAGCTTCAGGATGTGTGGTCCATAAGTGATGCAGGTACCTGGTTCAATATTGTACATAATGTGTTAGATTGTGAACAAATACTTTCCCCTGCGATTGTCAAGCCATTACCACCTGTACCAGCTTAGGTGTTATGTATTTGCAGTTGAGAAACCAGTGTCCCTGCACATATGTGCTCCGTGTGTCAAATGGGTCCCTGCCTTTTTAAGATGTTTGTTTATAAAGATCCTGTCCTCTGCCTCTTTGAAAGATGACTTCTTCTCACTGATTTGTGTGTTCCATCCCTTCTTTATCCACTATAGATGTACTCCAGCAGAGTTGCTTTAAGTGACGAATGCATCGCACTGCAGCCATTGTCCAGGGCACCGAGTCAGCTGAGCAAAATTAGGTAGAGTAGGAGGGGCAGTTCTTCATCCAATTTTATGCATGCAGAAGGTCAGCTAACCAGCACTGAGAAAGAGAAAAGGGAAGGAGGCATGGATTCTAGTATGGACTGAGAGGGCAGTAACAGCAGCACAAGTTTGTACTTTTCTCACTTTCCCCCTTAGCTTTGCTCTGTGTTTGCAGGCCAAATGTAGCATGCCTTTTATTTTATTTTTTTCTATACTTCTTACTGGGGGAGGGAATGAGGGAAAACTTGCAAGCATGCTGGTCAGTGTGCAGAATCTGTGTCTACTCCCCCCCCCTTCTGCTGTGTGAAGTAATGTTTTTTAAAAAATTCAAGCATGGTTCCAGCGCTTCTGCTTAACTTAACCATCCATGAAGTTAACACTCCTTTCTGCATGTTGAGCAGCAACAACCGCAGCAAAAGAAAATGTACTTTGTCGATGACATTCCCTTTTGCCAATATGATGTTTTTAACATATAAGTGTGGGGAAGGGAAATACCTTTGTGTTGCTTTATGTATTGTATTTATATGCACATTTGTGCAGCTTTGTTACTGTGTTTTGCAGATGAGTGTATGATGCTGTGGGATGGCAAAGGGGCTGGGTGAATAAGTATATCGTGCTGGGTGGCTCCATTAGCAGCTGGAACACCCTGCTAACATACTGCCAAAGGCACTTAAAGGAAATACCACAAGAACGTGACTTGGGAGAGTAAAATGTAAGGGAAATTTACATAAAAATAAAGGCCAAACGAAAGACCTGATTCTCTTCCTCTGGCAACATTCTTGATCCGCATATAAGTTGGTGCCTTCTGTTTAAGGCTAAATTGTCTCCCTGAATTTTGAGTTTGGCTTAATGGTTAGATGTACAGTGGGCCTCCACTTTTGTGGGTTCAGCACTCACGGATTTGATTATTCGCAGTTTATTTTATTTATTTTTAAAAAAGAAATTCTTACCTTGTTTGCCCCTGCCGTGGGTAAAAATATGTTCTTGCTGAGAATCTCTAGGTCCTCCAGCACAATTCTGTGGTCTGTAGAAGAACTCTGTAGAGTTCATAGAACAATATGGAGCATAGAACCACACTGGAGGACCTAGAAATTCCTAGAGAGAATACTTTTCTAGGCAATGCTAGGTCTTCCAGCTTGACTTTATGGCCCACTTCTACCAGAAGTTGACAATAGAGTTGTGTTGGAGAACCTAGAGATTCCTAGAGAAGTGTTTTCAGGATTAAAAAATAATATTCATGATTTTTATTATTATTTGCATTTTCCTACTTTCACAGGGGTCCTGCACCCCTAAGCCCTGCAAAAGTGAAGGGCTCACTATACGTTTCTCAGTTCAGTAAGCCATGAAATGTGCAGGCCTGCTGCCAATGTGCTCTCTCTTTGCATTATTTTTTTCTCTTGTTTTAGAATGCAGCAATTTAAAATTTCTTTGATTAATTCACCAAAGTTTCCCATTTTATCCACCTGGGAAACAACAGTTATCTACAAACTGGAAAAGCATTGGCCATGTGGACTGGGGATTTCTGGAGATGTAGTTAAAAAAAGTAACTTTTCTGAACATTGCTGTTATCTTCACTCATTATCGGAACTTGATTTAAGATCCTGACTTGTTCTGTGCTAATAACCATAGTTATCTGATGCAGATGTGACAGGAAACTATGGCTCGTTATATCATTAAATGCTGATATAATTCATCATGATGAAAAGGGATGTGAGGTCAAAGTGTGTGGCAAAAGGCTGATGCATTTTTCTGCTTATTAAAACAAAGTATGTCTATCCCTGAAACTGATTAATAGGTTGCAGCACAAGAAAAACCCACAGTGATATCTGGTAGGATTCTATACAGAGTCCATATAAACAAAATGTTTGTAAGCAAATCTTTCAATTTCAGATGGGAGAAATGTGAACTTTCAGACTTACCTGTCTTTCTTGTATGTTGATTGGCTTTAACAATTGGAGGTACTAAAACAATAAAGCAGAATATTTTAGTACCTAAGGTTTAGTAGTGAACAAATGCACGTATCCTGGCTAGCATTTCAATTTGGGCAGGACATAGACTCTTGTGCTTCTGAACACATCTAAAGTACAAAATGTTTCTAACTCTGAATGTTTCTAAGATAACAGCATGAATTACATTGTATATTAACATTGTTGGAGTCTAATGAGAAAGATCAGAAAACTGCAGTAGACTAGTAATGCTCAAGAGCCATCAAGTACTTTAGCTGAAGAATGAAGTCTCATGTTAATTTCCATTTCCGTCATGTGATAGTAAATGTGGAGTAAATCCAAGGTGTATTCAGATCCAAAGCCTAATGCCACAATTACCATCAACATTTAGAATAAATTAACCTCTTCCTTTTATTTTTAAGGACCATGCCATGTGCAAGTGTCTGATGACAGTGTTTTTCAGAAAAATACAGTAATGGGTTCTGCTATATTCCAGTCATGAACTAGTCATTCATCTGCATTTAGCTGCTAAATTTTACTAGATCCTTGCATCTCCATTTATATGCTCCTTGTATTCTGCTAAGAAATTTGCAAGCAGTCCTTCATCCGAGAAATAGCTTTCAAGTTACAAAAATAGTAAAGGAAATTGTATTTTAGTGCTTTCAAATGAAATTAAGACTTACCAGAAATCTACTGAATGGCTATTTGGTATCTCATAATTGTGGATGTTTCCAGGTAGGCCTTGGTAAATTAATAAAAGATGAAGCAGTGGTATCTCTTGAGTCATAAACCAAAGGCTTACTGATAAATACCAGAATTTCCCAGTTTTTCTTCCCAACTTGGGAAATGTTAATTACTGTATACCCCATTTGTGTCTACACATACACTGTAAATGAAGTTGCAAATAAAGTTAGGATACCTGATGTAGGTGCTTTGTTAACTCTTTGCAGCTGATGGTGTTGATTTAGTTAGTTTTATTTCTATAGAGCCCGATGATGTAAAAGAATATTAATTCTTCCATGCCTGGAAACATTGTGCCAAACAGGAATAATACGCTCATGTTAAAATTTGTGGAGGGATAGCCCCTTAAGCTCAATTCTACCTCTGGAAATATGTTTGAAAAGCCAGAAATAAACTAAATGTTAAAATAAGTAGATGACTTATTGCACCAGCAAAACTATTAGTAAATTAATCCATAGGTAGAGATCTGGAACTTACCGGACTTTCATGTACTAAGTCAGACTGCAGGCATCCTCCAACTCTAAAGTTGTGAAAAGGCTATTAAAGAATAGAAGGTGCTGGTAATAAAACACACTGAAATCTAAAGTTCAGATACGTTGGCATTTTGAAAGGTGCAGTAATTTTAAAAGCACGTTTATTCTTGAAAAACAAACAGAAAAGCAAAACAACTGGGATGAAGTAGAAATTTTGACAGATTGTAATTTCATGTTCATCATAACTTTTAAGTATATTATTCAATACTGACATTTATATTCTTTGCATATTTTGTAGTCACACCCACAATCTTTCCCTGACATCTACAAATTATTAATTCCATAGAATTTTAGGAAATACATGAAATCTTCTTAACTGTACTGAAGTTATAACAGTTATATATGGACATGGCATATTCAAGCCTAATGAATATGGGGGCTGCTGCTAGTTGGTTAACAAATTAATATTTGATAGCTGGAAAATTCGTTGCTATTTTCAAACTGCATCAGCCAAGTCCTTTTGAAAACTCTAAAAGCTGGTCTGCTATGTATCAGTAGCCAAGAACCATTGCAACTTTGTACTGCAAAATGGTGAGCATGATAGTTACCTGAGAATTTTTGAGATCTTGACAAATGTGGTAGAGTTGGGGAACATAAAATAATGCTTGTGCAACTTACTGCCTTCATCAAAGCATTCAGATATGGAGGGCATACAGCTAGTCTTGAAACGTCTTGAAAAACACCTAATGTAAATGACATTATTTTTATAGGAGTGAATTCCTGATTTTCATCTCTAACACTGTGAAGCAAGTCAGGCAGGAAGCAGGAACACATTGATCCAAAGCCATAGTAAGCAACATAGTTAGTAGAGAGCTATAGCTCAGATATAATGAAGCTGATAGATACTGTATGTGAAATAACTACAAAAGGTTAATACATTAGCGTTTAGAAATTTAGGTCCTTCCTGGTGAAATTTACGTATGTAACAAATGGCTTAGCAGCGGCCATGTTTCATTTTGTTAATAATCCTAAATTAGTTCTGTACTTCATGAATTGGATTTCATAAATATCATTAGAAGATTTAAAATGAGCTACATCCATTTTTATGAATGAAATTATCCTGTGTTAACTGTGTTCAGTATCATTCATGAACTACTTGAAAATGTGTCCCATTTTATTTCATAAGGAAGACTACCATGAAATCATAGCTAGGGTAGGGAACACATAGAAAAAGTTTCTGTCAAGTTTTTTGTACTGTGTTGTCCTTAATTCTGTGCAGACTAAAGCCCTGTTTCCATAAAATGGAAACTCCTTTAGACAACTTTGAAATAGAATAGTTGCTTCCTGGTCAACAGATGGATTTTGGCAAGCAAGAAGCCTCTATCATTGTTTCAAGCAGCTGTACTTCCTTAGGAATAAACTGTGGAAATGAGGGATCCTTTTGGTTGTAAAGCTTAAGCCTCAACACCTGTTTGCCTTTTAAAAGAAATTATTGCCGAATCTAATGCAACTGATGGAACAGGTACTAAGCAATTAAATCCTGTCCTGCTCCCTGCCCCTGCCCAGGTCGACACAAGTAGGTAGGTTGACTTGTTGATACCCACCTGGCATGGAAAGTATAAAGCTATGTATATTCAAGTATAAGCACGTTTTTCCTGGGTTCCACTGTAAAATCTAGCAAATGCCTGTGACCATCCTCACAGTGCTCACCAGCAGTCTGTCACTGTGCAAGGTGCTACATAAAGTTACTGTGGGCAGGTGATTCACAGTCAGCTTCCTCTGCAATGGCTGCAGCTCCCAAGGATGAGCGCAGTTCTTTTCATCAAGCTCCTACGACAAACTGTTTCCTGAGATTTTTTTTTTCTCTTCAGACTTATATTCTGAGTACTTGCACTTCCATCACTAAATAAGCAAATGGGTACCCAAGCATCAGGGTTGTCACACTGAATAAAGGCCTCACTGTTCAGTTTCACTGTTGTCTTCATGTTGAAAGAGCGACAGGGTGCTTCATAAGATCTGTTGCTTTTTTTCTGTCCTTTTTTAGATGGAAGAGGAAAGGGACTCAATCAGCTCAGCATGTGGTTTTGCTAAAAGCGGGCACAGAGGGGAAGACAGTAGGCAACTGCTGACTGATGTTCTTAGGCAGCAAGAGTCCTCATGTGCCCTAGGTAGTATTCTAGCTCTATATATCTTATCTAAATCATCATAGAACCATCTCTGGTGCCCTGTTGTCCTGCACTTTCGCTGTGATGTACTTTAACATGTTGGCATGCCTCAAGATTTGCTTTTTTGCTAACTTGATCACTAATACTCTCGTGTTAATTTAATTTCGCTTTTCACTTGCATTACACTGCCCCGCCCCCCCCCCACCACCACCACCAGCAACTTTGGGGAGGAATTTATTACAGTGCAGCTGGGTTATTCAAAGCAATCTCACAGTTGACCACAAATGCACTACACTTTGGACCAGGAATGGGAGAAGGTGGCTTTCTGGATGCTAGATTACAGCTCTCACCAGCTCTAGCCAGCCTGCTTAATAATGGTGAATCATAGCAGTCACCAATACAGAAGCATCTGGTTCCAAATCCCTGCTTTAGAAGATGCTGTGTTATTGCAAACTATTAAATGCCCATAGATATCGACCTGATTTGGTCAAATATCAGCCTCCCATCCAAGATAAGAAATCCAAGCTATGTGCGTGAGAAAAAGTGCCTCCCTACATTTAACAGGGCTCTGTGTAGCCTTTTGGGTTACCTTGAAAGCTACTGTGGCATGTTTGAGCCCTGAGGAATAGCTTGGGGTAGATGTAAGGGACTAAAGCTTGAGAGACCCTTTAAATTTCCAGTTATATAATTCCCACATGGAATATTTAGATCAGAATTGGATATACTTCACTGTTCCAAGCAGGACAAGGGAAGATATGAGAAAAATGCATGAAGATACAGAAGCCACTCACTGCTTCACGGGAAGTCTGACTGGATAAGATCTTTCTAAAGTCTGTGTTCCCAGAATGACAACTTAATTCATTTCTTCTTTGCCTCACAGTTAGAAGATTTCCCACCCTCTCATAAAATCTCCACCCACAGCTAACAATCTGCAAAAGAAAATTCTGTCCTGATGGAGTTGTTTCCAGTGACACAGCACTTCTTACACCAGAAGAACAGTTTCCAGCAACAGAACTAGTATACAGGCCAGTTAGGAAGAGCTGCTTACGTGGTGGTTCAGTGAAGAGATCAGTCATATTGCCTGAATAAAACAGACAATCCAAAGACATGTATTCAACTTGGGGGGAAAATGTGAAAGCTATTTTCCTGAGATGTTAACAAGGCAGTTTGGTGTCTTGTTCTGAATTATAAATATATACATGAAAATAAAGATGTTACCATATAGGTAAAGCAAATGACACATTTCTGAAGGTGCAGAATAATTATATGTTCACTTTTTAACCATTTTGCCAAGTAGACTAGGGCAATTGACAGGCATTCATGAGCACTGGCAGTTAAATTTGGACCTGGCTTTTTCACACAACTAAACTCACTTGTATAGCCACTTCGTGATATCTGCTTCCAAGGCACAGTGCAGACAGGAATTTTAAAGATGGTTTGTTGTCTTAGATCTGATTAGGCACTCAAGTGTAGAATGGTTGTGTGACTTAGTTTATCTAATGCAGTCATGCTGCCAGAGCAAGGAAGGGCAAGGTGTAACACACACACACTTCCCTTTTCTTGTCAAAAAAAAAGAAAACAGCTTTTCTTTACTGAATGCCACCAGGAGAGACAATTTTTAATAAATGCTAGAAGTGGATTTGCAATGTAAGATTAAAAGTGCCTGTTATTGAAAAGCAGAAATGGACTTCCAGCCACTTCAGATTTTGTTTTGTCTTTAGCAGTCTGTGTGACCCCTGGCAGGCCACGAGGACAGAATATTGACGCTCCAGATGTACCACAGTTTCCCACCACTGCTGTGAGGTGTAGAGCCTTTCCAGCACTGGGACTAGAGAGGCAGCATTCCATGGCAAGTTCATTGGAGCCATGGTTTGCCTAGTGTAAATGTAACACTTGACCATGGTGTACAGTAGTGGTTCCCAAGGTTTTGTCCTCCAGATATTTTGGACTTCAACTCCCAGAATTTCTGACTGTTGGCCAAACTAGCTGGGGTTTCTGGGAGTTGAAGTCCAAACCACCTGGAGGATCAAAATTTGGGAACCACTAGGATACAGGAGTCTCTTGGGATGATGATTACATGGTTTGTGTATTGAGACATGATATTCTTAACAAACACCTACAGTTGTTAAAGGATTTTGAGAAAATGGAAATACTTGTTTAGTGAGAGGATCCTTGCCTGTGTTTTTCTGTAAGTGACAACAGTACATCATCTCAGATATGGCTGGGCCAAGAAACATCACTGTTACAAAATGAGCTGACACTGTTACATTCATAGCATGAATGGTTAACTGATCGGTGTTACTGACCTTCTTGTAAAGTTGTGAAGACCCCAGTTAGCAAAAGACAAGAAGTGCAGGCTTTTGAAAGGTGGGAGAGAGGAGGAATAGAGGAGAACTTGGATATCTTTTCAGAAAGTTCTCTGCTTACTTACACATTTTCACTTCAGCTGCTAGCTCTGGATTGTTCAAACGGCATTCTCTCTGCTTTAGGTCAGAATCCTCCTCTGCCCTTATTTGGTGTGGAAAAAAATTCAATTTTCAATTTATAAGCTTCAACAGGTACACAGAATGCATCTTGATCTAAGAAAGCAGCTCCTATTGCATTGGATCAATGCTTTTTCAAGCCCGTTGCCATCAGTGAGGTTCCAAAATCAATCCCTCCAGATTTTAGGGTCCATTCTCATTACCTTCAAATGCAGTCAGCCCTCCATATTTGCAGGTTTGAGTTTCACGGATTTGATTATTTGCAAGTTTCTCCAACTCCTGCCCCTCACACCTCAAGTGCTTCTTTTCTGAGGGAACTTTCCCCCTCAGTGGCTCCAGTCAGGCCATTAAGTCCTTTAAAAACCCACCTCTGGTACTCCTCCTTCACCGGCTATTGCCTGGCCAAATAACAATGGCTCACAGCTCAGTTTTTTAGCACCACAAACCCTTTCCCAAAGTCCCCCACACCCAAGGAAGGAAATGGGTGAGAGAGAGGAAGTATAAGGCTACCATACCAACCTCCCTTCCCCTCCTCCTCTCTTTTCCCTGACCTGGTTTAGGACCCTGGGTGCCTGCTGTCCCCATCCTGCCTTGGCCCCTTTTCAACAGACACATTCTGATATTTGTGATTTTTCCACTTTTGGGGGGATCCTCTGTCCCTACCCTAGCGAGTGTGAAGGGCTGAATATGTAGTGGGACCAGTGCTAAGGGATGACGGGAGTAGTAGTTCATCAACACCTTGAAGGCCACAGGTTCCCAATTCCAGCGTTAATTCTTGTGCCAACACTTGGCAGAACACTGCAATGCCAGGGGCTATGTACATCTGCTAACACTAGTTTGAATCCAGCTCCTTTTAATCATACCACAGTTGGATGTGATGGGAGAAAAGTAGTTTGAGGGTCAAAGGAAAAAGATGTCCCATCAGTGGTTCTTGTTCCCATGAATGGGACTGCACCCTTTGAACCAGTCAGTTACCTTGTGCCGTGTCACATTTAAGAGCCAATGTTTTGAAATCCATGTAGGGGAACTCATCAGAATGGTTATATCTGTAACAGGCTATGCAGTCATTATTCGTAGATTTCCATTCATGGTGTTGTCTTTAAGATAACCTTTTATAGTGAGAGTTGCTGTTTTTATTTTAAGAAGAACACTTAGATCCCTGAGAGGTAAGGACAGAAGTGGGCAGCACATAGATCAGATGCTGGGAGCCCCACCAGATCTTTAGACCTTGTAAGCTCCTGATCACTGCTACACTGCAAGCAAAAGAAAAAAGCATGTTTCCCTTTCACAACAAGACACTGTCTCATCAGAAACAAAATAGTACCTTAAAAAAGAGCACATTCTCCTTGAGCATGGTTCTAAAAGGAAAATGTCAACCTTTGTTGCCACCACTGGTGGTGAGGGCTTCTTCCTCTGGCAGATTCTGAGTGAGGATAGAATTTGACTGATGGACCCACTGAGTTTGTCCACCCTGTTATGTGATTGTAATGTAGGCACATAAATTAGAGATCAGTGTCTGACAGAAGCATGCTCAACAAAATGATTGCCCATTTCCAGCCTTGCACACATGCTCTTCCAATCATTTTCCAAGAGAATTGAAGATGATGTGGTAAAAGCCATTTATGTGTCACACTCACGCACACTTGCGTGCACTCATTCTGTCACTGCTGTTCACTCACAAGTTGGTGGAATTTGATAGTATTGGTCCCAACAGTGCAAGAGTGGACAAGTGTGGCCTCTCATTGAATTTGCCCTGAAATTCCCAACTGCTATAGCCATCATAGTCAATGACGAGGGATTGTGGGAGCAGAAGCCCCAAAACATCAGGAGAGACAGAATTACTTGTCCCAACAGCAGTAGAATATTTCTGTTGCAGTTGCAATAAGAGCTCCATCATCCCAGCTTCTGTTGTATTACAAACTTCATACGCTGGTTACAGTTCCCCAGTAAGAAATTTGATTCTCTTGTCTCCTGTACTAGCTTTCATGGGGCATACATATCTCCTGCATTGTCTCTGCTGGAATCATGACCTAATTTAAGCCAAAGCTCGGTCTATTTTATTACCAGTTTGGATGCAGAAGGAACAAAATAGCCAATGCGCATGTGGCATTAATAAGATTAAGGCTTCTAGGCAAAGTTTAAGAAACCATGCCCCTCTTGGAAAGAAGGATCAATTATTTTGCCTTTTAATACTAAGAAGAGTGACTTCCACTCCTCTACTAAAATACAGCTTCTCAAAAGAAGGCCCATCTACTCCTTCTCAAAAGTCAGAAATAATTGCTTATTGATTCCATCCATTCGTTTGTTGCTTCTTCTGTAATATATGAGAATAGAGCTAAATTTCCCAACTCTAGATCTTAGCGAATAGCAAATTGCCTACTCTGAATGAAACAGTACCAGTGACAGTCACTGTAGAAAATGGACAGGTGAGTGTGAGTGACCCACAGAACATAATGCTGCTGGTGTCAGGTCAAGGAAGTGGGTATGTTTTGTTGAGAAAGTGAATTCCTACTATGACCGTGTTTGTCTGCATCGTTGTGAAATTTCTAAAGACCTTTGAAGTACACCAAAATTCATGAAGCCTTTGATTTCAGCTAAAATAGTCAAGCATGGAAATAATTGTTGCTAGGTCCATACTGAATTCTCAGCTCCCTTGGTTTTACCAGCCAGTTTCATACTAACTTTTAAGACTCATACACTCCCTTTGTTCAGCTTCAGTTTGGAGTGCCTCCCTGCTTTCGGTTTCTTCTTTTATTTCTGGACGGAACAATTCTTCCTTCTCCTGGTCTCTATGCTTGATTGAACTCTGATTTTGTTATGGCCACTTTATGCAAGATAAAATTGTTATTACTGTTTGCTCATTTATTTATTGCTTTTGCACCAAACACTTCCTCTGTGGCAACTGCATGCATATTTCAATTGACATTAGCCATAATTTGTAGGAACAGCTGCTTTTAATGTGCCGGTTATGTGCCAAGACCACCATATGTAGATTTTCTTGGGCTGGGAGAAGGTGACACATCGATTGCTTTTCTACTTGCTTTTATATGTATCAAGAAATTAATTGTCAGTTTCCATACTGAAAATTTTCCATGATGGTACCAAACAGCAATGTTTTGGCATACAATACCATTCATAAGACAACAGTTCTCCTGAAATTACCACTAGGCAAGAAAATGGATATCGCTTGGTTTCTTGTTAAAGTAGGCTTTGCTGCCCTGGTGGCAGTGAATGTAGGCAGGCAGACAGGAGCAGACATTGCAAAAATAGATTTCTCAGTTTTCTGATAGAATTCCTATTCATTGCTGTAGCCCCAGCAGTGAATCCCACCTGTTGAGTTGAAATTTGTTGTGGGACTAATCCAACTTTGTCACTTAATTTGCCAAATCAAAGCTACTGTCAAGGTTGAATATGATGCAAAGGAAAGTGCTTGAACGAGTGGTAAGATACCCAGGTTCTATAGACTGCCATTACTCCTGTTAATTTTCATCTTTTTTTTTAAAGAAATAAAATTGCTTAACGTAATACGTTTACATTATCTGCAAGGAGGCTGCATGATTTGCAAAGAAAGTGCACTGTATTCATGTTCCTCAGATCTGTGTTACTTTCTAAATGTATACAGTACCTAAAAATGAGCTGCTAACCTAATTCCTCCTCCTTTTATTTTCCTTCTTTTCCTCCTCAGCTTGCTGAGACAGGCACAGGTATCAACTGCTTGGACTCCATGTGTTGCTTCTCAGATGGGGAAACAGCATGCTCATCTCTTAGAAGAATGTTGGAACGAATAATGGGGAGGTGCAGCCCCGCTCGAGTCAACAGGTGTGGAATTTCTCTCAATCGCCTTTGCTGCAGACGGTTCTCCTATAAACTGGAACGTGATGAACCGGCAGTGATAGATGTCTAGCAAAAGGCAGGAAACACTCCTCATAGGCACTGTTTTGGATCTTAAAAAGACCAATAACTTTGCTTTTGTTTGGGAGAGGGGAAGAAGTAGGGTGTTTTGATATTGCTAATCGGTTTTTGTTCCAAAAGTATGCTGCATTTTTCATATTCTTTTTGATAAAGCAGCTGCTGTGTGCCTATAGCAGCTTTGACATGCACATGATGCTTCACACGTGGACTAAGGCTCCCTTTTTCTCTGTAGTTACCAGCAAATGGTCCACACCTGTGCCAATGAAGAGGGTAGCATTTGCTCACACACAGCTTCATGTGTGTGCCAGAGCACCATATAACCTCAATTTGCTTCTTTTCTAGTATGCATCCATCTATCTATCTATCTATCTATCTATCTATCTATCTATCTATCTATCTATCTATCTATCAGTCAATCAATACAGTCTTTGTATGTCCTTTGTATGTCCGTTCCCTTAAAATCTGCTCCCTGTCCTGTCTTATTTTCCTAATTTAGCTACTTTGCCTTCACAAATTAGAAATCTGTTTGTGAAATCAAAAGGCTTGTTCCTTGTTTGTTCAGTGTGTGTCTGCTCACAAGTTATACTGCAATTTCTGATTCTCATGCTGCAAGGGTTGTATTTTCTGCCCTGGTATATACCTTCTCTAGAGGTGTTTAATTTTGGAGAGTTTTTGTTAATTGGCAGTGTGAAAATAAAGTTTTAAATGTTGTGGAATAGAAATTTTAAATACTTAATTGGCAGAAAGAAAACCCACCAAAAACAAGAAAGTATCAAAGCCTCTCAGACTTAGATTTATTTTTTTAAATCCCGACCTTACCTGCTTGTATTATCACTGTGCGTCATTCAGAAATATGTTAGATTATTCTCATATTGTAGGTGCCTGACATAATCGCTGGAGATACAATACCTGAAATGTACAGGAGGGGCATGGTAATACAAAACTTACCCCTAACTGATGTGATTTATATCTAGCAGTGCCATAATCTGTAGAATGAGGGGGAATCTTTGGCTCTTCAGATGTGAATAAATTACTACTACTATGAATTCTTACTATTAGCCATGCTGGTTGGAACTAATGTCAACATATGGAGGGCCATAGGTTCTCCAGTTTTATATACAAAAGTATTTGCAAGTTATCCTTCCAATGAAAGTTTGGTTTTAAAAAAAAGATTTAAATACAGAGATATTGGGTGGGGTAGAAAATCAGCTTTTGCACTTGTTTCTTTAAATCCTTCGGAATGATATCACAGCCTGCTGGTGCTTAAAACCAAATGAGGAAACTACTTTCTCCACTTGTTAAGAGATTGTTAAGGTAGATTCAGGTATCTGCTGGAAGCACTTTTTGCAAGTAAGACCACAACCAGTCAGGACAGCAGTGCTTCCTTCAGAGAACTGGGAGTTCACCAGTTAGAAAATACTCAAGTGTAGGTAAGTACAAAGACAGATGAAATTTCTAAACATCCTGTTTGGGGATGGAACCTAAGGCAGTGGGATTCCATTCTCAAGTCTGCTTTCAGGAGAAACATGACTAGTGACCGTGATCAGATTAAAGGCTGTGATACCTTTCCTGTAATATTTTTTTTTAAAAAAAATGATTTGGTTACTTGTGCTGGTATTGTTTGCCACTTCTTGATTGTTCTTTCTTGTGCTGATTTTTTCCCTTGTAATTCTTTTATTAGGTTATTTAAAAAAAAACCACAAATGTGTTAATCCAGTGTCTGTGGCTCCCTCAAGTTTTTGTTAAATACCGTCATTCCATAAAATGGGAACTGTTACAAGACTGATTTTTTTACAAAAATAATTTTGCTTTGTATAGAAAGCAGGCATGATGTATAAAATAAAAAATTTTATGAGACATTTTTAAATCAGGAAGAGATTTTGATTAGCCTGACACTATTCCACTACCACCACCACCCCATAAGGGTTGCTGCTTAAAACATATTTTTCGCCTTTGGTTTTTCTCTGCCATCAAACACGCTGTTATTGTGTTGAGTGGGATTTCCACCTATTGCAGAGTTACCTGCTTGGAAGGTAGAGTGAAAAGATGGGCTTATGGTACTGGAAGACCATTTCTGCAGCCCCTGGGCCTCTCCAGAAAATCACACTACTAAAATGTTCATGGACGGAAAATGATAAAAGCCTTTAAAAGCGATCAAAAAATAGACTGGTTTAAAGGATTTCTTATAGCTTGCTCCCAAATTTCAATATCCAGTGATAAAAGGCCTTTAAAACAAGTATTTCCTACTTGTTTTAAAGGCCCTTTATCAGTTTTTCAGTGGTAAAAGTTGGCCACTGAATTTAGGCAGTGGGTGGCCTATAGCGGCCTTCAGGAAAGTGAAATAGGCTTGCAAATGTGCCCATCCTCCTACAGTGGGGTCTAGGCCATTTAGCAGACCGGGGTAGTTGGTGCCCTCCATGCAGGTAACATAAGAATGATACTTTGGACATCCAGTGTCCAGAATGGGGAACAGGTTTTGTTGGCATCACAGCAAGATCCCCAAGTACAGCATTTTCCTTTTTCCCTTAGGAAGGACAACAGTTCAGTCCTTTGAGGGGGAAATGAATAATACTGAATTTGGGGGATCCATTGAGAGAGAAGCTAAATCTGGTCTTGGTAAACCTCAGCCACTAAAAATCTCACCAGCTCCTCACTGTGTATCCAATGATGGTTTCTCTTTCTTGGTCTGAAAAGAGTGCTGTGCAGTGTTCAATGATACTCTGCTTTTTGGTTTTAATAAGAGATGAGGTCACAAATGTTTTTCAGTGGTTCTTGCCAAGGTAGGTATAATCTGCTTCATGCTGTGTTTCAAGCAAAAATTCTTATTTCTTTCTGAGACACGTACACGTGTACAACTAACATATGATTAAAGGCTCATATTTGACAGAATAGCAGAGCAGACATCATTGCCTGTTTCATTAAAAGCAAACTGATATACAAAACTTGACTTAGTGCCATCCAAAGGAATGTAGCATGTTTCGTTTTCATTTCAAATTCTACTAACAATTGAGTTCAGAGTAGATCATCCACTTGAACAAGAAAGGATAGTGAAGGTTCTAAAAGTGCAACTTTTAGAATTACATGACACTGAATTACAGAAGAGTCACAATTACACAAGTACATCAGATAATCCAGAACTGTAGCTCAGCTCTTCACCATGGACAAGCTAAAATTATGTTGTAACTTGGCACATGTTGCCATTTGGGTAAAGAACCAGTGATGTGCTGGTTGATGTCACAGAGCATAGCCACTGCACTGATATGGAAGAGTTACCAGTCTTCAGTATTTCATCCTTCAAGCAGTCAGAATACTAAGATGTACACCCAGAAGAATCACTTAAAGAGTTGATCCTTAGGAGATAGCAAAGGTCAAGTCCTGCCATACAAATGAATGAGGAAGCCATTATGGATTAGAGCAGCATAATATGCTATAGGTATGCTTAGATAAATTAAACTTTCTATTTGAATTAGGATGACAACATCTTAACCACCTTATTTAATGGTATCTAAGCTACCTTTCATAGAAGTTGTGCCCATTGCTAAATAAAATGTATTTTGTAGACCACATCATTGGTGTCAGTTGTGTCTTGGGATAATTGGTAGTACCGATTGAATCTCACATGTAACATTAGATAGTGTGTATTTCTACCACATTGGAAATGTTCTCGGTGTGGTCAGCCTCATTTGCAGTATGGACATTGGACATGCGAAGGCTTCTGTTCAAGTCCAGTATTTATCAGTTTGCCCCATTGGTGACAGACCCTGAATGTATTCCATGGGTTTTAAATGGCTGCTCAAGGAAATTGTGTTAACTTCCCATGTGTTAATTGCATTTAATATTCTGTCAGATATGAGGATTGGAATGTGAAATCAGTGCCTGGTGAAATTCTAAATGGGAGCTCTTCCTTTTCGTTTAACGATGTTTAAATGCTTGGAGGGGAGGGAAAATAGACATGTTATTTGAAATCTGCTTGAGTGCGTTAAAGTAAAATTTTCAAATGGAATTGCAAGCTTTCACTGATTGCAAAAGAGAATGTGCTGCACGGCTTTTCTGAATTGCTCAAATATTTTGCTCATCTGTTGTCCATCAAGCTATATTTCATTACATCTGTCACATAAATGGTCATGCCAGTTCACACAGTATTAACCATTCACATTATATTAATTTGTTCTGTGGATTTTAGATGGATGGAATGAATGAGATACTCTTACATTGCTACTTATTTTTTGTTCTGGTTCCAAATATTTGTTTTCTTGAGCATTTTAGCAGCTGTGTTCATTTGCACCCTTGTCCTAAAATACATTGGCACAATCCACTGTCTCCAGTGTGCACAAATAACCCAGAATACAGAGGTGTCACTCTCATCTTTGAGAAGAAGATGTTCTGTGTCTGCTAGCCCTTTGTGGGTATGCTAAGCATTCTTGGGCTGACAGGAGGATCAATCCACAACGCCTGTGTTTGATCCTCGTGCCACCTGACGCAGGAGTCGTTCTCGAGCTTGATGTTAGAATCCGTTAAACTGACTCCCTGACCCTCTCCCTTCAGTTTTTGTTTTCTCCTGCATGACAGTAGGACGCATTAGACTCCCTCTCCGTTCTTAGTGGGGTGAAATAGCTTAGAATAGCTGGGGAAAAAAAGAGAGAGAGAGAGAGAAGAAATGGCTACCGAGAAAAATACGACTGGGAAAGTGACCCAGGCAGAAGAGGTGATCCGTAGCACCATGGAGCTGGGCTTGGTCACTGCGAAGCAGCCTACCGTCCAGAAGACTGCTGCAAGGCAGGCTTCGGACGAAGTTCTGGGAGCTCCTGCTACGAAAGAAAGAATGCAGCGTCTCTCTGAGGAAGAGAGCTCAGAGCGGAGCTCAGAAACAATTTTCAGTCCTCCAGTGAGAGCGAGGCTGATGAGACTAAAATGGCTGCCAACAAAAAGCCCTCGGAGGGAAGAAGTTGTCGGAGAAGAGGGCGGATAAGAGTAGTAAGAAGGATAAACAGCTCACAAAAAAAGCTCACAAAACCAAGCGCAGGTATGCAGCCACTTACCGGTGAGAGTTCCGGGCGCCATCTTGGAAATAAGAATTCCAAGATGGCACCTGGGAAGAAAAACAGCCCCTCTGACTCAGCAGTCGCCATTTTGAGTGTGGCGATGCACGCAACCAATAGCAACAGCCAGAAAGTGACTGCGCCTGCGGAGGTGTGCAGAGCTGCCACACTTCTCATGGCGGATAACAGCTGTTGCGACCAGACAGCTTCACCAGTGGATAGCTGGCCGTGGAGGGCAGACATGAGGCAGTTTCTAGCCGGATGGCTAGCTAACGCACCACAGCGAAGGCCAGACCCACAATGGGAGCCCACTCAGGCATACTGGGGCGGCCAAGGCCTGAGGCAGTATATGTGTGATAGTCTCTGTGGGGAGATGCAACAGATGATTAGAGACACCGTCTCTGCACAATTCAAGGCAGTTTTAAAGAAATAACAGGGTCTAATGAATTCGGAAACATCTGATTTAAGTAATCAAATGGAGACACAATCAATTAATAAGAACCAAGTAACAAATAATCAAATGCATTTACATCAAACTGCCCTGGAGGGTGATGAAGACACAAGGGAGCAGCAGGCCAAAAAGAGAAAACTGGATTTCACTGACAATCCTGGGGCTAGTGCAGTGTCAGGTGTGTCAAGCAGAGATAAGCAAAGTTACTCTAAGGAGAAGTCTGTGTTAAAAAGGGCATCCCCTGCCCAGTCGAGAGGGGTCACTAAGGTTATGTCTGAATTGGAAAACTTTAGTGTTGATGACTTAAATCAGGAGGAGATGATAGAAGTAGAGGAAGTTGAGGAATACTCTGATATTGAGGAGGAGGATAAATCAGAGACAGACAGGATGTTTGAAGCAGATTTCTTTAAAGGTACACTGAAAAGGGTGCTTCAAACACTAGGTCTGGACGGTGATAAGGATGACCAAAGAAAAGGAAGTAAAGAATGTAAATTAGCATTGGTAGTTAAGAAAAGAGAATCTAGAAGTATGGAGTTTCCTCTGCCAGAACTTTTTAAGGATGTCATCTTGGCAGAGTGGAATAATCAGGGTAGTGCTAGGAAGAGTTTATCATACAATCATAAAGTACTCTTTCCTGAAGGAAGATGTAGAATTCTTAAAGGTATCCCCTGTAGACGCTCCAATTGTAGGATTAATGTCAGGAGCTATTGTCTCTAGGGAAAATGACACACAATTAAAAGAAATGGATGAGTGCAAGGTGGAATCATCTTTGCGCAAAGCTCATGAGGCAGCCTCTGCGACAAGGCATCAACTGCTGCATCAGTGTTTGCAAGGGCGGCGGTCTTGTGGTCACAGGACGTCTTGGAAGCCCAAGATTTCAGTATGCAAGAACTATTAAAGGCAGTGGAGAGGATTCAAAGGGTCCTTAAGTATGTCGCAGACGCTGGATTGGATGCTACCATATTTGCGGCAAGAAACATAAATATGTTAACAGTGGCAAGATGTTCCCTGTGGTTGCGCCACTGGGAAGCTGACCAGAAATCGCGCAGTAATTTAGCTTATGTCCCATTTCAGGGTGATCTACTTTTCGGTACCAAAGCCTTAGAGAAGGTCTTGGTCGAGACTAAGGAAAAGAAGCTGGTCATGCCCACTCTTCAAAAGAGGAAAGTGGACAGAAGAGGCTTCAGAAATTCAAACTATTCCTTTTGAGGGGGTAGGACTTATGGATATACAGCAAGAAACTCAGAGTATAGGTCAGGTAGGTTCCAATGAGGCAGACCAAGGCCTCAATATGCAAGGCAGTACCAAAACGGTAAGCAGGGACAGGGAAAGCTTGGAAATGTTTCCAAGCGAGGAAAGCCGCAATATTGACTACCAGAATCAGAAAGTGGGGGGAAGACTTCTGTCTTTCGGGTACAAGTGGTCTCAAATAACATCGGACCAGTGGGTGTTAAAGGTGGTGACCCGCAGTTACAAAATTTTCCTCCACACTACATCCAAAGACAGATTTCTTCCTTCCCCCGTCCCGAAAGAGCAGGACAGACACCAGGTAGTCCACCAGGAAATTGTACATCTGTTAAATATAGGAGCCATAGAGAAAGTTCCGGAGCAACAAACGGGCGTAGGGGTGTACTCAGTGTTTTTTGTGGTGCCCAAGCCAAATGGCAAATACAGACCGGTGTTGAACCTCAGGTATCTAAACAAGTTTGTGGAATACAAAAAGTTGAAAATGGAAACACTGCAGGTTATCAGGGACAATTTGGAGATAGCGGACTATATGGCATCTGTAGACCTGAAGGAGGCGTATCTCCACGTCCCTATGTATGTGGAGGACAGGAGATACCTGAGGTTCAACTACCAGACCGGTCATTATCAGTTCAAGGCCTTGCCATTTGGCCTGGCATCTGCACCCAGAGTTTTCACAAAGGTTCTAGTTCCACTTATAGCATTCCTAAGAGTGCAGGGAGTGCAGTTCCCCTACTTGGACGACATCTTATTGAAGGCACGGACAGAAGCCAAGCTAAAACACAATTTGGAGTTGACAATGCAAGTGCTCTCAGATTACAGATTTTTGATCAACATCGAAAAGAGCATGTTGACACCTACAGTGAACTTGACTCATTTGGGGGCATGGATAGATACAAGGAAAGGCAGAATGTATCTTTACTCAGAAAGATTGGAGAAAGTACAGCATGTGGCTCGGATGTTATCGCAGTGCAGATCTCTGGATCTGATGCAGTTGGCGAAAATTCTGGGAACGTTAGTGTCAACAACTCAGTTAATTCAATGGGGCAGTTTCCATTTGAAGCCCTTGCAGAGACTGTTAATGGGACATCAATCAGCCATCGCAAGGAAGAGGCATTACAAAGTAGAGGTACCTCGTCATATTCGGACGGGCATGGTCTGGTGGCTGAAAAGGTGGAATGTGGCATCAGGCATACCTTTTCAGAAACAGGAGGTGGTGCACATAACAACGAATGCGAGCCTTTCTGGTTGGGGAGTTCACTGCCAAGGTCATTCTGTCCAGGGGCTGTGGACGGCCACAGACAAGCGCCACAATATCAACTTTCTGGAGTTGAAGGCCATCCGTCTGGCTCTCCAGAAGTGCGTGCACCTTGTGAAGGACCGTCATGTGAAGGTGTTAATGGACAATATGACGGCCAGAGCTTACATATGCAAACAAGGAGGGCTGCATTCAGTCACTCTAGTGACAGAGTCGACTCGCCTTCTCAACTGGGCCGAGATGCATGTGCGCTCAATTACTGCGGTACATTTGAAGGGGGAACAAAACATCCAGGCGGACTATTTGAGCAGGAATTGTATACATCCAGGGGAGTGGTCCCTCAGTGTGGAGGTTTTCCAAGTGATAAACAGCATTTTTGGACCTTTACAGATAGACTTATTTGCTACTGCAGGGAATACCAAGTTAAAAGGGTATTTCTCAATACTTGGCGACAAAGGTACCGAAGCGTTCGATGCACTGACGGTACCATGGCCCGCAGGGACTCGCTATGCGTTCCCACCGATTTGAATTGTGCAAAGGGTACTGGCGAAAATACGCGTGGAGAAAGCCTCAGTGGTGTTAGTAGCGCCGTTTTGGCCGAGGAGACCATGGTTCCCATTACTACCGCAATTAGCCCAGGGTCCACCTTGGAGGTTGCCTTGCAGGCCGGATCTACTGAAACAGGGACTGGTGAACCATCCAGACCCCAGTCTGGCAGCTTGGAGGTTGAGAGGCGATTTCTAACCCAACATGAGTATACTGAAAACGTAGTCAAGACTATACTTGGTTCCCGTAGGGAATCCACACAGAAAATTTACGACAGAACTTGGGAAATTTTCACAAAATGGTGTGAGGAGAAAGAGATTCTTTTGGCAGGGGTAGGAGTGACACATCTGTTCCACTTCTTGCAAGATGGTCTGGAGAAGGGTCTCCGGCCTAACACTTTGAAAAGGCAGGTGGCGGCGTTATCAGCTATTTTAATGGAGGACAGTTCTTCGTATGCAAGGCATCCTCACATAAAACGTTTCCTGAGGGGAGCGACGTTGTCTTCTTTCCCAACAGTACATAGGTTCCCATCCTGGGATTTGAACTTAGTGTTGAATGCACTCACAGCGCCACGATTTGAACCATTGGGAGAGGCATCGTTGCGACTACTATCTTTTAAGACAGCCTTTCTTCTGGCTATTACATCAGCCAGGAGAGTTTCGGAATTAGCGGCGTTTTCTGTGAATGAGAACTTGTGTAAATTCGACCACGACAAGTTGACATTGGGTTTCGATCCTTCCTTTAAACCCAAGTGCTTGTCATCATTCGCACAACAGCAACTTATTCATTTACCAACGTTTTGCCCCAAGCCGGTACATCCATTGGAAAAGAAATGGCACACGTTAGATGTTAGACGGGCAGTAAAGGCCTATATTAAAAGAACGAGGGAATTTCGAAAGTCAGATCCGCTACTGCTATCATTCCAGCCTGAGACACTTGGTCAGCGTGCGAGTAAGGCAGTCATCGCGGCATGGATAAAGACCTGTATTTTCATATGTTATGACTATTCTAAGCAGCCAAGACCAGTTAATGTGTGGCCACATTCAACACATTCGATGGCTACGTCGGTAGCATATGACTCTACATATTCATTGGAAGACATTTGTAGTGTGGCAGGGTGGAAGGAGGCTTCCACCTTCATTCAACACTATAAGCTATATAAGTATAGGTCATCCCAGGCGGCGTTTGGCCGTAGGGTGTTGCAAGCTGTGCTGTAGAGAACATACCCGCCCATGGAACAGCTTGGGGAAATCCCAGGCGTTGTGGATTGATCCTCCTGTCAGCCCGAGAATGAAGAGTTGTTACTTACGTGAACGATCATGCTGGGATGACAGGAGGAGCAATCCACACCCACCACTAGTATGAAGATGGAAGTTATCAGGCAGTTGGTGGGAAAGTACAGTACGCTAGAGAAGGAAACTGAAGGGAGAGGGTCAGGGAGTCGGTTTAACGGATTCTAACATCAAGCTCGAGAACGACTCCTGCGTCAGCTGGCACGAGGATCAAACCCAGGCGTTGTGGATTGCTCCTCCTGTCATCCCAGAATGATCGTTCACGTAAGTAACAACTCTTCATTCCCCTCTGTAGAAGAAATTAAAATGTATGCACATACTGGCGCTCTGGATCACAGCCACTGTTTGAAAGCAAGCTTGATTCATGTACAAGAGCAGTCCTGCCATATTATAGCAGTCTGGCAATATGGCTCTTCCAAACATGTACATGTAACCACACAAGGAGTTTCCGATTTCTCTTCTGGGGTCTGAAAATTTTCTATATCTCTGAGCATAGTTGTCTCAATGAGCATTGGATCGTGTTCAAGATCTTTAAATTATTTGTATCAGAAAACACATGAGATATCTGGATTAGTCCCTTCTGGGAATTCATTTTTAAATAATTTTTTAGATTTTTTAAAAAAATTCTAAGCCAGACTTCACATTACCAGTCAGCAAAACTTTTTTCTTGTTGTTACTTTAGATCGTGGAGCTCTACGGAACCCTTCTGTACCAACGACAGAAGCATCTTGACGCTGTCCACAATGGACTCAGTTACATGTTGAGACTTTTCTCATTGTTCTTTGGAAAGCCTTGTATGTGCTCTGACCCTAGCTTATACATAGATTTGGAAATTCTGTAACCTCACTCCCCTGCACCAGTTCACATAAAAAAAAATCTTTCTCCTCCAGAATGATAGAGAAGATTTTTACATTCATGTTTCTTCTGAGTTACATGTGAACACGTTGGGTTTCATTTGAATGTCATTATGAAGCAATGACTGGGTGGTTGTACAAAAAAAAATACTGTCTCTTAATAGCTTGTAGCTTCTCATTTGCAAGAAGTTATTCCAGAAAAGGCCTTTTATTGATGCTGTAACCTCATTATGTTGTTTCAGTGGATACTGTTAGTTTTCCACGATCAAGTCAGTTAGCAATAATACCTTGGGATTCTTTGAAAAACAACATTGAATTACCTTTGAATTATCTTCAATTTAATCAAGACACAAAAATATTGTCACTACTTGGGTGGTGATTCTGTCCTCTCCATAAATTGAGAACTGAACATATCTCTTGACATTCTTTGTTGGCTAACAAAACCAGAAGATTTTGAACATGGAAAATTGCAGCAGATCCATGGTTTATAGTCTCATACCCCAAGCACCATGATTCTAATCAATGCATGGGTGGGTGTTCTTTTTTTCTTTGTTTTTTTCTCTGTTATTTATTTAGTCATACTGTACTCTTGATGAGAGCACTTGAAGATTATTTCTTCTCCTAGATTTTGCAAGAGTTGTTTAAAAGTCATGGCAGTACTTGTAGACAGCCAAGGAATTCCTTTGTACATGCTCTTGTTCTCAGTCCGAAATTGCTTGTACGCCAAAGATGTCACCAGTGATTCCAGAAATCGAGTAAAAGATGATGTATAACATGACACCATCTATTCAGATTTCCACTCCAGCTCAGCTTGAATGGCTGCTGTTTGCAAAGGATAGGAAGATGTTCTATCAGACATTACTGGCATGGCATATTGTTCCTCTCCTTACCTTGCTTGTAATATCTAGTTTAAGAGTCCCAGTTACTTTTCCTCCATGAAGTTTTGAGAGGACTTTTTCTAGCCATGTGGGTGGATATTTCTCAGAATGGATCAAGGCTCAGAAACCTCACCCTGAGTCTGGCATTTATTTGAAGAATTCTCTGGATTGAGCTGTGTACTTGGAGACTGTGCCACTTTTTGCAATGTCTGTAAATTTTATTTTTCACAAATTAGGAAGGAGATTACCAAGTCCCAACATAAATACCCTGAAGGCACTAGATCCCATCTGATCTTGGAAGCTAAGCAGGACCAGCCCTGTTTAGTACTTGGATGGGAGACTCCCAGTGAACACCAGGTGCTGTAGCCTGTATTTCAGAGGAAGGAACTGGCAAAACCACTTCTGAGTGTTCCTTGCCTAAGAAAACCCTATGAAATTCATGGAGTCACCATAAATCAACAGGCAACTTAAAGGCACAGACACACAGAAACAAGCTCGCAGCCCTCCAGATATGTCAAATAGCGTTCTTGCACATTTCCCATTCATTTCACTGAAATTTGCAAACCGATCTTGTGATCAGATCTTTAATTTTTCCTTTGCCTTCATTCCCCCCCTTACTCAAATTGCTCTGTGCCATTAATGTCATAAGTTCCTACTTGATTTGCCATTTCAGTTTGTCATTTCATCTTTTTGAGCAAACTTGTTAGAAGAGCCATTGGAATTTAAAAAAATAATCAACTCCAAGCATTTATTAAAATCCATATTGTACATTTATTTTGTTTCTCATTGAAGAGTTAAAATTTAAGTGTTTTTGTCGACAGATTCACAGTTCTGATTTGAAAATGAACTGACCTAACTTTTTTTTTAAACTTTCCATTTGTTCCTCCTCTCTTTCCTCCCCCTCCTCAGTGTGTGTAAGGGTACAGAAGAAGCATGCATTTAAACAAATACAGGCGGAATATAAGAATCCATCTGTCCGAGCCAGGTATAATTTTCTAAGGAAAGCCAAGCAAATTGAAGATTTTATTTCATTGTGCCATCTGTTTGTGCATGTTAAACAGGACTTGGGTCAAATGGAAGCAGAGCACATATATTTTGTATTGGACCACAAATTACTTTTATAAGTTCATTTTTTAACATAGAATAACCTTCTGTGTATTTTGGTAACTTGCTATGTTTTGTTCTAGGTTCAGTCATAGGCAGAATTGCTTACAAAGCAAAGTGAATCAAGTGTAGGAACTCAGTGTAAAATTAATGAATTATACTGAGCTGCAAAGCAGTAACTGTTGAGATAAGCCAAGAAAAAAGAAGCAGAGTGGTTTTACTACAGGACTCTTTTCAGATTTGGGATAAATTCTGTAAGTCAATCCAATGACTGGACCACAAATAAGAAACTTAGCGTCAAATTAGTGTTATATACTGTTGCATCCCTAACTGAATTTTTATACCAAGTCCCTTGTTCAAGCATAAGAATTTATCTGTTGAATTATATGAATGGTCAGTGATTCTCAACTATTTGTTCTCCTGATGTTTTGGATTCTACCTCCCAAAAGTCCTGCCAGCACCATGGTCCATGTTTTAGGATTCTGGGAGGAGAAGTTAAAAACCAAAGTTAAAAACCACTATCTCTGAGCAGATGTATCTTTATTAGTTGTGATAGGCTTGGTTTGCTCAGTTCCAGTCTTCATCTCCACAAATTTGTAGCATCCTTATTCTTATTGCGGTATGGCATTATATTGCATATGTTTTGTAATGCCCCCTTCCTGCCACTTTGTAGGGGGCAAAGGCTGATTTTGGACAAGGTTTTTTCAATCCATTTTTTTTTAAGCATTGTTTTCAGTGTGCCATGGAACTAGTTCAGACTTCACAAACTGTTCCCCAGGAAAGAGGTTAAAACATCCTTCAGAATGCAGCTGCTTGGAGGAGAACAGTTGGAACCTCACCTGTCCCCAGATTCAGCCACCATGATTATACAAAATGCAGAGAGAAAGTAACAGCCATATGCAAAGTACTCATTGGGTCAGTCACTTGCTCAGTGGATTTATGTTTGCATTACCTCTTGGGATGTTCACAATGGACTTGTTTAATTTTATCTGGCTTCCATCCATTGTCGTTACCACTAAAAATATACAATGGTCCAAACAAGAAAAAGAACATCAGGGTAAAGCTACATTTCTTGGAGATCACTTGACAAATTTTAATATTCCCATATATGTGGTTGAAGGGACATGTTGAAGTGAGATATACAATGCTTTTTAAATTATTTCCATATAGTTGGAGGGGTTATAAAACCAAAGGCAGGGCATACGCAGAATATCCACTACACAGCCTCATTTCTCTGCTCAGTTAAAGTTTGACCAGAATTTTACAGCCGTTGAAAGGGAGTTTGTAGCATTTTTATCTGAAATTTTGCTTAGGACTGAATACATTTTTTTAAAAAAAATCCTCTTCTTTCATGAAGTGCAGTAGAGTACTTAGAAATAGCTCAGCTGTTCTCAAGAACCCCCACTTGTTCACCAGAATTTCATACATAGTCGTGGTATACGTTGCCAGTCAAGATCCTTGAAAGGGTCTAGGTTCTAACTTCTTCCTATATTAATATTATCTTCACAAAATGGAGAGGGGTAATTCTTTCAGGTTCTTACGTTCTGTTGATGTTGAATCTTTGCTCTTTTCATAAATCTGCCTTTGTGCCCGTCGCCCCTTTCATCATTGTGGATGGCTTCTAATTACCTGGATAGGATTTGTTGGAGAGGTTGTTTACTTTGGCATTAAATGTTTGCTATTATTTCAGTGACTGCTGAGGAAGAGGAGCATGCCAGCTGGGAAAGTATTGTTGGCTTCTGCTTTGTTACACAGGCTGGGCTCTGATGGGCATGGGCAATGCATCACCCCATTCGTTTTACAGAGTTATCCCCGTAGCCATTAGGTCCTCAGTCCCCCTAGGTCTTTGACTGAAAGGGATCTGACTTAGTACTATATCTGTGGTAGCTCTGTGGTAGAGCTCATGCTGAACATGCCAGAAGCCCCTGGTTCAGTCCCTGCTGGGAAGGGATGCCAGATGAAATTCTGGACAGTTGCTGCCCGTCAGTATCAGTAGTGCCTAGCCAGATCGGCCAGTGGTAATAAATGGTTTGGGCAGACGCCCATGACATATTGCAACAATACTGCTGAAAACTGTCATGGCTCCGTCCTCACCCTTCACTGAAAAACACTCTGGAGTTACAATTTGGTGTGTGTAATAAGAATGAGAGATTGGACTTACTGTGAAGGTTCATTCTGGGATGGCAGAAGGAGAAAGGCACATTGACCCCAAAGAAGAAAAAAATGGGGGGGTCAAGTGCTAGATAGGAGTAAGTTACGTATGGCTAGATAATAAAACTGTCAGAGAAGGGAGTGGATCCTAACTGCCACAACTAAAAAGAAAGTGGCATGTGGGATTAACCCAATCATAGTGGATTGCTCCTCTGTGCCCTCCTGAGAATTCTCCGTTAGAGATCACTGGTCCCAGTAGAAGAAGAACTCCCAAGGTTTCCTTGGGAGAAGGAGTGCCTGTAAGGCCAGGATATCTATAATGTGGATATGGGGAAAGAGGAACCTGTGCCTGAAAACCTTAGGTCCACTTCCATGTTGGAAGATGTGTGTGCTTGGTCCTTAGCTCTGGGAAGGAGCACAGGACAAGCCGGGACTGTCACCATGGAAAACATGAGGAATGTTCCAAAGATTACCAGTGCTTTAGGACATATGTTTTGGTTGCTGGTTTTGTTCTGTTTTTGTAATGAAGGCACTTTATGATGATGACAGAGGAATAAAACAGTAGAGCTGAAGTTGGTGGTTAAAATATATGCAAGAGATGCTTGGAAATATACAGTAAAAAAATTCAGACTCTGTCCCCAACAGCCCTGATCCGGAGATGCTTGATCATGCCTAAGGTTCTTGCTCTGTCCTACCCTTACCTAATCATAAGTTCCACTGAACATAGTTAGATTTGCTGCTACAAAAACATGTCTCATTTATGCTGCAGTTAAGCGAATAATTTCAGTGAGACTTAAAACACACTCCACCGTATCAGATTAGAGCCAGATCTGTGTCTCCAAGTGAGAGTTGTTCATACTTGTTGTTTTAAGAATGAATTGTCATTGTCTCATAGGAGCTCTCTCTCATTTTTTTTAAAATGTAGGTAAAAGATGTGCACACTCCCTTTTAAAAATCTGCTTTATTTTTAAGTAAGAATTTCTGCTAGGAGAGACGCAATTCTTGCTATACCAAAGACTGTTTCATGAAACATGCTTTGTTTAAGGCCCTGTTGGTTGTTTCTTCCCTTGCCTGTGTGGAGAAAGCCATCTTGAATTCCTTTTCTGAACAGCAAGTAGGGTTGAGGGGCCTGCTTTTAGGTTTCATCAAGAGCCCCAATGGCCTTGCAAGGAACAAGGAACAAACCCCATCTGAGCTGTTTTGACTCAAACTGGCGAGAGTTGGACATTAAAGCATATTGCCAGTCGGAAACCAGAGCAATAATTGGTACCAAGAAGTCTTGACCGCAGGCACTGTGGCCGTCCCTGCCATCCTTTTTAGATCCTCTGTGGCAACAAGAGTTTAATATAGTGTGCTTACTGTATTGCTATGTCTATAAGTTGTTCTACAGAAGTTTATGGAAATTATATTTATTGAATAAAACTTTGAACTTTTAATGGCTTCTTGGCTTCTCTTCATTGCTGGAGAATTCATGGCCGGTTAATGGCGTGTTGAGTGAATTCCACACAATTTCTGTGGCCCGGCAGAGTGAAAGGAAGGAGTATCTTTTTGGATCCACCAGGTAGGTAGAAGGCATCCTCTGTTGGACAAGCACTTCACCTCTTTAGCTTCAGCTTACTCTGACAACATCTTCTGGGAAGTTGTGTGGCTTGAAGTTGCTTGGCTTTCCCTCCCCACTGTTTCCTCTAATACAGACACACAAACAAATTTCACTTCTAAATGCTGTCCTTGCAGGATTCCAGGTAACGTTTTTAGCAGTGCACATACTTGTTTAATCAAACTGAATTCATGTAGAGCCAGCCTTTTTATCTACACATAATCAAGCTAAGGAAGTGCACATATTGCTGACTGGGTCAAAAACTGCAGACAAAAACTGGATAGTATCAATGTACCACCATTTAGCGGGATAGTATCAAATGCATATTCTCTAGAAAGCTGTGCAGTATATGTGATTTTGGCCCTGTTTTCTGCTAGAATTCTGACAGCCGTTTGTAGAGGATGGGGAGAGATTAATGGTGGAGGCGGGATATATACTTTGGATTAGATAACAAGATGCTCCTGTACGTCTTTGACCCAGAAGTTTGTTTTTGATACGAAACTGGAAGTTTCTTTCCAAAATTAAAATCCATTGCCGGATTCCATGAAGCTATTTTACTTTTCTCAGTCTGGTTTATGGAATACAAGCTTTTTAGTTCCTGCTGTTAAGCAGCTGGGATGGAGAAGTCCTTTCTTATTTATTGTAAGTGACCTAGAGCTGGAAGGAAACGGCATTCATCTCATGCGATTTACACCATCAGTTCCTACCCCTACTCCCAATAGGGAATCAGATCTCTGCAGGCGGACAGGAATGAATGAGTTTCTACCAGACCAGGTATTCCATTGATTTGTAACTGGCCTGGAAAAAAAAGGGGAGCAGAATCTGTGTCAGCTACTTAGTTAAATATGCTTAACTAAGTAAGCTCTCCCCAAACCTGACAGAAATGTCATTTACCTTTGCTCCAATTAACGGTAGAATAGAACTGATGCCTGATAAGGTAAGTTGGAGGAGGAGTTATAGCCACACCAATGGTGTGAAAATTGTGACTAGCAATTGTGAATATGGAACAATTACAGATCAGTAAATCCAGGTTCCAAATTCACTATCGCCACTTAGTCCCAATTGTGACACTATTGCCTTGATCCTAACTCTTTCATTTGAGCACAGGGGTTCTGGGCTGCAGTGGGCAACGCTGGTCAGTTGTCCATACTAAATTCAGCATCAATCTCAGCCTGCTATACCAAGCATCCACTGTGTGGGGAGAAGGAAGTCCATTCTGCCAGCAACTGAAGTACAGTCGAAATAGTATTTCCATCAGGTTTGGGGGACTTGAGCCAGGAGGGGTTACTTAAGTATATTTCGCAGTGTTGCTGATAACAGGATCTGGGCCAAGATCATTATCCCCTTTAGCAATAGAGTAACAGGAGCGTTGACAAAACCTGCAGTAAACAAGTTCTCCATTTGAGAACAGAGGTAACGCTGCAATGGGCACAGAGCAATCTCCTTCCTTGAAAAAGAGGGTTTTTAGCAGCAGTCATGCTGTTCAAGATCTCTTAATAGAAGACTTCAGATAAGAAATCTTAGGCTAGAGAGGGCTGTAGGACTGTAATTCTGTTCCAAGGTACAAGTGCTCAAAGACAGTTGTGCTTTCAGCATAAAAAGATACAAAGGAATCCTTTAGCACCTTGGAGACTGAGAAAAATGTGGTATCATTACTATCAACTCCAGTCCACTGTATCAGAGGCTTAAAATGAAGCCTCTGGACAGACACAAGTTTAAACAAGTTGGAAAGAGGAGCAAATTGTAACAGAATTGCATAATGGGAGATTATGGAGAAATGACAAGGTCAGTCTCAACAGTGATCTAAAACTGTGTTTCCCAAATTTCCAGGTGTTTAGGACTTCAGGTCTGAGTATCACTGATAATTAGCCAAGACAGCTGGGACTTCTGGCATTTGAAGTCCAAAACAGCTGGCGGACAAGGGTGTGAAAAACACTGGTCTAAAGTACAGTTAGAGAATAGTGGAGGAAGTGTTTGGTCTATAGCATGGGTAAAAGACCAGTAAAGTGTTGCAATAAAGCAAGGCATAAGAATCCTGCTCAGTAGCTTGAATGCCAGCCAGAGTTTCCTAACATGTTCTCTGTTCACTCCCAATGGACTGGAGTTTGTGGATATGGCCTAATTTAGCTGTTTCTCTTTCAGGTTTCCGTTTGACATCATTTCAGGACTAATTTCCTGAACCTCAGGAGTGGACAAAGTGCAGTCCATGAGTCAAAATTTGGTGTTTTGTTATGTTCAATAAGAATTTCCCACCTGCCACCTTTTTTTGCTCCAAAAAAACTTGTAAGTGGGGCATGGAGGGCGTTTCCACCTTACTTGTAAGCCCCAAGGACTCAAAAGTTTTGCAAAAGTTTTCAGTAAACAATGACAAGAAACCTGTAATGCAATTGCAGCTCCATAAGTGGACTTATGTCTGCAGGAGTTAGAAATTGGCAGTTTTGTGTTGTGTAGTGGCTTGATAGTTGGACTACATCCTGATGACCAAGGCTCTATTCACCGCTTGGCCAGGAAAACCCACTGAGTGACCTTGGGGGTCTCCCCCCACACACACACACACACCAACTCCAGTGGTAGGTCACCATAAGGTGGAAACAACTTGAAGGCACACGACAAAGTTTAGAAACATCTTTATCTAATAAAGGGCTGCTCTTTTGTTACTACACAGCAAAGCCAGCAAAGTGCCCAGTGTGCATTGTACACACCAAAGTGCGTTGCACGCCAATGTGAATCACACACTGATGCTCACCAGTGCCAGTTCACACCAGGCACTCTTTCTGGTGTCCCAACATGCTTCTTCACAATTCATTCACAAGGATTCTTAGCACCTCTGCTACTTAGCTAAGTATACGTAACATTAAGAAAAAGGTGATAATAGGATTCCAACATTTTAAAAAAAACAAAACAAATCTCAAAATGTCTTCTGGATATCCAAACATGGTGAGCATGTCCCCTAGAGGGCATTTGTAACAACAACAACAAAAATGTGTCTATGGGAATGAATATAGCATGGCCCTCTAAAGTCTCCTGCCGGTGGGAGAGTTAATGCGTGCCACAGTTGTCCACTCCTGCTGGAGTGGGGGGAGAATCCACAACTCAGGTACAAAATATAGATCACCAGCATATATACCCAGTGTTGTCCAGGATTTTATTTTCTCATAGGTAATACTTGTTAGAAAGATTTGAGATCCGTGTCTCTAATTCCCCAAACTATCTTGTCCAGTACCTGTAACTTTTCCTCATAGTCCCCAATCCAATCTGTATTCAGAGTTATTAACAGACAGACGTTGGGTTCCTGAGGGAAGACACTGCCCTCCTCCTTGCTGCTAGGCTGCGTCTCCATAGCAACCGGCTATTCAAAACAGACACAACTAACTGAGGCCCAAGAGCTCTCTGACTGAGAAGTCTAAACTGCAAACCCCAGGATTCCATAGACTCTTGTTAGGCAGCCAATCATATGAGGTCTTCACTTGACAACAGACAAACTTTGGCTTTTATATATTAGATTTCCTTATGAATTGTCTTTCTCTTACTGGAACGAACACATTTCACATTCAAACTACCTCATCCAGATGTATTATTGGCCTTTGTGCTTGAAGCATGGGTGGACAGTATCCAGCATCCCGGCGGACAGGTTTGGGCAGGCGGAGGGAGATAAGAGACGCAGCTCAGCGCCAAACAGCCTGTTTAACTACGGGACTGGTGCCAGGGTAGCAGGGCGGAGAGACGGCAATGTGCCATCGTCCTTCCTCTCCTTTTCCATCACTCCTATCCCAGAGAGAGAACATTCTGGCATAGGAATCATAGGGTTCTCTTCTGAACTGCAGTTCCCAGAATTCCCCACCCTTGCCTAGAAGGATTACAGCTCCAGGACAATGAGGAGAATGCAACATTGGGTGGGGAGGAAGGCTTTCAGCCTCAAGCAGGAGAAGATGCTGGGCTGCTTTTTTTTTTAATATTTTTATTAAAACATAATTCTTAAAAACAGAGTGGATATACACCATATATCTCACTCACCCCCCCCACTTCCATACTTATCTTCTCCAGTTGAATCTACTTAATTTCCATTTACAAAAGAGAAGAACAGTTACCTTCCATTTATCAAAGAGAAGAACAAGTACATTTGTTTCCTTCTTTAGCTTCTTGTACATTTATGTTTTTATACAATCCAAAACTCCTTCCCATTCCCTTTCAAAGTTCTAGATAGGTTTGTTTTTCAAAGAGAATGCTAATTTTTCTATCTCCACCATATGCAGAACCTTTCATTTCCACTCTTCTAAGTCAATATCTTTCTTTTCTTTCCAATATTGCGCATATGTCAACCTTGCTGCTGTTATCAGATAAAACAATATCTTTTGGTGACGTCTTATTTCCTTATGTTGCCCTAACATATTTTAACAAGTAAAATTCTGGTATCAATTCAAAATCCACTTTACCAGTTCTTTGAATTTCATCATGTATCTCCTTCCAAAATTTCCTTGCCCTCTTACAAGTCCACCACATATGAAAAAAGTGACCCAATCTTTTCCTCACATTTCCAACACTTTGCGTTCCCATTTTTAGTTATTTTTTGTAATCTTTCTGGAGTCATATACCCATCTAGGAAGCATTTTGTAAAAAATTTCTCTAAGTTTGGTGTAAATTTTAGATCTGTTTTCCAAGCTTTCTCCCAAGCTTCTGATTCAATTGGATGTCCCACATTCTGAGCCCATCTGACCATTGTATCTTTGACCATATCTGGTTCCATTTCTCCTTTCAACAATAATTTATAAAATTTGGAAATTTTCTTATTTTGATTTCCCTTCATCAATAAATCTAATTCATTCTCTTTTCTCTCAAATCCATACAGTTTTTGATCCATGTTGAATCTTTCTTTGAGTTGTTGCCCTGGGAACCAGTTTAACTCATGTCCATCAGCCTTTAATTCTTCTACTGTACGCATTCTTGGTTTGTCCTCTTCCCATTTCAGTGTATCTTGGTATGTTAAAAAAATTCCTTGTTTTGTTGGGGCAATTTTATATGCTTCTTGTGGCGAGGTCCATATTGGAAGTTTTGTATAATATTTCCGCTTGATTTGTAGCCACACCTTTAACAATGCCTTCCGGATGGAGTGATTATTAAACTCTTTATTCACCGCTAATCTATCATAGCATAAATATCCGTGCCATCCTAATCTGTTATTTGTTTCTTCCAATTCTTTTATTGTTGTTCTCTCTGGTTGAATCCAGTCTTTAATCCAATCTAAACAGCATGCATAATAGTAATTTTTCACTGATGGTGGATCAAATCCTCCTCTCTCTTTTGCATCCTGAAGTTTTTTAAATCTTATTCTTGGCTTTTTCCCTTGCCAGAAAAATTTTTGAAGATCCTTTTCCCATCCTTTAAACACCTTTTCGCTTCATATTATCAGTAGATTCTAGAAGAGAAACACGAGCTTGGGTAGTAAGGACATTTTAAAAGCATTTATTCTTCCCAGGAGAGATAAATTTAAATTTTTCCATTTTTCCATATCATTTTTAATCTCTTCCCAAATCTTCAAATAGTTGTTGTCAAATAGTTCTTGATTTTTGTTTGTTACATTAATTCCTATACATTTTGTTTTCTTAGTTAATTGACATCCAGATCTCCTCTCCAAGTCGGTTTGCTCTTTTTTGGTCATATTTAATGTCATCATCATTGTCTTTGCTTTGTTTTTCTTCTATCCTGCCACTTGTCCATATCTTTGCAGAATTTCCATCAGCACTTGGATTGATTCTTGTGGATCCTCCAAAAATATAATTACATCATCTGCGAAAGCTTTTAATTTCAATTTTTTTTTCTTATTTTCAACCCTCTTATGATGCTGGGCTGCCTTGATGACAAAAGTTAAATCAGATTGTTAAAGATTCCACACTGGAGAACAGTCCTCAAACCGTTTGTAGATGTATTGCACAACCAGTCCTGCCATCTCTCACCCTCAGGTTGTAGGATTTGTAATTGAATGCATCTGGAAAGGAACCAGTTGGAAAAGACAATTTAAAAACTCTTATTTCAGTCCGTGTGGTCAGATTAAAATGTGCCACTAGGGGGCAGCAGCAGCCAACACCAAACATGCCGTTAACTGTAAATCCCGTTGCTTCTTAAAAACCAGTGATTTAATTAAAGGATAAACCTAACGAATTCACGTCTTTCTAAATTTAAACACAAATTAATGTCATTCTTTCTGACGGCAAAATAATTTTGAAAGCTAATATTCCAAACCTTGGGGGAAAATACATTATTTAGTCTTATTTAGTCTTAGCACTAAAAAAACAGACCATCAGCTGAGAAAGAACACAAAGTATTAAGATTCTCTTTCTCCCCTTTTTATACTGTTCTCCCTTTTCGGTACAGATATCAACCTAGAATAATCTCTTGTCTGTTTCAAACCTTTAGGCCCCATAAAGTCTTCTTCTGTCCTGGTAACTGGCAAGCCTACCAAAATACATAATTCGCATGGTAAACCATTCCTTCCTTTGCCATTTCTTATTCCCTTTTAGTATTTTATTTTTAAAAATCAACAAAACAGAACTCCACTTCCCTTTCTAGAAAATAATTCAGTACTGTAGTTGCTTATTTGATATCCTTTAACTGTTTCAGTTTGGTTAGGGCTGTCCCAACTTAATCCTCTGTTGTCCCTCTTTTTCCTCTGCTTTTAAAACGCCCCAGCTTCTTTCTCCTCCTCCCACTTCCTCCCTTTGTCCACAGCTTACTCCGTTTGCTGCAAACCGAGTGAAACCGGCCACAGGAGTTTGCATTCAATTAACTCGGGAGAGTGAAGAAGAGCGCATCTTGCCCTTCCCAGTAGGTTCAAGCAAAAGCAAACAGCCACAGCCTCTCCTGGCTTGTGTGTTCATCCACACTGATAACTTTCACCATTTTGACCACACTCTGATGTTGCTGGACCACACATCTGGATTTTCATCTGGAAATTTTGGAGGGTATGCAATTTTTGAGTGACGAGAAGGTCAATAGGTCGCCATGTTCTGGGCTTTCTAAGCTGCGAGAAATGAATGGGCCCAATCCAAGAGCTGTACATATCCCAGAACTTCAGGTCAGCTATGCCACCAGGCTGAGTAATGGACTTAGGACAACATGGAGCAATAGGACAGCACACAGAACATTCTAGAGATTGAAAGTCAGAAGTTAAGCTGGCATGACCTCTCCTTCTATTAGTCCACCATGCATTTAGCAACCATGTTGACCATAGCCAGTGATATCAGTCAATGAAATCAGTGAAATCAGATAATCTAATACATAAAAGTCAAAGTTTGTTTGTCTATGCCAGGCGAAGACCTCATGTGATTGGCTGTGTCAGGCGAAGACCTTGTATAATTGGCTACGTGAGAAGATTCTATGGAATCCTGGCGTTTGCAGTTTAGGGAGGGGCCTTCAGAAATTTCAGTTAGATAGAGCTCTTGGGCCTCAGTCAACTGTGTCTGTCTTGAATAGGCCAGTTGCTATGGAGACAAGGCCTAGCAGCAAGGAGGAGGGCAGTGTATTCCCTCAGCAACCCAACCTTTGTATGTTAATAACTCTGAACACAGACTGGATTAGGGTATAGAGGGAAAAGTTACCAGTGCAAGACAAGACAGTTTGGGGAATTAAAAGACACAGGATCTCAAATCTTTCTAACAAATATTACCTATGAGAAAATAAAATCCTGGACAACGCCGGGTATATACGCTAGTAAGATTGTAAGTCTTATGGTAGTGATGGATCTGAAAGGCATGCTATAATACTGAGAGTGAACCTGAGGGAAGATACTACCCAGTGGCTATGAAGCCATTAGGGTGTAGATTTGCCATCAATACCTTGCTTCTCCTTGGCTCACAGAGAGCATTCTGGCACCTTCAGGGAGCGACTCTGACCCTTGCCAAGGAAGCAGGGACCAGCAACTTTAGTTGTTCTTCAGAAGGGAGGGGATTACCCTCCCAGATAGGGCTGGAAGAGCAGTAAAGTCCCTCAGCGCCAACCTTGCATTTCCAGTCCATGACTTTCAGCGGAGAGCAAGTTGCAATGAAACAGATCAACAACGCAATGGGAAATAGGGCTTGGGCAGTTACTTTTTTAAAAAAAGTAATTGGGTACCTAAACACACACAACAACAACAACAACAAATTGTTGTTCTTACCAGTGATATATGTCCTTTGTTGTTTTTCCGTGACAGTTTAATAAAAATCAATAAGAAAAAGTCTTGAATTTGTGAAAATGCCTCAAAGCACTCGCCAAAATCATTGTAAGTCACCAAGAGTATTGAAAAGAGCCAGAGCAAGTAAATGTTACTCATTGTTTAGAGAAAATAATATTATTGGTTGTCTCTTTATTCCAAAAAGGAAAATAGTTATGCTGTTATCCAAAAGAGCAACTAATTTAAGGACTATTATAATATGTAACATGTTATTTCCAAGTTTGGCAGGAAGCATTCTCAAATGTCTTTGCCTACCCACTCCTGACACCAATCTGTACCCCTTTGTATATGCCGACACTGCACCCCTTTCCTTAGGTCACTATGGAGTTTTTTGGGGGTAGGATCACTAAACATAGAATTATAGAGTTGGAAGGGACTGCAAAGGCCATCTAGCCCAATTCCCTACCAGGCAGGAATATACAACTGGAGCACCGCTGCCAGGTACCTGCCCAAACCCTGTTTAAAGACCCTCAAAGGAAAGTCAACCATCCTCCAAGTCAGTCCATGACTCTAAGGCCATTTCCATACTACACTGTTATAGTACATCCTGTGGAACATCCTGTGGAATTGAACATCCTGTGGAATTCTGGCGTTTGTAGTTTACTGAGGCCCAAGAGCTCTCTGGCTGAGAATTCTAAATGCCCCTCCCTAAACTGCAAACACCAGAATTCCATAGGATGCTGAAAGTGGGATAATAGCACTTTAACAGTGTAGTGTGGAAAGGGTCTTACTATCAAGAGGTTTAGGCAAATCTTGGAAAAGTTATTTTCTTTGACTACAACTTCCAGAACCCCAGAACCACTATGACCCCAAGCAGTAACTTTTCCAAGGTTTAAGAAGATTGCGGGCCTTTTCTCCACCTTAGCCTTGAAATTCCAAAGCTGCAAAGGAAGCCATCTTCTACCACCCCTTCTTGCCAACAGAACATTGTCGTTGACCACAGAGAACACAGTGATGCAGAATCACTGAAATGGGGTTGGGATGGGGGTGACAGATATCCGTTCCAAGCACTTTCGTGGCTCAACAGCCTCATAAGCCTCGCATATAAACATCTAAGTGTTCTTCTTAGTTCTCTGCATGGGTTAAAATCTAGCTCCACCATATCAAAGGAGAATGCAATGACCTTCACTGTGTTTCAGTATTTGTAGCATTCAGTGCCTGTCTTCCTCACCTCTCAAAGACAACCTAGAAAAACCCCACTTTGCTCTGAGGATCTCTGCCTCAACACTACAATTGCACATGACAGGTCTACGTGCATTGATGTTTTCTCCATTGTCCCCCGGGTTTAAACATAAACTTGAATGCTCGATGGCAGTCCCAACTAAAACAGACCCACTGAGGTCACAACCCAACATCCCCTCAGCATAGCGCAGAGATACTCTATGCTGGCACTGCACACCATGATGCACAATGCACACAGCACACAACATTGCTGTATGTGCAATGCTGCATCCAGCAGAATACATCGGTTGTGCTATGGCCACAGGCTAAGTGTGACTTATGCAAATGTATGTCACGAACAAGATGCCAGCCTGGATCCACGACTGAAGACACAACTGGAGTAGACCTGTTGACTCACAATTCAACACTTGGGACTACCAATAGGATTGAGGCTTTATTCCCCAATGGTACTACATTCTAAAAGATGCAACTTCAAGCACAGGAGGCATTTAGAGCACAAAAAGCAAGCAGTCACACCCTCATGACCGAACAATTTACCACTGATGTTTTTCAGAGCAGACTGGGCCCAGTAACAGGGAGCATATAACTACCTCATTAAAACAACACCATTAGCTTACCCATTCATTCCTGGGCACAACTGGAAGTGGTGGTCACAATTTATGAAGCCATATACAGCTTATGTCCGTGCTACCTGAAAGACTGTATGTTCTTGTATGAACTTAACAAAAATCTTAAGATCCCCAGGGTAAGGAATTCTCTCATTCCCACCATCACAGATTCCCTTGTTGAGGACCCAGGACAAAGCTTTCTCAGTGGCTGCTCCCACCCTGTGCAATTCTTTTCCCCAGGAAGCTAGGCTGGCCCCCTTCACTGCTCTCCTTTCACTGGTAGGCAAAACCTCCTTGTTTAAGCAGGCTTTTAATGAGTAATTGTTTGCAGGGAGCCTCTTTGTGGCCGTGTGTGTGTGGGGGGGTAGGGGGGTACTTTAGATTTCTGTATGTTTTTTAATGATTTGGTATTATTTATAGTGTATGATTTTTAAAATGGCAATATTTTAATTGTGTTCTAAATTTACTTCTATGTTTTTAGCTAATTCTTTTTTATTCTTTGTGAGCTGCCTTGGGTCCCACACTGGGAGAAAGGCAGCACAGAAATGCAGACAGACAGACAATCAATCAATGGCCAAGAATACACACGAGAAGATTAAGGGAAGCGCCGATACCCAAGTCATAAGCCAACTTAGAAAATACCTGGAAAAGCATGGGAATGTTTACCAAAGGGTATAAACCAAACAAAATCACTCATGGCCATGCAATAAGTTCAACAGTGGTCCAGCTATCATCACGCAGCCACATTCTTGATACCACCAATGAGTCCCTTCCCCTCTGCACACGCTAACATAAGACAGCAGACACATCTCCTCTGCCATGGGCCAGGTATCATGCATATTGAACTTGTCACCTGGGGGCCAGTACCAGTGGGAAAATAGAATCCTGTATGACCATAATGCACATGCATATGCTGGGCTCACCATCTATGGAAATGGAGCGTGGATGCCAATGCCCCATATGAGGACATGTCCCTTGTTACAACTTTCCATAGGCTCCAAGTAGTATTGCTGGAAAATGCATATCTCTTGATAACGGTTCTCCCTTTCACAAGATAAAACAATCCTCCCTGAAATAAAAGCCCTAACCAAGAGCAGCTTCAGGGTTGGCATTCCAGAAATGCCAAGGGTAGCAGATCTCAAAGCAGCAGTGAGGAACAATTGTAAGGTGCTGGTCTGGATCCCTATGTCTCCAATCCAGGGGCTATAACTATGCCCCTTCCATCACAGTCACAACCATGTTCCTGGACATCCCCAGTTGTTGTCTTGTTTTAAATCTCCCTAAATATTCACCTGTTTCTTCTCCCCATAGATCCCTTCATTGGCCACCAGCTCAGGCCAGCACTTGTTTCAGTCATCTGGTTCTGGTATTGAAGGCCTTGCATTCTAACCTCTCTCAGTACCTCGCACTTCACCTAGTATGGTATGCTCCATCCAGGTATTTTAAGATCTACAGGCAAAGGGTTGCTACTTGTTTCACCTATACCTACAGTTCTGTCAAGGCTGTGAGCCTTTCAATGGTCTTCCTTTGGACCCCTGTTTTGAGGAAGATCTCATTCATTTTCATAAGAGGCTGAAGACCTTCCCCTTTGATTCACTGTCTTAAGTCACTGAGTTGCGTTTAAGATGCTGAGATGGGTCGTGACTGGTGGCATGTCGGGGATTTCATTCCATGTGCTGCTATAGTGTTACGTTTATTGTCTTTGTCCTTGACTGTATATGTTGGTGTTCTGCTCTTTAGTGAAAAGGGCATTATAAATAAACATTATCACTGGAATCTAAGTAGTAGATAAACAATTTTGGGTAGAGATAGCCGTAGAATATCTAAAACCAACTGTTCAAGTCAGAGGGGAGAAGAGTAGCAGCCAGCTCCTTTTCTCCCAAGCAACACCCACACAGCCTAAGCAGCATGGGCAATTCCACCATTGCTCCACTATTGCCACAGGACACTGGAGAATTTGGGGCAGGCCTTTGGCAATCCATGTCACCCCTCCCTCAAGAACACAAGGGGCAAAATATTAGCCCCCAAGGCCTGTCAAAGTTGCCCATCCGTGGCTCATAGGAAAATCATCTAGTAGTCTCATCCCATCCTGTACAAGGTGGCAATGATACTGAACAAGCAGGTTCAGCCTTGGTGGAGCAAGGGCCTCAATATGGTTGTCCTCCTTTCACCGGTGTCTATGCAGGGTGTGGCGGGAAAGACAGAGGGACTGATTTCTTGAGACATTTCTCAACTGCATCCATGTTAAGGAGAGAATTCATCCACCCATACTTGACTTGGTGGAGGCTCTCTGATGATCCAGTTCCTCAAAGAGGAATGCTAGAAATCATGCTTCTTAAACCAGTAGTAGGTTCTTGAAATGCTTCTGATATAAAACTCCCATCAAACCTAGCTACCATAGCCAATGATGTGAGATTATGAGTTACAGTTGGCCCTCCACATTTCCAGGTTTCTTCAACCCCTGCCCCTACCAACCTCAGACACTTCTTTTCTAGGGGAACCTTCCCTCTTGGCAGCTTCAATCAGGCCACGCAGCCCTTTACAAATCCATTTCTGGTCCTCCTCCTCCTCCTCCAGCTGCTGGCCAGCTAAGGACAGCTCTCAGCTCATTTTCTCTGCACCACAAACCCTCTCCTGAAGTCACCCCACACCCAAAGAAGGAAATGGGTGAGAAAGAGGTAATATAGGGTCACCATGCCAACTCTCAGCTTCTCTCCTTTCCTTTGGACCCTGCATCCCCTTTCTTCCCAACATGCTTGACCCCCTTACCACAGACAGACAGACAGACAGACAGACAGACAGACAGACAGACAGACACATACATTTTGGTATTTGCAATATTTCCATTTTGTGGGGGTCTTGCACCCCTAACCTTGTGAATGTTGAGGGCCAACTGTACAGCCCAAAAACATCTGAAGGACCATACTTGCCCCGTTTTTTTTTTCCTACAGGACCAAAATCTTTTAACTCCTGACATGTCATAAGCACTATTGCTCTAAATCCCCTGCATGAAACTCCAGGGTCCCTTTCACACTAGACGACTATAGCACTATGATTCCACTTTAATGGTCATGGTTTCATCCTCTGGAATCCTGGAATTTGCAGTTTAGGGAGCAGTATTTTGAATACTCAGCCAGAGAGTTCTAGTGCTTTACCAGAACACAAACCCTGTGCCATTTAACTGCCATGGCTGTTGCCATGGTAGTTAAAGCAGAATTATAGTGCTATAAATGCAGAACAGGAAAGGGCCTAGACCTCTACTCAGAGACTGAATGTTGTAAAATAAGGCAGTAGTTATTCTGATTCAGCGATGCAAATTTGTACAAAAGTCTGCATTCTCACAAATGTAAAAATTTGCTCAAGACCAGCAGAAAATATCCTGTCTTCCAGGCAAGGATAAAAATTTTTCAGGCTTTCGTGTGCATGCAAAGATTTATATTACTTGTCTTGAGCATACCATTGTTATTGTTTTTCTCTCCTGTGTTCTTATATGAACTCTGTTCATCAGAAAGAAGCATGAGAGAATTGAGCACGAGGGCCTTTCCTTTTCCAGCAATCATTCCAAAAGACTACGGCTATTATTATTCCAATCCTTAAGAAAGGTAAGGATAATCCAGCAAATTATCGCCCAGTTAGTTTGTTATCTATAATTAGTAAAATCTATGCTAGACACTTATATTGGAAATTGCAATATTGGATGGACATAAAAAATGTTCTGGCTGATGAGCAAGCAGGTTTTAGACTAGGAAGATCTACTTTGGACCAGGCCCTAATCCTACAACATCTGGTGGAAAAATACTCTAGTAAAGCTAATGGGTCCTTGTTTGCAGCTTTTATTGACCTTAAATCTGCCTTTGATTCTATCTCTAGAGATAGATTGTGGTACAAGCTAGAAGCCTCTTCAGTAGATTGTCGCTTATTATTGCTTATTTACAAGCTACATGAAAATACAGCCTTGAAAATAAGGTGTAATTTGGAAAGTCAGCTGTCCAATAAAGTCTTTACACATAATGGAGTTAAGCAAGGATATATACTAGCCCCGTTGTTATTTAATTTTTACATTAGCTCAATGGTTGCTGCTCTTAGTCAGTTAGATTTTCACCCTCCCAAGTTAGTGGGTAGGCATCTTTCAGTGTTGCTATATGCAGATGATGCAGTAATACTGTCGCAAACACCCACTGGCTTACAGAGAGCGTTGCGTGCTCTAACACAGTATAGCCAAGAGGAAGGACTCCAAATAAATTATGAGAAAACTAAAATTATGGTGTTTGCAAAAAGACCAAAGCTCTATAAATGGACAATAAATGAACATAGCATTGAACAAATAAGGACCTTTAAGTACCTTGGTGTTGTATTCCAGTCAAATGGAAATCGTAAGGCACATGCAGAATATGTTGCACAAGTAGCACAGAGATCCACATCTGTAATTCAAAAAAAATTTTATACTAAAGGAGGGCAATATGTTCCAGCTGCCCTAAGGTTGTTTCAGGCCAAATCTATTAGTCAACTACTTTATGGTGCTCAACTAGGTCCTTATTCTTCTTTCACTGCCTTAGAAATAGTTCAATCAAAATTTCTGAGGGCCATCTTGCAAGTACCACTTTGGGTCTGCAATGCAGCTTTGCGGTTGGAGGTGGGCTTCCTGATAGTTGAATCTAGGGCTTGGTTAGCTATTTTTAGTTTTTGGCTGAAATTAAGTTTTTGACCAAGTGGTTTAGCTTCCTTAGTATTTCAAGATAATTTCCAATCAGTATGGAAAAAAGCCGTATCTGCTAAACTCAGATTTTATGGTTTTTCTGAGGAGTACTTTTTACATGTGGGATTTGACGTAGCTAGTCGAACCCTTAGACAGTGAATTATGGATGTGGAGAGGCAGCACAACTTAGAGGCAACTTCAAATAATATATTAATTGACACTGCACTGATACCCTGCAAGCCAGCTAATTATTTTTATTTACTTTTAATATCAAATCAACATAGAGCTTTTATTCTTGCCCGATTAAATGCTTTGCCATCAGCAATACAAGAAGGGAAGTTTAAAAAGATTCCATATGATCAACGTAAATGCCCCTGCAATTCTGGTGAAATTGAAACAATAACTCATGTTCTTCTGCACTGCCCTTATTATCTTGAAATCTGGGAAACACTTATTGAGCCATATATAAAGGCATTCCCTGGACGTTCAGAGGCCTTTTATACTCTCTTACTGATGTCAGGGCAAAATACAGGGATGTTGACCAAGATAGCAAAATTTTGTGCCGCTGCAATTAAAATTCATGAAAATAAGGTTTTAGTAAATGCTTAGGTTTTATTATAGCAATATGTACCTATGTTTTATGTCACATATTTTATACGATTTATGTTTATATTTATATTTATAGTTTGCTAATGCTACCAGATGTATGTATATCATGTATGTAGATGAATTTTCAAATATGGTCATTGACCGCAATAAAAAAATTATTGATTGATTGATTCCAAAAGACTGTTTGCCTCCTGGAGGAGGGGTCCACCTGGGTGGTATTCTCTCCTGGAGAATAACAGAATAGTGAGTATAGAACATCCATGTCTGGAAAGAGGATGATGCTATTCGAGCCAAATGAGAACTCCACATGGCCAGCAACTATTTCTTTCTTTTCTTGCATCATTACATTGAGACTCCTGTATATGTGTCCTCATGTTTTGCTAGAAAGTGTGCTTGGGATTCTCAAAATATCTTCTGAATGAAGCCTTGGTTCACAGCCACCTAGAGGTCAACACAGCACTTGGCACTTAGGACACTTGACTAAGCAAAGTGAAACCTCTGTGTGTGTGCGCACATGCATACACGCATGAGAACTTAGGATATGCTGCACTTCTAATACTTAATATCTTCTAATATCGTTACCCTGTTCAACAAAAAGTTCTTCCCAAATGAACTTCCTTCTTGTTTGTCATGAGATTCCCAAGACGACACCACAAGCACAGAATCCAATGGGAATCCAATACTCACTCAGGGATGAACTATGCTCTACAGCAAATAGATAGAATTGCAACCTCAAGGGGAATGCAGACATCATTAAAGGTATGCTTAAAATGTTCAAATATACATCTAAAAATGCTACGCGAACACAAATATGCCCCTTCCAATTACAGTCACTACGGCGTCGTCACTGGCTCCAGATACCTGATGACACAAGCCCTATCTACAAACATCAATGGGACTGAGCCTCAGACAAGTCTCTGTGTGTTTAACTTCTGCTTTGGTGATAAAACTCAGATCTACCTTTGCATAGTATGTGACATATCCCTAAATTAGCCTGCAAATCTCATTCAAGAAATGGCCTACACAAATATTTGGTCACATCTTAAAAACAGAAGATGAATGAGAAAAGTCTTTTTATATTTAACTTCTAGAAATCCTTCAAAGGGATGTCACAGAACTGTTTTTGAAGGAATTAGTTACTTTATTGCAGTGGTCAGCCTGAGTTCTGTTGCTAGTCCTACCTAAAGCTGACCCACTGAATCAACGGGATTTACCGATGTGTTAACAATTCAACAATTTACTGAATGAGATCTACTCTAGTTGGGACTAACCAACAGAATCCAACTGTCATATGCCACAGCCATAGGCCATGGGGTTTGGGCCAGCTATATTAAACATGAACATACCATGTTCTCCCTAACCCTCCCTTCATAAAATGTGGAAGTTCAAACCAATGTGTCATGACTAGGAAAGTGAACCCCACTACTTTGCCACAGATATGTTACAACATGTGCTATACAGACACATCAATGACCTTGCCTTGATCTTCTAAAAATAAAACATGTGTCTATAAAAGAAATAATTTATAATAAAGTTTCCTCATGACAACTGGCCTGGAAATTTTATTGCTTCTGCTTTGTTGGAGGGATTTGTTTTCCTAAGAAATTACAATTCAACTTACAGAAAGATGCTGATCAAGTGACTGAAATATAATCCTTGGTTCCCAAGTGTTCTCTATAGCGAGATGGTCTTAGTATAAAACTCAAATATTAGGGTTTTATATTTGTATGCAATTTTTAAAAAAAAAGGAAAAGAGAGAGAGACAGAGAATTAGGAAGGGGAAGTTAACTGCTAGATCAAAATTCGGGTTGCTTTTATTAATAAAATCAACCCATGTATGTACTCAGTTCACAACTTTTAAATTTAAAAAAATCCACACATACATACATACAGGCATAGATCTGCACATTTTTCAGTCTCTCCTAGAGCCAGGCATTTACATTCAGAAGCAAACCATCATTAAGCCATATATTTCTGCCACTAAACACAATCCAGCCAAGCACAGTTTTGACAACACACATCCTACTGTAAAGAAAAGCAGGTGGCCAACTTGTGTGTGGTGGACTGAACCCTCTTCCTAAAATTCAAAGATGCAATCACACAAATAACTTGAGTTTCTCTGCTACTTAAGACAGCAATGTTTATGTAATGCAGTTTTATAATTACACAGTAATTATAAATTGTGTAGTACCAAACTGATGGCAAAATCCATTTTGTTGAAAAGGCCTTGACACTATTTGAAAAAACAAGAACAGCATGGCGTTTATGCCCCAACCTTCTGCACAGGGATAGAATTAAGTACATCTCATTAATTTTTTTTAAAAAAGAAAACAAGAATGCCAAACACAAAAAATAACACAGCATATATCAATGACTCATTCTGAGAAACTTGTACCCAAATTTTCATAAGACAGAAAACAGAACACACACTTTGTAAGATTTTTATAATTCAAGTCTCCACTGATATTTACACGAGAAAACAAATGAAAGGAGATCAAAATATTTGATTTTGTCAATTGCAGCAGCTGAAGAAGAGAAATTCCCAACTTGTATCACATTGTTTCCTTAAAACGCATGCCCAAGCTTTTCTAAAAGGGCACTCTTAGGAAACAGGGAGGCACCTTTCTGACAACTTCAAAGAGGTTAAAAATAAAAGTTAAGCTATTTAACACTCAATGTTTTTCCCCGTAAAATTATTTTAGCATGTGCATAAAAGTGCGTTTCTAATTTCATGGATAAATGAGATGTCAGTCATGAGACATTACTTAATATGCCAAGCCTGAACTTCTCAATCCTAAAGATTAGAAAAGATTTTTAACATCTTGAATGGGAAACTTCCTAACATGTCCTCAGTGAAATGGTCATTTCAAGAATATACCAAAGTATCACTCATGGAGTCAAAATGAAATTATAGACAGATGGCATTTTAAGTGCTGCGATCATGTAAAACACAAGGAATAAATCCACATTTTGAAGAGAACAGCCAAAAATGGGCATTAGACACAACTGTAGTGGCAATTTACATTCAATGGAGTCTACTGTAGATGCAAAACTTCCAGTTCTTTTAATTGCAGTGAAGACTCGGGGATTCATCTTTCACCCACTGTAGCTCCCTCCCCTTCCTATTTCAGTATTGACCACATCCTGTGTGGCATCTGTGCCAAAGCTAACAGTAGAGTTAACATTAAACAAAGTGTGTAAATTAGCTCCACAACTTTTATGATTCACATTCTTGTTTAAAGCTAACAATGGACAGCATTAAGCTTTGGGGAAATGTACCACTAAACATGGTTTCTGCTGAAAAGGGAAGGAGGGCATTTAATCAAGAACCTACAGGACACTCCCAGTTTCTTAACCACGGTTAAGCAACTGAGCAACATTACACTTGCGTTAGGCCTAGGTACGATCTAAAGGTAAGCCAAAGTTAAGCAGATGGCTCAATTCCAAAGAAAGCAATGGAAGAGTAAAATACATACCTAAATCTCTGCTGCGAAAAGTGCTTGGACCCATTTGGCTGGATTAGGCTCGCTCTAATTTAAATGTTTCTTGGGGAAGATGAACTTCTGAACTCTGATCTAACAACTCTGGAACACATGCAGGGGCTTCACTTAAGCAGCAACTCCAATGTTAGCAGTAAGCCCATGCGTCAACTGCTACTGATGTGAATGGCAAAGCTGTTTGTCCTGTATGTCTCCATTCAGAAGAAGGGCAGATAACCGGCGGGCCTTTAGATTCTGCTGCACTGCAAGTGCTATCAACCCTCACAACAGGGTGTGCCAATTAAGTCAACAAGAGATGCAGTCCAACTCTTTTTGGAAAGCTAGAAGTTACCCATCTCTGATTCTTACATTAGGGCCTCACAGAACTTTTGTTCAGCAAGCTCAAGTCGGCATTAGGCAACCACTTTTTTTTTTTTTTTTACTGCAGTTAACAATCAGAACAAATTCACTCATCGCTGATGAATGACACTGACCATCATAGAAGTACCACCAACTCGATAAAAGATTTTCATTACATGGTTCAAGCCATCATGTCTAAAAGAGATTCACATCACACTCATTGTTCTTCCATAACAATCAAAAACCTTCTTTAGCCTTAATCAAGAATTCTATACTGTGTAACAAACACTAAAAATCCAGTACTGTATTCAAGTTTTAACATTTCAGAAATGTGGTGGGGAGAGGAGAAAAGAGGGGAGAGATTTCGTCAACAAAGATAAAAGCATTTCAAGACTACAAAATTTTATTGGGCAACTTGAAGCAATTTAATACCCGCTTTTCAGATTAAACCTGCTGGCCCTTGTTTTCTCACATGCTAGCCCCACTGGAAATCAGAAATGGCATATAGCCTATTTCACCATAACTCTGTTCACTGTGAACTGGTAAAAAATGGACAGAGGTACAGAGTTAAGAGAGTAATGGCAGGTGCACCTGATAGGTACAAGGAGTGAGGAGAAATGACGAATGTTCCAATTCCATGAAGCCACTGCTCACCCACCCACTCCAATTAACAGTACAACACAATTAAACTGCAAGGCAGAATATGGAGGGACGAGGTGGGGGGTGTCTCTAGTCCAGATGGACACAGGCATTCCAGGTCCAGCCTGTTTCCCTTTGACACTGTACGTGTGAGACTGTGAACAAATACGGTGGCCAGGGCTGGAGTGCTGGTAGGCATGGGAGGTCATTCAGGAGAACATGGGAGCAAGAAGAAGAGTGGGGGAACAGGTGGAGACTCAGAAATCATCACATGGCCCAGCTACTGAGACTGAAATCCTACAGAATCGTTCAAATTTCAACATTAGGCACCCAGTGTCTCTGACTAGATTACTAAAATACAAGCACTGTGAAGTGCCCAACATCTCTCCTGTGTTTCAACAGTGTAAAGTCAAGCACCTGTACAGCTGGATAGCCTGATATTGATGGGGACGAAAACTGCAAACCTTTGCATCAATACCTGCTTTAAATGGAGGGTGCAGGGGCACCCTTGCCATTCATGCTGACAACAACTGTAAACAGACCATAGGAAATCACATATCACTGTTTTAGGATATTCTCAGTAGGGTGTTTCCAGCTAGCTCACGCATGTTATTTGAAGAGTTAAAAAAAAATCAGGTTGTGATGCTGATCTGTGAAATTCTCACGCCAGAGTTTGCTTGGTGTAGAGAGCATGTGCTTTAGATGGAATCAAAAATTTCAGAAGAACCATCCAAAAACATTTTAAGATTTATGGAAAGGATTAGGATGCTCGATTGAAAAAAAAAGGATGATATCCACAATGCTGGAGTTTTCAAATAGGCAAGAATGGCCCAGGCTAGGAGAAAAGCCCAAACCACCCATAGTCTGATATGGTCCAAGGTAGATCCTTTAAAGATTTGCCTCAACCCTCAGCCTTTATTTTCTTGAGGATTGGTCTTCAGTCCTGTTCAGTCAGTTGGCAGAAATTGACTGTGCAATTTTCCCCCATTATGTTTATTTGTACAGGCTATGTACACTCTAGAAGGTTCATTTAGCACTACACTGTCGTACTTTTCATTCCAGCAATCTGAGGGCGTGCAAATTCCACAAAGTCATCAATAAGAACCGGCCATGCTCCTAGGAGAGAGTGGGAGAAGATGAATTATTAAGTTTTCATGACACTGGAACAGAATTTTTACCAGCTGTTTGGTGGGAGAATAGTAATACTTACCATTTGTATAAAACTTTTTAAGTGTATAATCACTGCACATGTATTACCTTGATAATCCCAAGAACAGCCTTGGAAAGTTGGCCTGTGCTCATATTTCATTATTCAGTTATTTAAAATTATTCTTTGTAATTACATAATCTTGGGATAGTCACTATCACACAGTATTTTTAAAAGTTTCTTATTTCTTGGAATTATCATCATCATCTTTATTTATAGCCCACTTTTTTTCCCAGGTTGAGATTCAAAGTAGCTAACAACAGTTAAAAAGACACAGTTAAAAATCACAGAATACAAAAGTTAAAACACAATTAAACAATAAAAAAGAATTAAAATAAACTTAAAGTACACGGTTAAAAACTCATGCACCCATATCGACAACACAGTTAGCAACATCCAGCATGTTCTATCAGACACAGCAAATGCTTCTCAGAATAAAAATGTCTTTACTTGACTGCAGAAAGAAAGTAGGGAGGGTGCCAGACTGGCTTCTTTGGGAAGGGAGTTCCAGAGTCTGGGGGCACCTGTCGCGAAGGCCCTCTCCTATGTTCCCACCACATGTACCTGTGATGGCGGTGGCACAGAGAGAAGGGCCTCCTCAGCACATCTCAAAGCCTGGGCTGGTTCAGAAGGAAGAACATGGTCCTTAGAAAAACCTGGACCTGAGCTGTGCAGGACTTTAAAGCCCTCTATTGTCAGAATAACAACTGACAATGTTAAATTGAAACCTATGTCCTTCTTCTAATATGAAAAACTGCACTTCTTTTAATACAATTTAAAAAAACAATTATAGTGCATACAATCACTCAGCATCATTCTGTAGAAGAAAACCCCTGGATCAAGCCAGTGGTCAACCAATTTTAGCTTCATAGCCAATGATAACTGCTTATTAAATTTCTTGTAGAAATTTGTTTCCTTTTTTGCAGCAACTCTCCCTAGTTTTTGTCTTGTCCAATTGTCTGACTCTGTGCATAGCAATATAGCACTTCTCAACCTTTGATCTTCCTGGTGCTCTGTACCCAAATTCTCAGAAGCCTTACCTAGCTTGGTCAATGGTCCGGGGCTAATCTAGCGTGAGCTGAGGTTTGATCAAAAACTTCCCTTTTTCCTCAGACATAAAGAGATGAAGCAGTAAAAATGCTATTCATATGCAGTCAAGTACTTCACAGACAGCAAGTCAGTGGGACTCGCTCTCTCTCTCTCTCTCTTTCCCTTTCCCTCCCAAAGAAATTCTTCTTGTTTCAGACTGCTTTCCAAAATCAAATTCATGGTCAGTCACTATGGCAATGATTGCTACTGTAATTGCTGACTCCTGGATTACACCCAGTATCTGCACAAAAGAAGTGGCTTTATTTTCAGAAGCCAGACAAACAAACCTCTGTCTTTTTATGCTTGTGGTGCCCATCACAATTAAAAAAAAATACTTCAGAGTATTAGCAAAGGAAAAAATACAGTCAAGAAGAAAATCAAGAGGAAAAGTATTGAGAGTTCTGGGAGCACAAACTGGTAAAAAGAGAACTGCATTGGGAAAGAAAATTCTCCAGAAGAAGACCTTCTAAATGAAGGGCTATTTGGACAAACATGTTTCAGAAAGAATGAGAAGGAACAGTACCTTCCTCATCATAATTTGACATATCATCTGCTATCATCGCACTGAAGTCTAGAAGGAGGTTCCAAGTGTCCTTCGGTATAGATCTTTTATGATGTTCCTGTTTGTGGTAAAATCAAAGTGTCAGAAACAAAATGTATTATCAAGCTTTCAGTAGGCTAATATGAGAAACCGCAGATCACGGTAGTTGAACTCCCAGCATGTCTACCCTGAAAGGCTGTTAGGCAGCAAGGCTGGGAACACTGTGGTTCCTAGCATTTGGAGAGCTTCTGCCAAACAGAATGGACAATACTGGCCTAAATGGATCGTAGAGGCTGTAGGTTCAGAAGTGACCCACAAAAATCAAACACAGTCTACTAGCCAGGTATTTGACAGGAAGGGAAGAAGCAAAGCTGGGCAGACTGGCAACCCACTGGCTGAGTGAGCTTAACCTCTCTCCCTGCTCATCTTCCCACTGCCAGAAGTGTGAGCAGGGATCATAACCAGTTTCATTCACCTGGCATGTCAAGAGTCTTGCTGAGTTCTACTCCAGTGGCTCAACTGCTTTTCGAAGCAGCAGCTGAGTACCCTTTAGTTCTGGCTTGCCTCCCTGGCACTGAGAAGATGAGCAAAAAAATGAAGCCAAGCTCACTTGGTTGGCACTTCAAGATACACCTAAGTACCACTCATAAGACTCAATCTGTTTTTAAGTGCCAGCAAAGTGTTTTTTGCTTCACTGTCACCTTCCCTGCACATGGTTCAGCCGTGCATGCCACCCCCAGCTTCATCCCAGCATCCTCTTGTCTAATCTAGTGAGCTTTTGCGGAGGGCCAATCAGAGAACCTTTGTGTGTAAAACTGGACTCCCCAGCAGAGAGGCCTGCAGACCCAAGGTCTTCCTCTCCAGCTGCAAACGATGTCTGATTTCTCTTCAAGATTTCTGGTTTTATTGTTGAAGCCACACCCTATTGCTTCAAGTTTAAATTTAGGCAACGTTCTGAGGCAGAGGAACAGCCAGTTCTCTGTAATGTGGATTTGGCTCACAGGTCAACAGATGCTGACCATTGCCTGTGGCCATAGGTTGCTTATCTGGAACAGCCAGACAAAAGATACTCCCACAGCTAAATAATCTCATCGTTTCTATTCAAGTAATTCATGAGTGAGCTTACCAATAAAAATTTGTTCCACAAGTCTAGGAATTTAAATCTCCCATGAAGTACTAAATTCCAGTAAGCGATGGCCATTTCTAAGTCTGTAATATTAAACAAAAACAGTAATTCAAGTTTCTTCAGGCATTCAAATTTTGTAACTGCTGAATAAACTGATCATTACAAGGAAAACATTCTTCGTACAAGAACATGCTGAGAGTTCCAAGGTTTTGGGCATTCCTCTACTCTCTCCCCACTCCAGATAACTTGAGACTGGGACTCATGCCAGCGTGAGTTTGCGCATATGCAACATATGCCCGTAGATGGTTTTTTTTAAAATGGTGTAACAAAGACTGCTTCTAAATCTACCCCAATTTTCAGTGATGGTTTGTCCTGTGACACTTACATCTACTTTTAGGCAAAGAAAGAGAGCAGTGAACAGACAAAGCTTATCGGCAGCCTTCCAGATCAAAGGAAGGATGTGGAGTCAGAGTATACTTTTACAAAAGGACATATCTGCTTAGGGCAGTCTCAGCAGGCTGGTCTCAATCTGCAATCACCACACTGGAGGTTCAGCAGTAGCCTGCCAGAATTCTACTTTTCTACATGTGGTATGGCTTATTTCTTCACCAGGAAATGTTGGCATACATACCTAAACCTTTCTGTCCTGGATTCTTTGCGAAGTTGAAAGTAAATTGATAAAAATCCTTAAATCTTCCTGGCTCTTTCAATTCTTGTTCCATTTTAGGAAGCTGGGCCTTTAGTTTTTCTATGCTGTCACATCTGTATTTATTTTAAAAAGAAGTTTGTATGTGCATTAGTCAGTTGCTTACTGCATGCTTTAAAATGCTTGAAAAATGTATTTATGACCAAACAAGGATAATGTCACATTCATTTTAGGAAGGAAATGGCTGGATTTAATACATTTTGAAGTCTTCTTTTGTATTCAACTAATGATAAAAATATAAGTTCATCAATAAATTTATAAACTCTCTCTAGAGCTGGAACATCCTCAGAAGACCAAGCTTGAAGTTACATCTGCAAGAAGTATCAGGAACATCCTTCAGGCACCAAAGTACATTTTGATCAGATTAATTAATTAATACAGGAGCAAATGAAACAACAAGAACAAAAAGTATAGCTGGAAAGAGAAAGAGTCAGTCTTTGAAGTACAGTCCTTCTAAATTAGAGTATGTAATTCAAATGATATGACAGAAAACTTGCTTAGAGCATTTTCTTCTAAATTTCAGTGCATGACCCAATCCTGTATGTCAATGAATTGCACAGGATTAGGCTGGAGGGTCCCAGCCAGCTAATCAGGACAATTCATGCCCCTTCCTAAAAAGTTTGCGGAGTGAAGGAAATTGAAATAGGCATCAGAAAATGAAAAGCATACATGTGTGTATGTGTGCATGCATGAGGGAGGATGTGCAATAACAGCAAATAGGCAGAGGAGGGATGGTACTTCCCTCGGGATATAAGATGCTGTTTCAACTGCACACGACTGGGTTACTCTCACATACCTGCTAAGCACTTACCCTAGTTCTGTCATCCCATCCATGAATTCCATCTTTAAGAATTCGCACTGCGTTGCAGCTCTGAACTTCCAGGCGATAATCAATACACTAATACTGGCAGGGTCAAGCGCAAGGTCATCACAAAACTGCTGTATACCATCTATGCCAATTTTATTCTCATCTTGAGGATCTTGGGGTTTAACAATGATATAAAATAAATGAAAATCTATAACCGCATTGAAACGATTTCTGCTAATTGGACTGCAGTCCTGCACTACTTGAAGACAAATCCCATGTATCTAACCTATTTTCTCACCTAAGGGATATTACGTACTGACAGTTACTATTGAATGGTCACCTTTTATATAACAAAATGTTTGAGAAATACTTTGTAATCCGTGCTTTATTGGAAGGACACCACTGAGTAAGGTGGGTGACATTTCCATTTCAAAGAAAAGACAGAATCAATCACTTATGAATCAGAGAACCATAGAATCATAGAGCTGGAAGAGACCACAGGCCCATCCAGTCCAACCCTCTGCCATGCAGGAACACACATCAAAGTACTCTCAACAGATGGCCACCCAGCTTCTGTTTAAAAACCTCCAAAGGAGACTCCAACACACACCAAGGTAGCATATTCCACAGTCGGACAGCTCTAACCGTGAGGAAGTTCTTCCTGAGGTTCAAGTGGAATCTCTTTTACTGTAGTTTAAATCCATTACTCCTTGTCCTAGTTTCTGGAGCAGTAGAAAACAAGCCCATTCCCTCTTTGATATGACACTTGATCTGACTCTCTTTACTGAAGGACTGGATTATACCCACTTTCCTTTGAGTAAAAGTTAAAACACAGCCTACATTGGGAGAGGAGTGATGATCTGACAATACTGCTAGAGATTTTAGAGAAGAGCTGAAAACATGCCACAAAGAGAAGCTGGACAGGGTATGGATGCAGATCAACCTTCATGAAGCTGGGGCCTTCCAGATGTAATAGAGCAGTGGTTCTTAACCTTTTCTTTTCCAAGGACCCTCCGTAAATATAATTTGTTGCCAGAGACCCCAAGACTCAAGATTTAAATATTCAACTATTTGATTAAAATTGCTCATCAGTTGCTCACCCTACTCCTTATTCTTCCGGTAGACAACGCAAAGAAAAGAAGGCTTGTTAATAGTAGGTGGAACAGCATGCTGAGATCCTTTAAGTGCCAGGAGAGTAGAATAAACTGGAATTTCTTAAAGTAAGGTTATGAATGGGAGGCACGCCTAAAGAATAATTTCCCCAAAGTAGTGCCTGGAAAGGAAGGGTCTCGGTGCTGCTTTGGAGGAAAGTGCAAGAAAAATGCTACTTTCCTCTGAAGAAGCCCTAAGGGAGTAGAGAGGGTAAGTGTTTCTTTTGAAGGCACCTGCCCTCTCTACCGGCATTTCTTTCATACTTTCCCCCAAAGGAGCACTGAGACCCTTGCTGCTTTATTTCCAAGCAGCCACAAGAGTAAAGGGACTCCCTTCAATTCTCATGGTTGCTTGGAAGCAAGGCTCCACACACTGCCTGGCCCTGGGATCAGGCAGTGTGGCCACTCACCACACAAGGCCTGGGCTGAGTGTCTTCTGGGCTCTCCTCTCACCTTCCTGCCTTCTGGGCTCTCTGATGCACCTGCACAGTAACACCCAGAGCCTCCAGTGCAAGATGAGATGCCTGCCAGCATGTCATCACCACTGCTACCGCCATCATCACTACCGCTTTTGAGAAATCTGCGATAGGACACACCAACCAGCCATAACTTGCTGGGACAGTTTTTAGTCCCTTAAATCCATGATTTCCCCCATTTGCCAGGATGAACAGCAACCCTATGCGGACCCACCGTGAGGAGTCCATGGACCTCAGGTTAAGAACCACTGTGTCCAGTCTCAGCTGCCTGGTCAACTGCATGGCAGGCTGATTAAGAATTAAGCTGAAAGCTGAGTAGTTTTCCAGCAAAAAGGCTGAACTACAAATCTGGAAGTCCACTGCTGAAATCTGCTCCACAAACTCACTATGTAGCCTTATGTAAGTACATGTTCATCTGCAATACAAATGCTGGCATACCTGATAGGTTTATTGTAAGGAGTACAATATTATGCACAGGAACTATCTAAAAATATATGAACTGTCTTAATGAGAGATATTCCTTTTGTCTCCTGTGATGAGCAAAAGTATTTCCTTGAAATGGAATACAGCTCCATCACTGCTCTGTGTAAGACTCAAATGCAGGCACACCAGCAAAATGCTGCTGCTTGTCCTGGTGGTGAGAATGACAGTGGGACAGTCTGACTGTTGCAGCTGATGCAATGAGAGAAAACAACACAAAGTGTCAAGTCAGGCTGGGCAGTTTGGGCCAAGCACAAGGAATACAGGACTAGAGGAAGGGATACAACAGCTTTAATTCTTTATATTTATGGCCCTTGCAGCTAAAAATCACGCCGTATTTTTAAAAGAGAGTTCAGGGGGCTTTGGGGGACTGGTAGAGGAATTTAGGGGTTGGAAAGGCAGGTCCCAGGGGCCACATGGGACCCACAGACTGCACTTTCCTTCACGCTATCACAACCTGTATGCAAATCTCTTCCTTGTTGTGTTTTGAAACACAAAACACAATGCTCCTCCCAGTGAAACCCAGGATTTTGCCCTAGATTCCAGCCAAAGAATCTATTCCTAGATAGTGCATGCAAGAGGTTAACAAAAATGACTCACCTTTGTATCTATTATACAGCTGTTCTAATTTCTTTCTGTCCAAGGATCCTTTAACATTTTCTCGTACATACAGTTCAGGATTTTGAAAAAAGTTATCTGTTGCCACATCTAACTTCCAGTCATTCTGAGACAGACAATTCACTGCAGTCTTTTCACTGGACTGTGTGAAGATCATGAACTGTCGAACTTTATCTTTCTGTGATGACTTCAACTTGTTCTACGGAAGCATGAGAAGACAGAAAAGTGAGTCTTCACATTTGCTTATCCAAGGAGTAGCAGCAAATTTTTTCCAAAAAGGCAACTCAAAAGTGATGAATGTATCTGAGAGAAGATTAAGGCGGACAAAAAGAAAGCTTGTTTGAGATACTGGTTTCCTTATCTCATCTGGGTTCCTTTTACTTCATAATTTAATTCTTAAATTTAATTCCAAGATACTTTGCTCATTGCTGTTCAAAGCAACTCTGTAACAGAAACAATGACAAAACACTGTACGATGCTTCTCATTTCCATTCCATGGCTAACACCTTGACTTATAGGTTTGCCCAGTTCACAGGAGCATTCTTCAAAGATCCTCCAAAAGCTCCACAAATACCCGAAAAGCTTACAAGGGATAACATCTGCACCACAAACGGACTTAGGTGCTTCCAAACTGGTCCCTTTCCTTTGCAGAAGCTGAAGCAGAATGTGGCAGGAGCGCAATTTAATGGGAAATCTGCTCCAAGCTAAACAAAAACGAAACAATTACCACAAAGCATTTCCCTTGTTGATGCACTCTTCATGCATTAAATATATGAAACCACCGACTCCCATCACCTCTGTGAGAAAACAAAGCACACTTCTCAGTACTGTAGACTGTTTACTAAGAAGAGGAAAATATACAAGGAAAAAATAACTCTGTATCCAGGCTAACATAACAAAGGACACTGCTTTATAGCAAGTCAGATGACTGGTCTATCTCGTCCAGTAATGTCAACTCTTACAGGCAACAGCCAGCTAGGCTATTGCATTTTAGGGAGGATTCTTCTCTAGACTTACCCAGAGCACCATGGAAACACTTCAGAATCACCAGAAAAGTATTGCCAGTAAACTAGACATATCATAGCAACATTTGGTGGATAAACTTTACTATGCCAAGCCTTCACATGTCAAAACAAGTAGCATTACACAGTACAATGGCAATCAGAATCCACTTAGCTACATTCACCTACAAAGACAATGTTTGAGAAACACAAGTCCATCATCCGCTTGATAATACAAAACTAGACATTTGGTTCTTGGAATCACAACCACGGTAAATAAGATAACAGAATATTACAAACTTATAATCCCATAATGAAAAATTCTCAGAGCATTTACATCCTTTTCTTTGAACAACATGTCAAGCAGAAGGCACAGCCTATTTATTTATCATTCAATAAAGCTGAACCCTCATCTTGCAAAACTGGGAAGAACTTCAACAGAACCTCCCAACGATATTCACAACTTCACGGAAATGAAGTGTTGAGGACTCCAGTGCCAACTTAATGCCCCTAAGTAGCAATTCACACATCTCTTACAGTGAAACTTCATATTACAGGTGTGTCACCTATACATATTACAAGTGTGTACACACCACTGTAAAACAGCCTTTCCATCTTAAGTCCTCTCCACTCATTCTGTATCAGTAGTTACCCACATTACAATATCAGTACATAATTCATTTCCCTGATAGCAAATGACATCAAATGAGAGTAGGGAAATGTATCGCTTGATGACATTATGTCCTAGCATATTATTGAGACAAAGGGAGAATTCAAAAGAAGATGTAGTTCTGGACACTGCATGCAGCTCAGCATTTAGGTAAAGGAGAATCAATTTTAATGGCGGTAGTTGCTGTTACGCGCCTTCATGTCACGCCATTGCCTTCCTCTAAGGCTAAGAGAATGTGACTTGCCCAAGATCACCTTGTGGGTTTTCATGGCTGAGGAAGGATCTGACCCTGCTCTTCAAGAGTCTTAGTCGAACACTCGAATCACTATAACATGCTTGCTCTTTTCAATGGGGTACATCAATTTAAAGACATCTGAAAAAGCTCAAAAGTACAGCACCATAAACTGCAATGAAATGTGGAAGAAGGACTACATAGCAGACCCATTTTATTTAATAAACTAGATCTTTATTCAAAGATCACCACCTTAAAATGGTTCATAAAGTGCTTTTAAATGATGTGCTGTGTATGCCACAGAGGCAAAAGATTCCTATCTAGCAATAAACTAAAGCATACAGTAGCATTCCTCTGGTTAGTTTCTAATATGGTAGAACACATTTTACTGTGGCTACAGATATTTGGGTCACAGAAGTAACCTGGGTAATATTAGTTTAAAAAAATACCAGTTTAGAGAAACCTTGAAAAGAATATATGGGTCAAAGCAGGTAATGGGGAAATTGAAGTCATGATAGTAGAAAATGGGAAATCCACAGTTTCTGAAGACATCTGGGAGACTCAATAGAAGCAAAAATCCATCCAAGAAAGCTGTCCAACTGACAGAAAATCTGGCAGTTCTGCAGAGGAACGCATGCTTATTATGCAAGTGTGAAAAAGTAAGTAAATGTGAGAAAATCAAACCACAAAAGTGAGTAGAAGTCTGAACAATTATTTACCCAGTTGTTAGTCCTGAGAACTTAGGAGCTATAAACTCCTGGTATAATATCAGCTGCAAACTATCACAGCATTCTTCTTTTCTTTTTGAAATACATTATTTGATAACCTGACTTGATTCCCAGATACATCTAATGAAGTATAAAGACTTCACTTTTAAAAATTAAAACTAGTCTTACATTTCTGAAATACAAGGAGCAACCTGCAAATCAATGTTAAAATTATAAATATGTACCATGTCTTAAGTCTATAAACACATATATTTAGAATGCAATCCTATGCATGATTAGTCAGAATTACATCTCATAATGATCAGGTAAGTGCACACAGAAATGCAGCCTAAGAGGCAAAAGTTGAGAACTTGGTGGAGTTCCCTCCTATTAACAACACATATAAGCAAGAAGAAATACCTTACTTGACTTGCTGTGTGCTAGTTTCTGAATTATAGAAAAGTCTTCCCAGCTGCAGGAAGAAGCCTGTCCAACTCTGATGCCCCCAACCCTTCCCTGGTTATCAATTTTCTAACCAAGCAATACGAATGTAGACTTTTCTGTTCTCCTGTTCTGCAGAACAGGCAATCTCCTGATTAACTCTTAACCATTTCTTTTCCCCAGCCCTATTACTTACATCACCTCTTGCGTCATGGGGAGGGGGGGCAGTAGGACTGAAGAAGGAATATACAAGAGAAATCATTACCACCTTGGCACTACTCTGCACTGGGGAATATAAAGCAATCTGGCAACACTACACTCTAATAGAATTATAAATTATTAGGAGGTCCCAAGAAACTAATGAAATTTTCTAAGCCACATTTTATTATTATATCATGCATTTTGTCCAAGTCTTACTAAAGAACAGATCAAAACCTTTCATGAGCATATTCACTGTACTGTGACTTCAAATTCTGATAGCAAGAGCACATTCTTACTTTACATCTAAACACGTTGAATTTAACTGACATACGATCCTATCTTTTCCATTTCTTTTGCCAGGCTGTTCGTAAAAAGTGGAAGGAACCTCTTGTAACACCTACCACAACATAAATACACATTGCTGTACTGTAGCCACACTGCATAAATACTCCATTTTACTCTTTGCAGGAAGTTGTGTTGATATATACATGGGTAATTAATTAATTTTAAGGTGAAAACATCCTGGGTGTGTGCTCTGAGGCCAATGTTAAATGCATTCAAACACCTTAAGTAGTTCAGAAGCCGCAGTACATTCACTGTACTTCCTGGATAATATTGTATGATAGTTTAATGAAAGCCTGTGCAATGTGTCTGAGGCAAGAGGTAACCAGGAAGGGCACACATCATATAGTCAGGATAAGATACTTGAAAATCACAGAACCCAAATAATAAAACAAATACACTGTAAGTCAAAAGAATATGGCTGCAATTTTCAAGTTACTTACTATGTACAGCCCAACTGAGGCCATTTCCACACTATACTGTTACAGTGCTATTATTCCACTTTCAACATCCTATGGAATGCTAGGGTTTGCAGTTCAGGGAGGAACATTTAGAATTCTCAGCCAGAGCTCTTGGGCCTCAGTAAACTACAAACCCCAGAATTCCACAGGATGTTGAAAGTGGAATAATAGCACTATAACAGTGTAGAGTGGAAATGGCCTAACTTAGAGTAATATAGTTATTTCAATATGCCTCTTATCTTTAGGACTCATATTTAGGCCTTTTTATGTCAAAAGATTCCACTGGAACTGAAGTGTCTTTCTACATGCCTTTTAAAATCTAGCAGTTAGGAAAACAAATGTGAACAGACCTTTCAACCCCACCTAACTGTAGTTACTTGAAAGTAACTGTCACTGAAAAAGAAAGTATAACCAAAATCAGAGAGAATTACTTTTCAATAAACATGGGCATGACTCGTATGAAAAGAAATACAATGAAAAATAAGTGTGTGTGTGTGTGTGTGTGTGTGTGTGTGAGGTATACACAGTCTTCCTCCTCAGATCCATGGTAGCATTAGGCTTTGGTAGATTCCCTTCCACCCCACCAGATGTACCCTCAGCTGACTGGCATTATTCTTTACATTCGTGTGTATACACGCAAACAAAGTGTGCAGAAAAGGTCAATACAATATAGCAGCATATTTATGAAATATAAACAAGAATCAAATGACCCAAGCACTGTGCTATTTAGTGGTGATAATATTTTTTGTGTTATTAAAAACCTATAGAGGGAAAGGACTATACATCCCCAAGTAAGTTCAAATTTAATAGAACCAAATTTGCTGATAAATTCTAGTTCAGCGACATCACAGCAGAGTCTATCTTCAGGTCTTCTGGCACAGTATGGTGATTCTTGAAGTGGTCTCCTGAGAGATTCAAATATGCTCTCACTAGCTCCTGAATCCTGCCATTCACAGTGTCAAATTTTATTTTCTTTTGTAGCAAATCACATGTTGCTTTTAAATAAATGTGATGTACATATGATGTCGCATGTCACTGGAGGACAACCAAGTAAGTGACCCACTGGAACTATTGATGCTATGTAGACCTCAGTGACAGCCAGCATGGTAGTGGTTTGAGCATTGGACTACAACCCTGGAGACCAATGTTCAATTTCCCACTCAGTCTGGAAACCCACTGGGTGACCTTGGGCCCATCATACACTCTCAGTCCTCAGAAAACCCCGTGACAGGTTCACTTTAGGGTTGCCATGAAGTCAGAAATGACTTGAAGGTACACAACAACAAAAGCACAACAGAATTGGCTTCTTGATCTGAGTGTATTCTAGAGTAGTGATGCTCCGCTTATCTGTTGAGGGGAATTGTCAATCTTCCCTCCCCCCCCCCATGTGCCAAGGACTGGTAACATATTTGTCCCCTCTAGCCACAACTGTTTCTTGCCTAGAAGCTTGCCTCTGACCTGCAGCTGATGGCTTGCGGATTGGCACAAGTTCATGGACCACCACACTGAGTATCACTGTCCTGGCGGCCCACTGCTGCTACTGAGTAACCATTCACTTGGGAAATGTCTGTTTTAAAAAGAGTTGCCTCCTATGGATCATTCATGTAACAGTTATGGGCTTGTTTTTGCCAGGAGGTATAGAAGACAGCAAACGACCTGTTATCACTCTTCTGGGTAGGTGCAGGTAGCTCCTGGGTACCAACCTGTTTCTTCTCTTTATTAAATGTGCACTGCAGTTTTAAGAATGCCTACTCCAGGGCGGATGGAGAAAGACAGTGCTTCTTCCTATTTGGGCACCAAGACCAGCTCTGAGTCTACCAACCTATAACAAAAGTGTTAGCATTTAAGGCTGCCACAGGACTTTGGAGCATCTGTCAAAACTGGCCAACATGGTTCCTCTCTGAAATCTCCCTCCAGCCAGACAGGCACACTATACAAACAGCCATCTATATACTTTACATTACTTATGCTTCCTCCAAAAGCACAGATATTAAACAAAAGACCCACCCACCCCCAAGCAAGGGGCAGCCCTACACTCCAGGAGCCCCATTTCAAAAGATGTGGGGATCTCTCCTACTCAACTATTAGCAACTAATCAAAGGATCAGCTATCCTGTCTACTCTCAAGATGTACTCCTGGGCATTATTTTTTAACAGAAAATTTGGTACCAGAGACAAGTAACCCCCTTCTCCATTTAGAGAGGCTAGGACTGCCCAATGTTCAAAACAGTGACAAGAGATACCCAAAATTCACCATAGGCAGGGCTGACAATCAGGAAGCAGCTTTTAACAACTTCTGAGTTATATACCTAGACACCCAACGAAAGTAGTGATTTCAGTTAAGCCTTTCGCTGTAAAATTTACCTATGGTCCGCAACCATAAATTACACGAAGCACACGTTTTCGTCTTTAGGAAGGACCCGCACCCCAAAACGTGGAATTGGGAGGGGGGAATCCCAGCCTGTATAGAAACAAAAGCTTCCCAAGCCCCGAGCAAGGGGGCATCTGCCAGCCCCGTAAAAGACGACCCTTCCGGCCCTTAAACAAGGGACACCCGGCGACCCCAAGAGGGGCAGCCACAGAGTCCGGCTCCCTTCCACTCCACGCAGCCCAGGGGAGGATTATCTCCCCCGCCCCCAAGAAAAGAAACCAGCCCCCCCACCTACCCAGCCCCCCCTGGAGCCCCGCGGAGCCCCCACCCCGGGCTCAGGGACCCCGACCTCGCTCCTTATACCAGCATCGGGGGAGGCCCGGGGAGCCCCCGCTCCGGCTCCGGCGCTGCCTCCTTCCCCCGCCTGGCTAGGCCCCGCGTTGCCAGGCGATGGCGGCGCTTCCTTCCTCCCCTGCTCTCCTTCCCCCCGCGGCCCGGGCCCCCTTCCTTACCATGGTGGGGGCTGCGCGCAGGCCTCTCTCCCCTCCCGGGCCGGCTCAAGCGGACACTGAGGAGGAGGAGGAGGGACGGGGATGACGATGGTGGCGGCAGCGGTTCCCGGGGCTCCTCCTCGCGGGCCCTGCCTTCCGCCGCCGCCGCCGCGCCGCTCATGCGCACTGCGGCGGGGCCGCCCCGGGCCGGGACCGGGGTGCGGAGGGACGGAGGGCGGCAGCGAGCGGCCCTGCCGGCCCGGGTGCGAGGAGCGGGGCTGGGCGCGCGCGCGAGAGAGGGAGACGCTCGCTGGGAGGAGGCGGGGGGGGCTTTCACGCGGAGGGAGGGGCGCGCCGGGCCGCCGTTGCCGTTACGCGCGCGGCTGAGGGGCGCCTTCCCCGTCCCCCTCCCGGCCTCCCCGAGCCCGCCCCCGAGGGGGCCTGTGGGCGGGCGAGGGGTGCCTCAGCTCGCCAGGTGGGTGCGTTCCTGGGCCTTGTTTTGTTTTTCACAGAGAATTTCGTACCGAAGGCAGAAATGACACGGAGGGAGCACGAGGGGGGTCGCGCACCGCCAGGAGGGCAGTTCAGAATGGCCGTTTCCGCGCTGGACGGTTATAGCGCTATTATTCCACTTTCATCCTCATGAATCCCGGGGTTTGCAGTTTAGGGAGGGGCTTTTGGAATTCTCAGCCGGAGAGCTCTTGGGGAAAGTCAACTACACAGGAGGTTGAAAGTGGAATAATGGCACCTATAGCAGTGTAGTGCGGAAATGGCTTATGTTTCAGCAAACTTTTAATTCAGAACTAGCAATATGGTCGTGTGAAAGGGAGCCAGAAGAAAACAAATACAATTTGAACCTTCTAGAGACCACTCTTCCAAAATGTAGCCTCAGTTTCTTCCATCATCTTCCCCTTTTCTTAGGATTCCCATTCTTGTTGTTTTTAAACACGCTGAGGAAGTTGGTAAGGTAAGCTTATGTTTTTCCCCCGCTTTTCTTCTGTTTTTTAAATTCATGTAGGGCGTCGTCGAAGCAGCTGCCGTTCACCTTGCCTGTTGTAAGCAGGCACGCATTAAGTTCAATAATTTTCAATCAATAATTTTATTACAGTCATAGACCAGCAGAGAAAAAATAACAGATTTTGGCTTAAAATACATAAAATATGAAATATGTAAAACGGAGTGGCATAAAGCACAATGCAATAAATGCAATAGATACTTAAAATTCACATGTGGTAATAGTTTGGCTAAAATCAGTTATAAATAGTCACACATGTAGATTAAAATCCTTTATCTGAGTCAGTATATTAACCTCACTTCCTTATAACTCCCTTGGGTAGCTGGTTCTGTATTGGTGTTCTCTACTGCCAGTTTGTTATCTGCCAACGAGTGGCAATGGCAGACACACAAAATCTAGCATTAAGTTCAGCTATAGCACCTATGGGCATATCTGGTTGGTTCCTTTTTTGTGTTGTTTACTGCAAACTTGCAGCTGCAATCCTATACTGACAGTTGTTTTCTCCAGCCCCCTTCACCAATGCCAATGCTGCCAAAAAAACCTTACAGCTATATAGAGGACAAGGACGAAACTGTGGAGCTGTGAGGGCATCAAAAGATTTTTCAGAGGCTTTGTTAACCATATACCTATATGTGGTAGTGAGATGAATTACAGTCCCATTAAGCAGGGAAGTGCTAAGAAAGGCATACCTCATGCCCTAAATTCTTTGGAAGTATAAACAGAGCTTGGAACAGTTGCTTTGGCCATTTCTGCACTAGGCTGGCCCCTCTCTAAACTGCAAACCCCAGGATTCCATAGGATGTTGAAAGTGGAATAATAGCACTATAACAGTCTAGTGCAGAAATGGCCTCTGTCTGGAGTACCAACTGCCACCCCCTCCCAGCCACTGAGATTGTGAGAACTGTAGCTTGTCAAAGTTTTCAGAAATAACCCAGATAAAATGGAGGTGGTGGTATGTTGCTGAGGAGTGGGTCACCCATTCACTTCACTGTTGGTGGGGTAAGATGAACCAAGAACTGAATGGAATGAAGTGTGTAGGAGAGGAAACAAGAAGCAACACCTTTGTAGGTTTGCCTACATATACGCTGCAAATGGCCTCAGCTGGTAGAGACAGTTCCATTACTCTTCTGTTTTCCTATTTTTTTCAGTTTCGGTCTCCTCCGTTCTCCCCTTCTTCTTAGCTTACTTCAAGTGTTGCAAACTGAGTTCAAAGCACAAAAGTGATTTGCACTTACCTAACTCAGCAAGGAGAATTCGCAGAATCTTTCCTTTCCCAGTAAGCTCAGGCAAAAGCCAGCTGCTGCACCTTCTTCTCACTTAGGTATTCTTCCTCATTAACAGTTTCTGCCATTTTGACCACATTCATGTGTTTGACCACATATGTCCCAGTGTTTAGGACATGCCCTGATGGGTGCCTGTGTGGACTTTGGAGGGTGCAGTGGAGACCACAATGGGGTAGGTCTTGACACACCTACTCCTCCTTCACACCTGTTGCTAAATATTTATTTTTTTGATGAATGGAGAAGCCCCATACATTTGCACAGATATATTTCACTTTTAATAAGGCCCTTTGAGGGAGAAAGGTATCCTTAAAGTAAGTACAAACAGTGGTACAGATAGTGTTGGGCTCAAGACACTGCATTCGAATCCAGCATCACCTGTGAAGTTGATTAGATGACTGTCAGTGAGTTAAATACACTCCCCCTAGCTTACCTCACAGGTTCATTATGACAAGGAAATGGAATAACCACCTAAAATTTTCTAAATTCCAAGGGTGGGATAAAACTTGATGCATTTTCATTTCAAGAGGTCAAGTTAATTGGCTGAGATCCTAATCCTGGTTGTGGCATGTGCTGCATGAGTACATTGTATAGGTGGGGGAGGCAGAAATACCCCCACATATTAGCTAAAGATATCGCTTTTCATTCCCTACAGTTCCCTGTATCACCGATTTTTAGAAAGGTAGCTGCATTACTGTGTTGCAGTAGAAACAACATGGTCTTGGGGCAATTTCACCACTAACAAATTTATTACACAATGAGATTTTATAGACCAAGACCAAATGGTTTGCTCTGTACTGAATTTTTGTTTTCAAGGTTTATTGTTCTATTTATTCATTGAAATTTAAGTTTCCTAGGGGTGTCAGATGAACAATGTAATCACATACTCTTTGAGTTCAGTGTGTGATAATCATAGGAATTTTCTCCACATATAGGAGCCGGTGTGTAATGGTTTGAGCATTGGACTACGGATCTTGGAAACTAGGGTTTGATTCTCCATTTGGGTGACCTTGGGCAGATCACACACACTCAGCCCCAGAAAATCCCATGATAGGTTCACCTTAGGGTCACCATAAGTTGGAAACAACTTGAAGGCACACAACAATAATAAGAAAGAAGAGAGTTAACTCTTTTGAGGAAGAGTCACGGCATGTCAGTTTTACAGTCATCCATCACTTGCTGGGTGGTAGTATTCTAAAAATGTTAAATGTCCCCTTGCATCCTTTCAGGTTCTCTCATTTTATCATCTTTGAAGAACGCATGTCCATTATAGTTGAGTGATGTCCTAGAAACAAGCAATATGCTTTTAGCATCTTTCTTTGGCTTTTAAATTGAAGCGATCTTCCTGCCCCACTACCAGCTGACAAAAGCAGCTTTGTTCTATCACCTTTTTGTTCACAGATGAAAACCAACCTCCATATTACCCAAAACACTGGCCAAACTTTCAGAAGTTTGACTGCTGTTTTGTGACATTTTAAGTCATTCCTAATAAAGGCATTACGATATAGCAGTAGTAGACAAATAAGGCATCCTAGCTTCTGACCTACAGGCTCCAGCAGCTAATGGTGGGGAGCTACAGTTTAATAACATCTGAAGGGACACCATTGCCTGCCTGCCCCCATGAAATAATGGAATCTCCCCATCAATATGGCTACTTTTTTTTCTTATTTCCCCAAATACATTTGAGGAAGGTCAGGGGGGAGGAGGAGAGGAACAAAAAACTGAAATTCCTTTCACCCCTTACATTTGGCCTGGGGAAGCTTTTCCTTTTCTGAAAAATCTTTGAGCAAGGAAACAAGTTTCTGAAGGCATTATGTTAAAACACTTCATAGGAGGCTGCACTTTGGCTTCCTGCTTTTAGTACAGAATAGATTAGATTGCAAGTTATGAGATACATAGAGACTGTTGGGAATTTTCTATCATGGTACCTCTATGATTTAGTAAGAAAGAGTGTATTCCATTAGTATGAAAGCTATTTAATCAGATTTTACTATGTTTTTCCTTCTCTTCTTGCCAGTACTCTTTTTAGAGTAACCATTGCTGTTACTATCAAACATTTCTAAAACACTTTCAAAACATAAAGGTTATGTGTGCTTTTAAATAATACTTACGTGCTTTATCCTCTCATACTACCTATGAGGTGCTGTGGAGAAACTGGTCAGACTTAAGTTTTTGTCCTCTTGTAATACTAGACGTCTGTGCTACCTGATTAAACTGATTAGCAGTAGACTTACATCACACAAAGTAAATACTTATTTACAGAATATTTAATTTATAGAATTTACTGCCAAAAGTTGCAGTGAGAATCACTGTTCTGGATGGTCTGAAAATTTATGACTGTAGAAGTTACATGTTCAGAGTCAGTGGGCCAACTGCAGAGTGTGCTGTTACCATGTGCTTTTCACTTCCAATTCCAACAACCTATCCATCATCATCATCATCATCATCATTATTATTACCACCACCACTACTACTACACTGATGACCATTTAAGGTGCTGAAAGCTTGCAGACTCAGGCATACAAAGTAGGACAAATCTGGTGTATGTTTTCCTGTTTTGCTCTTTGCTAGCTGCTTTTAAATGACTCAGCTCCTGTCACATAGCTCAGGGTTAAAGAGTTGCAGGTCACAGTGGAAGGCGGTCACTCCTTATTTCATCACTTGTGTACTACACTGACACAATTCTTCCTGAGTGCTCCAAGGCATTGTTATGCAATTATTTTTTCATTATGAGCAGATTCCATGACGTTAAGTCACAGCTCATGAAAGAGGGCAAAGTAAGCCAGGTAAGATTTTGTTACTTTTGTTTGTAATGATATATTTACTTATCACAATTGCATCCTGTCTTAGCTCCAGGGAGCTCAGAGCAGCTGTCAATCTGGCCCTGCCCACAACATGAAGGTAGATTGAGTAGAATAAGCAATCTGACCAAGGCCACCCACTGAGCTTTCAAAACTAAGTAGGAAGCAATTGAACCATTGCTAATTTTTTCTACATCAACCTTGCTGGCAAACACAGGCATGCCTGGAAACCCAAAAACACCAGTATGATCAAACTGTAGAGAAGACCTTGGCTCAGTTTCTACCTTACTCTTGGATTTGCTGTGGGTTACTTCTTACAATACATTTCTCAGGTCCTGATTTGTTTTAGTTTTGTTTCCACCACCCCCCTCCCTGAAAAGTTAAGGAATACAAAAATGGTTAATTCTGATGTGGTGGGGTCAGTCTAGATGACCTCTGGTTGTGAAGGAAAAGCAGTTAATTTTCTCTGCAGTTGAAGTCCCTCTGTGTTTGAAAGGAATACAATAGAACTCTGTAAGATAAAATGCTAGGGAGGATGGAATGTGGCACACTACGCTTATGCTTCCTTTATTTTGCAACATTTGTAAGATTATGCTAGAGATGGTGGGAACCTTTGTATGCGTCTGTTTCCTTTCTTGAACATGCGATGACTGTACTGGAGAATGTATAAAATACTGTGAACATGAAGAGGCGGAGCTCAGACTTTTGGGAACGATCCCACTGAGACATTGTGCCGGCTACAATAAACGATTTTCCTTAATCCGTGGGTCTCTATCTCTGACTTCTGTAACACTGAAACAACAGTCACCCTGTCTTCAAATGATGTTTTAATAAAATTCCTTAGAATCTGAAGTAGCTTTATATAGTCTTACAGTCTTGCTTATGGTTTTGTACCAAGTAGTTATCCCAAATATATTTTGGATATATTTTTAATGAGCATAACCTGAATGAGTGGGAGAAGACTGCTGTTACCACGTTATTATGTGTGCATCTGTAGTAATAAAATAATATCTAATAGTCAAAACACCCAAAACTTGGCATGCAAAACTTGGCCCCAGGGAATTATTTGTTCTTAGTTTACTTATTTTAAATGCATCCATATGTTTTGAAGCCTGCAGCCCCCTCTTCGCTTTGTAGATGGCAGACCTCACAGTCAATAACAGTTTGAAGCTAGTGGGCAGGAAAGTAATTTATTACTGATTGGGTTGCCCCTACCCTTGGTAGGGGGCAGTCCCACAATTGTCAAAGCGCTGTAGGGGTTTAGCATGGCAGTAAGCATATTTAAAGATCCCGTGGGCACAAAATGTTTGGCTCTTAAAGACTGCATAACTTTGCGTAAAGGTGTATTCAAAGACATAGCCATATTAGTCTGCATTAGCATTCAAAGATTCTGGGATCACCTTTGAAACTAACAGAGAACAAAGTTTGTAGCATATGACTTTGCTCACTCAGTCAGATGCATCTGATGAAGCAGACTGACTCCATGAAAACTTATGCTACAAACTTCTTTCTCTCAATTAGTCTTAAGATTCAATTTCAAAACTAACTCAGTAATCACTTAGACTAACTCCAGACACAGGTGTTCTCACAACTAACTCCAGACCCCTTTGCTTGAAGGGCCTGAGTTACCATCTGTGGGCTATTTCAACACATGCTATACCTCCACCTCCTCCTCCTCCTCCTGTTGTTTCTTGCCTTTTCCCCATTTTGGGACTCTGGGTGGCTTAGAGTTAAGCAGTGTTGCAACAAAAGAGTTGTGTGCTCCCTTTAGCCACCCCTCCCCCGGTTAACAATAACTGTTTCTAGAAATGGTGTGGCCATCCAATACACACTGATGATAAAAAGGATGATGAGCAGGTTGCACTGCTTGCCTCCTCTACTCTTGTACTACAAGACAGTAAACCAGCATATGAATTGTGTCTGATCCTCAAAGTCCACATATGCTTGGGGCTTTTGCCTGTGTTACTTTGCTTGTGCCCCTAAGTACGGCAGAGGCAACAGTAGGATCTGCCTGGGTGTGCAACTTCTTGCTGCAAAGAGGAGTCGTATGATTAAAATGCAAATAGCATCTACTGAGGAGAAGCTTGTATTTATTTGAATCCAAGAAGGGATAGAGAATTTTACCCTTTCCTCCACTGAAGTGCTGACAAAAATCTTTCCTCCACAGCTACTGTTTGCCTTTGAAGGAACACAACTGCTGCATATTAAATACAGATGCATTTAACAAGTATCTAGCTTGGCCCTCCTCCACAAGAACTGAGGCTAATAGCCAGTGCTAGGCATGTCTTCCATCTTTTAAAACCCATCAGGCTATGCAGCCTAATAACATGTTTGTGCTGTTTCTCATAAATTATACTATCATGAAGTACAGACAGAAATCCTTCTTTTGAAAAATGAACAGAAATCCCTGACTGGAGAAGCTAGCATGTTGGTATTGAGGCTGGCTGAGAACTTTTCTTCAACATCTTGTCTTCTCAGTACAAGAACATTTTTAACAGGGGAGCAAACAAAGACTTTGCCTGCAATCTGCAGTGTGAAGAAAAGTTACGCCACATGGCTCTGCTGGTGTAGGTTAGCTCTAGGATTACAGCCATTGTTCACAGAGCAGCACTGGCTCTAATAGAGAATAGCTTGTGTACTTTCTACTATTCTACTACACAGTACTAAAAAGTCAGAGTTTTGGAGTTTTAATTGCATTTTTCAGACACTAAGTTTAAAAAAGAAAATCTGTACTACAACTCTTTACAAACAGAAACCATTTTGCTTGAACTAGACTGGCTAGATTTAAAGGCCATTAAAAATTCATAGAAAAAGGAGCACATTAAGCTGTGCAAAGAGGAGAGAGATTTAATAATATTAAAACATGTAAGGTATGCATTTTTATAAGAGCATTTTCTTCAATATATACAGATTGTTGGGTCAACCTCTGTTGTATCACCATACTTGATTTTATGTATAAGTTGGTAAAGGCCTGAGTCCTGTTGTTAATCTCAACTACAGCAGACCCATTGCATCAATGGTACTTATAATTGATTCAGTAGGCCTACCAAAGTTGGAACTAACAATAGGATTTAGGCCTGGAAATTACACAACCCTCCAAATGGAGGCAATAAGGATGACAAAGTGTGGAGAACAAAACATGACGAAAAGTTGAAGGAGCTGGGCGTATTCAGCATGGTGAAGAGAAGACTGAAGGGTGAGATACTTGCATTATGTAAATAGCTCAAGGCCTGCTACAGAGATGAAGGTGCAGGTTTGTTCTTTGCTGCCCGAGGATAGGACCAGGTCAAATAGTTTTAAGTTACAGGAGGATGGATTTCTATTGACCATAAGGAACTCCTTGACAGTAAGAGTGACTTGGCAATAGAACCAATTGCTTCAAGAAGCAATAGGGTCTCCTTCTCTGGACATCTTCAAAAAGTGTCCAGCTAACTGCTGGGGATGTTCTAGCTGGAGATCCTGCATTGAGCAGAGAGTTGGACCTCATGGCCCATGGAGTTCCTTTCAAGTCCATGATGCTGTACTGCAATTCTGAGCATTCCTAACTATGTGTTGTGCTGTCTAGGGTTGCTGAACTTTTGAGTACAACAACACTGGGAAGGCTCCATGATTGCCATCTTGACTTAGATCACAGAAGGCAAGCTTTTTCCATTCTTCTAGAATGACTGGTAGTGTTCCAATATTTGTGAAAGTACCTTGAAATCTGTAAATATATTCATAGTATAGTGAACGAATAACTAAATGGGAGATGACCCACATGTGGAAACAGGCCTGTGCTTATCTGCCCAAAAACATAAACTGGATCCAAGTGTAAAGGTTGTTTCCTCACACTATTACTCTGAAAGGTACGTGCTTCTGAATGTCCATTTCTTATAAAATATTGCAGTATGGAAAGACAGCATCCACATCTGGATGTATACCCAAGTTACCATCTCCTTTGCATCAGGATGAAGGTATATATTTTGACTTAAACATGAAGAGATGGGAAAAATTGGATTTTATCAGCTTTCTAGTGTATTACATAAAAAGCTAGGACCTCTCTGTATTAGAAGCCTTTATGATCAATAATCACACTTGACCAGAGAGAAAATCTACACCAAGTTAGATCAGCAAAAAGCAGTCCATGGGTTACAACTTGTCATTTCCATCAAAAGCACTCAAAATAGTTAAAACAACTGAATGTAGCGTTTGAGGCCATTAAGCATTGTCACAGCCACTAAACAAAACAACTAAAGATCTCAGTATCTCTGATGAAACAGGATTGCTCACAGACATTATTGCTCAGTTGGGCAAGTTATTAATCACTTCAAAGCATGGCAGATTTGCTGCTTTTTATTTCAGCTGTATAAAATTCTTTACAGTTCCTAGCTCATCAGCCTCAACTGTCCTTTGCATTTGGCTCTTACTCTGCCAATTTTGCAAAAACAGAATTCAGAGCTCAGTTGTTTAGAAGCATGACATTACATTTATGGCAGATGGAACTGTGAGCAATGTCCTTCCAGGTCCAGTCCTTCAGCAAGCAATTTATTGTTCTTTAAACTCGAAAGGCCATCTTAGGATCAATATTCATATGTATGTTTTCCATACACTGGCCTGCATGTGTGAATGAGGTACGGCATTCATTACGACAGAACAAAACTTTCGAATCACCGTATGTCAACTTAGAACACAGTGTTTCCATGGAGATGGCTTTTGCTTTCATCTGAGAAAGATCAACTGTTCAGACATCAAATGATGCATGTGTGTCACAGCCCTTGGTGTATAGCTCTTTCATTCTAGTGCAGCAAACCACAGAATTTGAAAGCAAGTTGCTGAATCATTTGGTGAGGAAAATATGCAAATAACATCAAGGAAATAAAAGCAATTTATTAGTGATCCATTCAATGAATAAAATATAAAGGTGTTTTCTTGAAGAATAAAAAAGAATCAAGAAAGAATCAAAACTCATCACCTCCATTCAATGGAAATTATTTTGATTCTGATTCTTCTTCCACTAACTCAACTAGTGGAGCATGTCTGTTGGCCTGTGATCCTTCCTGATAGTGAACCTTCTTTATTACTCCTGCTTTCGGAGCACGTATGGTGTGCTGCAGAGAAAGAAGTATTAGTGGTCTGTCTATATGCACAGCATCAACCTAGTGCAGTCAATCCTCTAGATAAAAACATTGTTATGCTAACAGGCAAGAACTACCTCTGCCAGCTAATCTGTAGGGTGCAACAGGACAGAACAGGAAGGAATGCCCCCCATGAGAATGTTGATTATCCATTATGCTGCAGCAAATGAGGGCTGTTATGTTGCTTTTCCCATCAGCCAGATGACATCAGCTGGTGGAGATGAAATGGCACCCAGATTTAATCAAGGTTCCTTGTCTTCTGCTTGCCATGATAGGGTTGCCCCAAGATATCTTTTTCAAAGCACGGGGTGTTAGTATATAATCTCTAACAGATTTATGTTCGTAAAATCATAGTATAGATTCTGACCTAATTATTTCAGCAAAGATAACTGGTACTAAGGTCAAAACACTAGTAGCATCCACAGCATTCAATTACACAGTCATCTGTCAGTTGAAGCTATGAATTCTACATTCTCCCTTTCTCTTCCTCCATCTATCAGACTGGACTTAGTTCTGAAAGGTTTTTATTTTAGGTGTGAGTCACACAAAATTATGTTGAACACAGGGGGTCAAAAGCTAGCACAGTGTAACACTGGGGAAAAAAACAGCATCATGACTGCTTTGGTTTCTGGCACAGTACTAGAACATTTACATGTTGCCTAACAACAGTTAAAAATGCAAAGTGTAATTTGGCATTGATTAAATAAGCAGAACTCTACAGGTTTATCTGAGGTTATTAAGGAACCAAACAAGGCCTACATATAATTAAGAATTTATATTTTGCAAAGTTACACATCAATACAAAGAAAATATGATTTCTTTTTATAGAAAAGCTTGCTACTTAATAGAAGTACACAGACAGAATTCCCCCAGAGCAAAAATTCTTAAGTGGCACTGGAAGAAAATAATTGTTCTAGGTCCTGAAAGATCATCTTGTACGCAAAAAGAATGAAATATTTACTCCTCGGAAACATTAGAACAGCCTGTTACAAATAATCTCTACAAATAAAAGTAAAATAATCCTCAACTATCTAGTCAGTTAACGTTGTATAAAGTGTATGTTCAGTATTAGGAAACAATGTGCAAATAGTGTCTCCTCTACAATTAAAATTTTATAAAGATACACACCTCCATTTTCATAGCTATCATAACCATTAGCGGGTCTCCAACCTGGACTTTATCCCCAGCTTTCACAAACACCTAACAAATTGAAAAATGAGTGAGAACTGTAGCCGGCTGTTACATTCCTGTCACACAAACATCACTATGAAAGGCTTTCTTACAGCCTTACAGATAGCAAAAGGCAAGATAAAAGAGCCCTTGTACAAAGATGAAGAATGGAAACATTTACCATTGAAGCTAGCTTCTCCAGCAGAATAACATTTTAACATTTAAATTAAAAATTTGTGAACTGGAAACATGATTTGAACATACAAATTATATTCCAGTACTTCGAGTGCACTGTATTGGTTTTAGGGAGAAAAGATGTCACAGTTCCTTGCTACACGTACATACAAGGGCAAACATATAGTTACAATATCACATGTCAAAGGTTCCTTGGATGCTGTCTAGGAAACCACCTGCTACATTTATCTCTTGGTACTAATACAGGCATCCTCAGCTAACAAGCCTGTGATAGAAAACATTCAATGTATACCCAATCAGCACTCACTTTTCCTCCTCATTCTATGTCTAGCTGGAAGGTTTTTTTTTTAAAGAAAAAACAGGATCAGCACTGGGAGGAAGTTGAAGGAGGGCTGGAGATACACAGACTTTCAGAATTCTGTTGCAGCAGCACGTCTGCAATAGATGTAATTAACAAAGCTTAAGCCAAGAAAAGAGTAAGATTCTCCTCTAGCCAATTCTCCTGTAACCATGTCTCTCTGTCTGCAACAGGCAAGGGAAAAAGTAGCTGGCTCTGGGATCCTTTACTGAGCATTTGTTAACAGCAAAACACCAGTTACCTACAGCATGTTAAAAAAAGCATAGATCTCTTAAGTTTGACTACCAAAATGAAAATCATAAGAAAGGTGGGAGCTTGTGAAACAGAAAGTTATCCCTGGATACAACTGGCAAAAAGCCTTCAAGTTCTGCTGTAAGGTTCAAAATGTTTTTGCTTACTTGTGAAAGACCTGCCTGTTATGATTGTTTCATTTCACATGTATGCACTGTCCATTTTCAATAAAAAGTTTGTTGATGCTGAAACAAGTCTATTGATGCTGACATGTGTGCGTGTCTGTGTATGTGTGTGGTGTAGTTTTTCCATGTTATTTCTGTCTTTGGTACCAAATTAAATAAGTAAGGCAGTGGTTCTTAACCTAGGGTCTGGAGACCCGAGGGGCCCATGGAGCCCTCAGAGGTGGTCTGCAAAACCCTGCTGCTGGACACCAACAGCAGCAACAGGGATGTGGCAGCCGGGGGAAGGTGTTTGCAGGTGCTGAAACTGCTCCCTTGTTTGCAAACTATGACTCTAGAAACCAGGGTTTGAATCCCCACTCAGCCATGGGAACCTACAGGGTGACTTCAGGCAACTCACATTTGCTCAGCATCCATGAAAGGCAAAGGCAACAAATCTTGCAAAGAAAACACTCTTGATAGGTTTGCCTGAGGATCACTGTAAGTCAGTTTTCAAAGGGAAGAGATGATGGCTAGAAAGAACCTTCCCCTGCTAGTGGCACTCTGTTGTTGCGTGCCTTCAAAGTCACTTCTAACTTATGGCAACTCTAAAATGAACTTATGGGGCGGGGGGGGTGGCAAGATTTGTTTTTGCGGGGGGTTTGCCCTTGCCTTCCTCGGAGGCTGAGAGAAAGTGACTTGCCCAAAATCACCCAATGTCTGAGCAAGGATTTGAATCCTAGTCCCCAAAAGCCTTTAATAAATAAATATTTGGAAATTTAAATCAATATTTGAGTATTTAAATCTAAATTTAAATAGCTCTAATTTATCCACGTGAAGGCAGGAAATTTCTTTTACAATCCAATGTGTATCTCTGGGGGGGGGGGTTGGCAGCTTGCAAAGAAGGAACTTTAAACTAACTAATCCATAGCTTTCAATGATCCGGGTGATTTCTGTGAGGCTGAATGTGTAAAACGCATTTAACTGGAATGTATATAAAAATACAAACAGTGGTCTGCAGTTTCCTGACCATTTGATTTCCAGAAAGCAAGAGATCTGATTTGCTGCACTCAGCTTCCCCCAAATCAGTGCTTTCCACATAAGATGGGCTGCAGTTTCCAACATGACCATGAAGACTAGGAGTAATGGGAACTGTAGTCAAGCAAATATAGAGGAATCCAGTTTGGGGAAAGCTTCAGTACGTATGCCTTAGAAGCTTCTGCATGAGGTTCTTCAGCCAATGAGATCAGCCTGGAAAGCAGTGTTCTAAAGCAGAGTTTAGAAGCAAGATAAGCAACAATCAAGAAAGGGCAATCACATTCTAATGTTATGAAGGAACAGATGGCAGGCAGCCTGAAGTAAATGTCATGTGTGAATAGTCTCTAATAAGTTGATGGGGGAGTGCAGAAAAAGAAACGTGCTTATGGTTTTATATATTAAACATACTGTCACTTGGTGGCACAGTGGTTAAATGCCGGTACTGCCGCCACAAGGCTGCGAGTTCAATCCTGCCGGGCTCCAGGTTGACTCAGCTTTCCATCTTTCCGCAGGCCAGTAAAATGAGTACCCAGCTTGTTGGGGGCAATTAGCTTAGAACACTGTAAACCGCTTAGAGAACACTTACCCGATAAACAGTACAGAAATGCACATGCTATTGCTATTTTATTTCCTGATTCTCAGGCTTACCTTTTCTATTGTTCCTGTCATAGGGGCCACAGCCCCACCCTGATCTCCCACTGCACTTGCTCCAGATAAATATTTTGGCACTGGAAGACCAATCCATTCACTACCTTCCTAGAGAAAACAAAATCAACCAAGAGCATATGAGCACAACACTTTTACATCTGGTACCAGCTTAGAATTGCCACATTCTGTAAATGATAACTAACAGAACAGGCACTAAATACTTTCTTTTAATTATAGCATTTGCATTATATTCATTAGAGTGTAATTTTAATTCCCTTTCATTACTTTTTACAATAACATCCGATCAACATCATTCCAAGATCACTGCCAGACTATTCTTGGTCTTAAAAATCATTCTTAATATAATGCAGAAAATGCCAAGGTGATATGTTATATTACTATGAATTTATCTTCCAGGCCTACCTACATTTACACCCAAGCTGAAGAAATATGTATTGATATTTTTAAACATTTTGAAAATGATGCAAAACATCTATAAAGTTAGAATGGTTTTGAAATAAATCATTCTTCATCAAATACATTTCCAAATATGACAGCTCTGTTCCCAAGAAATCTCACAATGACATCGAATTATTCAGAATGTGTTTTTTTAATTTTTATTTCTGTCCCATTGGATCTTGAAGGTCTCACCTTCACAGGGTTGCCTTAAGCTGAAGTCAGCTTGATGGCAAATAATAAAAACAACAAATGAGACGATAGGAAAGTTATCTTCTTTCAGCCAATTTACTCACAAAATAGCTCTGTACAGAGCAACCAACCTAAATTAAAGTCATTCATTTTCAAAAATTATAACAGGCTTATGGACTGCTTACAAAGAAACAGGATTCATGTATTCAATCCTTTCTCTAAAATGTGAAAAAAATCTTATCAAAATCACTGTCTGCTTGTTTCATTCAGTCCCCTGCTAGATAATCTGATTCCCCAGAAACACAAAACAGAAAATTACCGATGAGAAGAGGTGAATGGCATTATCCAAAATTACCAGCTTGGATTTACAAACAATTCCATTTACTGAACATCTTAGGTAATCCGAATCACCTTCACTTGAAATACATCCAGAAACATGGAAAGACTGGTCTTGTATCTGAAATAACACTCAGTTTTTAAAAATGCCTGGTATACCTGCCACTTTTTGAAGAAATAAAACAGGAGGTACAAGAGAAAAACATACTGTATTCCTATTGAGCATGTCAGGAGGGGAGCCAGTCACAAATGGGGATGGGGTGTGGGATTACAGAGCCCAACAGATTTCAGTACACAAATGTTCATGCTCCCAATGTGTGCAAACAGGACAGCTCCAAAGAACAGGAAAACCAAAGGATGACAAAACTAGGAGGTAAGTTTTTCAAATGGCAGCATTAAACTCTAGCAAAACACTTCTGAAATTTCGGGAAATTCCAAAATATGGTTCACTCCAAGTCCAACCAATTAATCTTACAACAGCCATGCCAAACTGCTCATACTGTACAGCAACACATGGCCGCTTGCACAACCCAAAAGGTCAGGTTTGTGAGTATATATGAAACGGCTTTTTCAATAACACTATCTTGCTTGTGGAATTTCTTTTGTTTTGAGCTTCCACTGGACCACCTGTCCTTTGGTCCTTCAAACCACAGTTGGCTTTTGGTAATGTTTTAACTGTGTGTTGTTGCTTAAAATTGGTTTTAAAGAAGCTTGTTTTGGTTTGTGTTTTAAAAATGTCAGGGGTCCCAGTAGGCTAACAAGGCTAACTAAATATTCTTCATATATGTATAAAATAAACAGATTCGTAAAGGTTGTTCCACATCTCTGTACAAGATGACAGAAGAGATGTGTGCTTTTTTGATGGGCTTCACTGCTCAGTAAGGAAGAGGTTTTCCCTTTCCTCTATGACTATTATCTGAATCCATCATGTTCTTCCCTTGTCCTGAGCTTCCTTGCTCAGAGGTAATATACACACCAGAGACCTAAAAAAAAGACCGTTAAGAAGGTAGAACTAAAATGAACTGCAGAAGAAATGTTGATTACTCTCTTTTGAGCAAGAAAAACACGCAACGGACAGCAAAGAGCAGCTTCTTTCTCCCAACTCTTTGTTTGCAATGCTAAAATAACAATTATTAGCTAATAATAAAAACCAATTCACAATTGCTAAAACAATGAAGGGCAATTCTTAGTTGCTAAAATAAATTGGGAGGACTCCACTCCACCAATCCAACTCCATCCCCACCCCCCACCAGTTTTATAGCTGCTGTTGCAACCTTGACCTTTCCAGATAAAATACCTTGGCCTTATACCCTTCTTATGTCCTGCAGAACTCCATTCCAACTGACCAAGTCCAAAAAGCTTGCAAGGGTCCAAATTAATAAAAGAATCATACAGAAAGAGCTTGACATCGCTAACTTCCTTAGTAACTCCAACCACATTATGAAAAAGTTTACCTGCATGTCATACGATCCATCATGATTGTAGGTTATAGCCATATTCACATCTGTTTAAAAAAAGGGGAGAGGACATTTCAAAACCCAACATAAGCCTGGGGCTAGAGCAACCCATTTTTAACAGAGTTGTGTCTCTCACTAACCATTTCTACACCCCTCAGTCACCATCAATGTCTCTCCCTTATTGTTTTCTATCTACTGTACAAGCATCCGCTATTTGTCTGAGTCATCTTCTCCCACGAACACTTCTGTGTCTTCTGCCATGCTATTGCTTTTTCTCATGAGAGTAACTTTCATGTCTGTTCACCAAAGCACTCACTGGCCAGCCCTGCCCTATCAACTCCACAGAAAGGGTGGAAACAGATCACAGATTCTATAAAAGCTGAAAAAGCAGCACCAATTTCTATGACATAGACACATATTTCTCTTGTCTGCTGTTGTGTTTGAAGCTATACAAAAAGGCAGTCCACCAGAGACAAAAGACGTGTATACACAACCACAGCAGTAATACATCTTTCAAATCATTGCCCACCATGCTAAAACTAATATATTACTACCAATAATAATAGGTTGCAGACTTCTTCAGCAAAGCTTTTCTTGAACCACCCCGTACATCCTCTATCATCCAACTCTACTTTAGGTACCATCAATCCTTGATTCCTCCCCACACTGCCCTTTCCTTTGTCTTATCCATCTAATGTAAAATGAAAATTCTCAATGCTATACCTAAGATACAGGTAATCCTATGTAAGCATCCTAAGATACAGGTAATTCTACATAAACATGTAGTAGTACCAAAGAAAGCTGAGCAACATTTTCCTTAGTTAAGAAAAGACAGGACAATAGATAATGGGGCAACTTTAATGAAAATATCAGTGGGAGAGAAGACCTGGCAATATGATATTTAAAAATTGGTCTGTCAGTAGTATTAGTTTGGATCCGAAGTTTCTCATGTATAAGAGGACTAACAGTAACATTCTTTTACACCCCTCATTCCTGCATCAGCCCCCTGAAAATGAAACACAGATGGCTGAGGGTACCCCCATGAATGGGGCAGGCTATAGCACATAAGCTTGGGAGAGAAACTGGAAAATCTCTCTCCAAAAATCAGACAGATCTTTTTTTTTTAAAACTGCAGAGTTCCCACTTATAGAAGAGGTCTCTGCCCCATTTTTGGGGACATTCCCCTTCAGTCCCACATATCACAGGTCATCCCAGTAAGCACTGCATTACGCATGCCATAATGCATTATTAAGAATGGGAGCTGCTAAGGGCAGTAAAGTCCTTTTCCATCAGCCTCCTGTGTAACCCTGGATTCAAAACAATGTCATTATGAATTAATTGCATTATTGGATGTCTTGTAGTTGTTGTTCTTAACTATACAGAGTGGAATTAAAATGGTTGTTCATGTTCCCTTTATTGTCTTTTTTCTTTATCATAACTTACTATTTTCACCATCTAGAAGAGTCAAGTTTCTAACGTAAGGTATATTTATTCTTCTACCACTGCTGGATGCAAATGGAGAAAACTTGTCTAAAATATTAAAAAAAAGTGAAAGAGAGAGATGATGTTTCACAATAGAGCTTTTACAATGTTTTACGATAAAGCTGGCAACATTAATCCCAAACACATGCAACCTGTCCTAAGCTCTCTGTACCAACACATAAATGGAGCTTTTTTCATCCAGGCCAATCCAAAATCACATTCATATACTCCTGTTCACATGCCCAGACTGGATCCTGAATTGCAGACAAGTAACTCTTCATGAATCAGATTCAAAGGAACCCAAATTCCTTTAAACATTCAGTTCATCAGGAACAAAACTGACTGATGAATTCTTAAAGCTGGGATAATGACAGCAGAATTCTGAAAGCTGTTGTCCTAAAGTAATTTCTCCACACTCTTAAGATAAATGGCAGCAGGGAGGAGTGAAAATACACTGACTATATTTTAAAAAGTAAATACATTTTCCCAAGGGGAGAGGAAAAAAAGATACTGTTGCCTTACCTTCTGACTGAAGCCTGAAAGCGTCTGTCATCATTTTCTCTCTCAGTATGAGTCCAAGAGCAGCCTGACACAAAGACACCTTTGATATTGCCCCTTTGGATGGAAAGAGCTCATCATAATGTTGAGGGATAAAATTGGTGTGAACATTTCCAGCTTCAAACTCTGAGTGGCCCGAGAGATTCAATAAGAAATCAACATTAGTGCTCAGCCCTACAATCTGTTGAAGGAAGAGAACAAAAACACCAGGTGATGACAAATATTTGTTCACAGAATTTCAGCCTCAAATAGGTAGATGTGCAACAATTATGACAGTACTTTGGCCAAAACTATGTTGCATACTATATTTTTCTTGGAAAATGAATAAAGGTGCAAGTTTCAAAGAAGCACTTACAGCAGTTATCTGGCTTCACATCACTAAAGTACAACAACTATCAGGTATCCTCACTAAGCCACAAAAGGAGCAGTATGCAGACCAACCTTTATTCTCAACACTGTCTACATGCTATCTGGTGGACCGAAACTTTAAAATTGACAACTGAAGGACAGCCTCTCTGTATATGCTCCTGCCCAAGGCTTAAGGTCTGCTAGAGTGGCCCAACTCTGTAAGCCAGAAATCTGAACAAGATGCTGTGAGAGGAAATAGCAGAGGGCCTTCTTCACTGTGACACCCAGTTGTGCAAAACCTTCCCCTTGAAGTCCTAAAGGAACCAACTAAAAACAAGGTTGTACGTGAAAGATTTTGGGGCCTGAGTGGTTTCACAAAAACACTTTTGTGCTCATGGTTTTTATTCACATTAAATTATCTTTTTTCATAGTTTAATATGTCTTGTACCCTTTTAAAATTATTTTATTTTTATACTGTTTTAAATCTGTTAGATTGGTTTTATTGTATGCTGCCCTGAGATCTCCTGACAAAAGGTGGGATATAAATATTTAAACCAGAGCTTTCCAAACCGTGTGTCACGACACATTAGTATGTTAGCTGCAGTGCATAGGTGTGTCACGCAAACGTAACAGGTGGAGAGGCTTCCTCTCTTGCCACCGCTGTTGCCCTGGGCCAAGGAAGACCCTAGCAAGGGCAGCAGCAGCAGGCCAGGCTCAGGTGGAGGGGCTGCCTCCACTTACTGAATTACTGTGTCACGAAATGATCCATGTCTAAAAAGTGTGTCACCAACATGAAAAGTTTCGAAAGCTCTGATTTAAACAAATAAACACTGGAATGCTTACATTATACTGTCGAAGGCAATATCTTAGTTTCCTTAAAGCTGCTTGACGATCCTCAGCCCAGACAACCAATTTAGCAATCATTGGGTCATAATGTATAGAAACCTCATCCCCTGTAACAGAAATAAATGGAAAAGCTATTTGTCAGAATTAGTAGCTTGAAAAAAAAAAGAAAGAAACTAGTTTATAACTCACTGGGTGCAGTTAGGAACAACCTGGTCTATGAAAAAGGTGAAGCACTAAATTTAAAAAATGCAGAGCTCTGCTCGCAAGCTATCCATACTTCAGAATAGTGACTCCATAGCCTAAGCTGTGGCATTACTTGCTAAAAAGGGCAGAACTATGAAATTAACCCCAAAATAGAGCCACTATATGCAAGACAAAGGCCCACACTGGGGCTGCACACAGCTTACTGTTTTTATGAAGTGTGGTGTACCATGGTGTACCACATGCTTAAAACCACCCTCCAAAAATAAACAAAATTGCAATTAAAACAGCTTCATGAAAACTGGTGGTATTACAAAAATAAATTCAAGGATATAAAATCCTTAAAGCAGCAAAAACACATGCTGCTGGTATTATAAAAATAAATTCAAGGATATAAAATCCTTAAAGCAGCAAATTTAAAATTACACACTGAAAGCTGTTGAAACAGAAAGTTCTGAAAAATGACTAAACATTAAAATGTTGATTGTTAAAACCTAATCACCAAAGAAACTACTCAGTTATTACATTTAAGACTAAAATCATATTCCCAGTGGAAAGTTTCTGTTTTACCTTGTCTTACCCCAGTTTCTATCCTGGTGCAGCTATCAGAGGGTGGTGCAGACAAGTGCAGTAAGGGTCCAGCCCCTGGCATGAAATTGTTATCTGGGTCTTCAGCATAGATCCTAGCTTCAAATGCATGTCCCTTGAGCAAGATCTCTTCCTGAGTCAAAGGAATCTTTTCTCCTGCAGCAACCTTTAAAAAATGAAGTAATTTTACATGTTGAAATTCAAAATCAAGAATACCATCTGTGCTCTCCAATGATATCAAGAAATCACACGTAAATGCAATTTTAAACATCTATGGGCTAATTCTGATTGCTAATCTCAATTAGGGCAAACTCACTAAATCGATAAAATTTACATAAAAATCCAGAAAAATATTTTCCAGAAAATTTTCCGCAAGTATACTCATTAACATTTACACAATAATCAGAGGAATTTTGTTCAGTTTAGGCACAAAAGTTTTCCCTTAGAATGCCACATTTTGTACTCACCAATAAGGTATAATATTGGTTCCTGTTCCCATGATATTGATTATCTTCCTCAGTGATGAGTTTTCAGACCTCTCGTTCTTGATTCCAACTTTTTGCTTCTTTAACTGTAAACTGAATTCTTTCCAGTCCTATCAACAGAATTCTGAACTTCCTGCAAGCACCTAATCTTTCCATGGTTGATGCTCTTGTCAGATTGTAGGAAACAGGAGGTGTGTGCTTATGTATGCATGTATTAAAAGACATGCATACATAAACACACTTTTAATGGTATTTTATCTTTTTAAGTATAGTTTTGAATCATTTAAATATTATCAATAGTCTGATTTCATTTTAACATTCATTTTTTTCATGTTTTAGCTGTATTATTAAAACAGGATGTTGCTTTGAGCCCCAATTTTTGGAGAAAGGTAGGATATAAATAAATCATCATAACAACACACCTTGCAGCATGTCTATTTCACCCCTCATTCACTGCTCAATCTAGAGTAAGACCAGACAGAAAGGGCAAGAATTCTATGCCTTAGCTGTTAAGGAGAAATCCACCTGAATAAGTTGTAAAGAATTATGCTACCTAGATTTCAAAATGATGGCCTCTACCTTTTTATTTGTGCAAGTTCTCACCTTAAGCTGCCACTCCACCAAGTCAGTCCCTGTGATCATCTCAGTAACTGGGTGCTCTACTTGTAGCCTGGTGTTCATCTCCATGAAATAAAAGTTATGTTCATGATCCATTATAAATTCCACTGTTCCTGAAATATTTAAGGAAAGTACAGTTCATAAATGAGGGGATGCTTTCTCCAGATTTGGGGTAGGCAAATCTGGTGTCCTCTAGATTTTTTGGTTTACACTGGTAAGCTGGGACTTTGGGGAGGTGTATTCCAAAACATTTGAAGGGTGGTAGGTAGTCTACTCCTGCTCCCAAAATAACTCTACATACAGAAGAATGTGTAAAGCAGTTTAAATAGAAACAGCATTTTAAAAACATGATTCCAGAACAAACCAAAACAAAACCTCAAGGAATTTAGAAGAATTATGCCTTGTGTTGCTGAAATGCTACTGAATGTGGCACTAAGAGAAAATTTAGATTTCCAGTACCTGCTCCAACATAGTTCACAGCTTTAGCTGCCTTTACAGCTGCTTCTCCAAGTTTCCATCTCACATCAGGCGTAATTCCTGGCTAGAACAACAGAAGCTATGTTACATGTATAAGATACAGCATTATGTATATGTATGCCTGAAATATGTAAATATTATCTACTTTGCAAAAACTGACAGGAGTACCATCATATTCTCAATGCCTTCTTCAGGCTACAAGTCTATATTTAATTATCTCTAAAATGAAACTCATATTGGAAAGGCTGCTTAACAGGACTCTGATAACTCTAAAATTCTGCAAAGAAAAATATTGCAGCCCTTCAATTTTACCGTATTTGCTGGTGTTTAAGACGCACCCCATTTTCAAAGGGTATTTTTTAAGAAAAAAAGTGCGTCTTACATGCCATCAAATATGGTACTTATTTATGTCAGAGATTCTATACAGTCTAAGTTCTAAACAGATTCTAAACAGTCTAAAATGTGCAACATTAGAATAATGAAATGAATTGTTAAAACAATACAATACCAGCTGCTGGGAAGGAACACCAACAAAAAATCTGGCACTACTAGGTAATGAAAAGCAACCATTTCAATGCTTGAGTTCAGAGGGAAGCTGTCACTACAGCAAAGACTCATTATCCCCTTGCCATCAAGCACACCTTTTGAAATGGCAGCAGATCCAAGGCAGCCTCCCCGGCCTATCAAAGTGATCTCACAGGACAATGATAGAAGTAGGAAATGAAATACAAACAAGACATGGGATACAAGCAATACAGGCAAAAGGCTTAACATATACAAAACACTTCCAGTCTTAATGAGACCACAACTGCTCACCATCAAAGTGAATATCAAAAAGGTACTGTTAGCATTAATTACATTTTAGGAAGCTGAAGTCAGATGTTTTGGACCTCACTCCATATTGTTCCTCACCCCTGGCCATGTTACCTGATGCTCATAGGAGATGAAGCCCAAAATACCTGGAGGACACCAGGCTGGGGCTTAAGACTGGCTTAAAAGACTAAAAATCTATCAGACAATTCTAGAAAAAAGTAGATTCTTTTGATGTTTCAGAAGAAGAGTGAAATATCATCCACTTCATGGAAATACTGGATAATAGGCAAGCTTGCAAAATTTTCATTGGAGCTAGTTTTGGTCTATAACTCTCAAAATTCCCTAGCCAGCATGGCTATCTGGGGGATTTTGCTCAAGTCCAAAATGTAACTTTGCCAAGTTCTGGTTTCCATATTCAGTATGAAAAAAAGTCATATTTACAATGCTTTGTGTGTCTTGGAGTCTTTGAAACCGGTATTGTTTCTATGCCAAGATGGCATTAACATCAAATGGGAAAAAATATATATATTACATTAAAACAAAAAATAAAAATGGCACAACTATATTGTCTTTTAAGAAATTAGGTACTTACCCCAGGTGCTTCCTCAATAATTTTCTGATGTCTTCTTTGTACACTGCAGTCTCTTTCAAACAGGTAGACTGCATTGCCATGGTGGTCTCCAAACACCTGTACTTCTACATGCCTGATTCAGATTTTTTTAAAAAAGACGGGTCATGAAAATCACAACTGCATCCACCAGTACCAATTTCTGCAATAAAATATTCTAATCCAGTATGATACTTTGTGACGTGCCAACATAACTTGCACAGTCCATTGTAGGATCCTATAATCTTATTTTTCAGATATGGAAATAATGTACTTCAGGATGATCAATGTTTTCTTCTATTGGATCATAACAGGCTGCCTATGGAAGATTACTAGTGTCAATCAATTCTTGCAACTGGCAACTCTGGTGGGCAACAATGGAACTCTAGGATTTAAGGCCAGATTGCTTAGCCCTATAGAGAGATCCATAGGATTCCCTGGTGATATTCTATCCAAGTACCAATTAGGCCCAATTCCAACTAGCTTTCAAAGTCAGATGAGATCAGCTATGTTCAGGGTGGCATAATGGTTATAATCATATTTAATAGAACATTAGCCATAGAGTTTGTAACATTTTATGTTAAAGGAAAAAGATCTACTTGTTCAAGAAAACATTTAAGAGGACCTAGAGATTCCTAGACAGAACATTCTCTAGGTATTGCTAGGTCCTTCAGCATGACTCTAGGGCCCAAATCTGTTGGAAATAGACCATAGAATTGCACTGGAGGACCTAGAGCTCCTAGAGAACTGTTCTCAGGTTTAAAAAAACAGCATTTGTGATTTTTATTTTTATTTGCATTTTTTCCACTTTCATGGGGGTCTTGTGCCCCTAACACTTGCAAAAAGTAGAGGGCTCACTGTATCACTAAATAAATTTAGCATTAAAAAATAGTACTGTAAGTTGGATCAAGCAAGATGAAACTGGGGAAAAGATGAGAACAAGGAGGTTTATTTATATGCATATCTTCCCATTCTAAATTAATCATTCAGCATAGAAGGAGAGGAACATTTCTGATACCTTGTTCTGAGAACTCTAGGGATATGGCATTAGGTACTTCAGCCTCCTTCACTCAGCCACCTCACTTCAGTCTACAATCCACAACGGGATTTTTTTTTGGACTTAGGGGAAATCAGTCAACAGTATGGCTAGTCAACACTAACCTTTCAGCAGCCAAGGCCACATTTTCCAGGAAAAACATCAAGGTATTTGATGTAACTTCTCTTATGTGGGACCCACACAATTCATTTTCTGCCCCTTGTGTCTGAACACTCTTTAAACTGATTACAAGTAGGAGAAGATTGTTTTACCTTGGATTATCTACAAACTTCTCTATCAACATGGCATCATCATTGAAAGACTTCTTTGCTTCTCTCCTAGCTGATTCTAATTGTTCCCGAAACTCTTTCTCTGAGTGAGCAATCCTCATACCCTGAGAAGTGTGACAAAACCAATGTTAGAAAAATAAGGGGGAAACTTATTTTTTAAAAAAACAACAAGATCTCACAAATCTTTTATTTATTTATTTATTTATTTTGCCGGATTGATTTCTAATAAACACGCATCACTCATATGACCAACTTTGATACAGTGATTATTCAGATTACCATAAAGAAAATCCTTCTGTTCAGAGTACATAATACAAATACATCTGGGATAGCTATGTAAAGACAAGAGCCAGAGTGGCGTAGCGGTTTGAGCATTTGACTATGATCCTGGAGACCAGGGTTTGATTCCTCACTTGGTCATAGAAACCAACTGGGTAATCCTGGGTATGTCACATATTCTCAGCCCCAAGAAACCCAATGATAAGAATCTTAGAGGTTCGCCTTAGAGTTGCCATAATTCAGAAACTACTTGAAGGCACACAACAACAACATGCAAAGACTGGCATATAAAATCTACAAGAATTATCTTCAGAAGCAGCAATTTCTAAATTATATTACCTTTATAGGAAAGACTACCTACCTTTCCTCCACCTCCTCGCACTGCTTTGATCATGACTGGATACCCTATCCTTCTGGCTTGCTCTTCCAGGCACTTATTGGACTGATCTTCACCATGATAACCTTCAACAACAGGAACTCCAGCAGCGGACATAATGGCCTTGGAAGTGCTAAAAAAGAGGGTAATTTGACATTCAGTGGCAACGATCGGTGGGAATTTCTTATTACACACCTCAAGAGCTGCAACAATGCATTTATTTTCTCTCACACCATCTAGAGCTCTTTCAAAAATTCTATTTTTGTTTTCCCCTAAATGGCTTCCACACCAGTGAGGCTGTCAGTCAGCTATGGGTTTTAGTCTGAATTTTAAAGGAGCTACTCATGGTGGAGAGCCCTGTCTGCAAAATGGTTTTAGCACCTAGGATACTCCTTAAAGTTCAAACTAAATCTTGGAGCAGATTCAACATCCCATTCATCTTGGACCACAAACACACACCCAGCACTGCATGTAATGTATCTACATCCTAGGAAGCCACAACTGGCTTTTCCAACTCAGATCAGACTAGACAAAGCAATGCATGGAATTAACTTAAAGGCCACATACAGCCTTCAGGCCACAGATCACCTGTACCTGTGCATCATATCTGAGAGGTCCACCTCAAACTTTCTTCCTTATTGAGAGTCATCATATTTTTAGGTCTTGTCCACATATTCATACTATTCTCAGATGCATAACACAGACTACAAGTTTCATTACTTTATGCGTAAAAGAGAGATGGGGGAAAATTCAAAGCCAGAGTTGGATTTTAAAAAATTGAGTTTCAATAAGCAACCCTTCGGAATAAATTTAGCTATAAAATAAAACTGAGTACCTCTTAATGCCCATATCTCTGATAGCAGATGAAGGAGGACCTATAAAAACGATTCCTTCTTGGCTGCAGAGTTCTGCAAATTCTGTGTTTTCAGACAGGAATCCATAGCCTGGGTGGATGGCCTAAAACAGGAAGGACCAAGTGCTAGAGGGAAATGCTCTTAAAAATTAAGATGTTGTTGGCTTCCAGTGGAAAGACAGTAAGGAAGGAGCCAAACAGACATCATGTGAAAACAAATTCCATGCAGTAGGTGAAATAACAAAGAAAATCCTGCCCTGCTTTTACTGGAACCTTGTTTTAGCAAAAAGATAAGTATAAATCAGGACTTCTCCTCCATAGCATGGACAACTGTAGCTAGCTGAACTCTGGCTAAGTAGTGTCACAGATGATATAGCAGCCTAAGCTGAGAAAAGGTACCTTGTGCCACTGAGAGGACCCGTGCTTCCTGACTCCAAGCACAGTCTCCAAACTACGTATCTCTAGGGGGCAAATGACAACCTCACCAGGACAGGCTGAACAGCTGGGCAGATGAACCATCAACTATACCTCCATCTTGTCTGGACTGAGTCATTCATGCAAAGATTTCACATAAATATGACCAGTATAGGGGATTTTAAAAGTGCCTTATAGAACCTCATAAAATAACTGAGGACAATAATCGCCTGGCAACAATTGCTAGAATCAGTCAGCCAAGAAGGAAAAGAACCACTGAGGCACAGTATATCCAGTAGCATATCTGTCCAAGATCCCATGATTCATGGCAATGAAAGGTGAATAGAGACCAGAGAAAATCAACAAGGTTGTACTCCCACAGCTCTCTCTTAGGAAAGGTCATTTTACAGGTGATTGAGGCAGCATCTATTCCACTCCCAGGCATGAAGAAAGATAAATGGATCTGCGCCATCATTTTAATGTAAGAGTGTCTGAAACTAAAAACAAACAACAAGACCTCGTACTTCACAGCAGATCCAAGAGGGCATCTAAACTCTCCGATGTGAATGAAAATGCAACTATTTCCAACAGTTGAAAGGGCAGAGAGGATTTAGTGGTCATGCTCTGACCTTACTATGTTCAGGATACCAGTTTAATTGCAGCTGTATGAAACTCTACGCTTTACAATCAACTTACTCCTGAAGACTGGATGCCCCACAAAACCTTAATTTGGAATATCAACTAGAGTAGAACATGTGTGTGCACATATGTACATGAACATGGAAGCACAGAGGGAGGGGGAAGAGAGGGAGAAAGGGGGGAAGGGACGGAGAGAGAGAACACATATATGCTAAAGGTAAGTACATATACGTAGTTTGTACCTGCGCTGCTGATTTTTTGGCCACCTGTATTATCTTTTCCATGGCCAAGTAGCTTTGCTGAGATGGTGCTGGGCCAATCCAGTATGCTTCATCTGCCTGCAATGACACAAATAGGCCTGCTCCTGCATTTATTATTGTCCCACATTACAGAAAACAAAATAACAGAACAAAATAATTTTAGAAGTATTTTCAAAACACCTATTAGTGGTTATAAAAAGTTCAGAGATCAAAACTGTCAGGCTGTGTCTTTCCAAAAGCGATTGCCTACTGCATGCTTATTTAGAAATAAGCTTCACAGAGTTTAATGAGACACAAACAGTGACTAGTTCTGCACAGGATTAAGACTTTGTTTTAGTGTTTAGCCAAGTGAAAAAAGAAGAAGACTTGAAAAGCCCTTAACCTGGATCTGTAAAGTAATTAAGTATAAATGTATACATGTATTTTCTAGCACCTGTAGAGAAATGGAATAGATACAATCTGAGTAGGAACTGAATTGTTAAGTGTCGAGATACAGAAATAGTTTGCATTAACTATCACAAGCATCTTCTGTTTCTCTGGTTGTCCCTTTCATTACAGAACACATCATCTTAATTTACTAACTAGAAAGCTTATCCACAAAAGTTCTTCTGTAAAATTTGTAGAACAAATGCACCATAGCTTTGTGACTGAGCACATGCTTAGTGGGCATAATGTCCCACAATGAAGTTTTAGCATCTTCAGCAGAAGGATTACCAGCAGTGGGAAACTCCCCACTCAAGACCTAGCAGGCAACACTGGGTGAAACAAATCAACAGCCTGGCTCACTAGGCAGTAGCCTCAAACATTCAGTGTTATTCCCCATTCACAATTGTTTTCAAGCCTAGAAGTTTTGACCTGCATGTTTTACCATTGCCACGTGCATCGAATTCCTGTCAGCATCACTGTAAACTGCCACAGACTTCACTCCCATCTTCCTAGCTGTCCGCATTACCCTGCATGCTATTTCACCTCGATTTGCCACAAGGACTTTCTCAATATTACTTTGTCCTGGTTTGAAAAACAAAACGGGGACGGGGAAGAGATTCAAAAGAATTAAGCCACAACCTTTACTGCTAGTAACTTATAGGTCAGGATACTATAAAATAAATTTACCAAATAATTTTTAAAAATGTGTCCACATAATTTCCCCAAGATTCTCTCACCAATGATAACAAAACAGGATTTCAGAGAACTGAAAGAAGTTTGAAAATGAGATTTGTACCACTTTTATCTCTGCTAAACAAGTTTTCAAGCTTTTTCAAAAACATGCAGTAACTATTCAACTAGAAATGACAGTGAAACAGAAGAGGTGCACATCATGGACCTCTCCCAATTAACTCTTTGAAAACAATTATCTTTCTCCAGCCTCACTGTTGTTTATCAACTCTACATATGCCTCATAATCTGAGGTTAGAAATGTTTAATAGTAAACAAACAGAACACAACAATTCTGCATTGGTTAAGCCTCATTTGGAATACTGTGTCCAGTTCTGGGCACCTCAATTCAAGAAGGATATTGACAAGCTGGAACATGTCCAGAGGAGGGCGACCAAAATGGTGAAGGGTCTGGAAGCTATGCCCTATGAAAAACGCCTTAGGGAGCTGGGGATGTTTAGTCTGCAGAAGGGAAGGTTAAGAGGGAACATGACAGCCATGTTTAAGTATTTGAAGGGATGTCATGTTGAGGAGGGAGTGGGCTTGTTCTCTGCCATTCTAGAGACTAGGACAAAGAGCAATGGATTCAAGCTGCAAGAAAGGAGATTCCACTTGAACCTCAGGAAGAACTTCCTGGTGGTCAGAGCTGTGTGGCAGTGGAATATGCTGCCTTGGAGTGTGGTAGAGTCTCCTTCTTTGGAGGTTTTTAAGCAGAGGCTGGATGGCCATCTGTTGGGAATGCTTTGATGTGAGTTCCTGCATAGCAGGGGATTGGACTTGATGGCCCCTGGAGTCTCTTCCAGCTCTATGATTCTATGATTCTAACAAGGTTTCCTTGTACTCAATCCAAGAAAAACAAAGAACAGCATTTAACATCAGCCCAGCTGACTTCCCATATTGTGGCAGATGTGATAACTGTCACCAGAAGAGATTAACATGGGTACCTGAATAACTCACAGAACGTTCCGGGACTCCCTAAAATGGGCTGTAAAGAGGTATTTTGCTCAGAAGATATTCAAGAATACAGCCAGGCCTCACTCATTCATCCTGGCATGGCATTCCAGGAGAAAAGGGGATGAGAGCACACTTGCTGTCGTTGTGTGCCTTCACTTCATTTCAGACTTACACAACCCTAAGGTAAACCTATCAGAGGGTCACTCAGTGTCAGGATGCTTTGATCCTGTCATGCTATGCTTTAATTCTATCACATTTTGAACTTGTCTTTAGTGTCTGTAATCCATATAATAGTGGTTTCAATAGATGCTGAGGCCAAAGCTTGCTAGGACCAATATGTATCTGCTTCTAATTGACAACTGTAACAAAGAATATGCTTGTAACACTTGTAACATCAGTAGACTCTGAATAGGTGATTTGCTCTGTACTCAATGTCACCTTGCAGTGGGCATTTGACAAGGAGGTTCAAACAGAGGGGGCGAGAACAATGGAAGGACAAGGAAATGTTATGGGAACTTCTAGATAGGCAACAGAAAATACATCCCGATCATCAGAATGAAAAGTATGTAAATAATTGTGTGCCTGGTAAAACTGCCAAAGCCAGTGGGGTGATTTGGCATGTTAACCAAACTTTGATATATGTGCCAAATTTCAAATGGACGGGTATAAAACTTATGATGCAGTCTGAAATAAATGCTTCTGTTTCAAAATTCTGAGCAAAGTTATTCAGCAGAAGTCAGCCAGGACATAACACCCAGTAGGTTTTCATGGCTGAGTGGGAAATCGACTCTGATCTCCAGGGTCAGAGTCCAACGCTCAAACCACTATACTACACTGGCTCTCTCGATCACACTACTTGTGATTAAACTAATGGCCCTTTCCCTTCTCCTCTTGGTCTAGACATGACAGGTAATTGGAGATGGAACGATTTTCTTATAGTTGTTCTGCTTCCCTTTTGAGCAGAGTTTTTAAACCCCTGCTTTCCTACCACAGATTGGGGAGGTACATATGCACACTTGGGAGATATAGTGGTCTTAGGGTACACTCTCTGTGGCAATACAGCCTTCACAGTGGACAGAGTGCAGAGATTTCTTTGCTATGAAACCACCTACTACATCCATTTATCATCAATAAACTTTCTGTCACACCACTCACTGCATTTCTCCTTGATTATTACAAGGTGCTGGTTATTTTTAATTGTGATTTGTTAGTCGTTTTTAATATATATATTAACTTTAATTATTACTGCTTATTTAATTTGTGTTTTAACTTTTGTATGTTACTTTTTTAAACTATGTTTTCTTTTCTTAAAATATTGTAAGCCACTTTGAGTCCTTCCAAGGAAAAAGCAGGATATAAATAAAGATTAAAATAATGATGACGATGATGCGGAAACTAACTGAAAAAGTAATTACTGCTAGAGATAACAGAGATCACTCTAAAGTCTATGAGACTTGGTACAAGTTTATTAATTAAGCAAATGAAAATACTAGTCTTTTCGCTCTCCCTTCCTCATGTATTGATTTTTTGAAAAGTAAGGTATTTGCTGGCATATAAGACTCATTCCCCCCCCCCGAAAAATCCTGTTTGAAAATGAGGTGCCTCTTATACGCTGTTGTGTCTTACACACTGTCAAATATTATTTCCCTGTGTATAAATGGGGTGCGTCTTATACGCCAGCAAATATGGTACCCTGCTATAATCATTGTCATATTAGCAGGAGATTTCTCGATAATAATAATATTTGAAGAGTCAGGAAACATCAGCTCAATATACCTCATTGTACTGGATCTGAGAGGCATTGTGTGTTGGATGTGTTTGTTTCTGTAAATTTTTTTTAAAAACCAATAAAAATAAATTAGCTGGTAGGAAACTGGTAAGCAAATCATCGTTAATAAATTAATTTGGTAGCTTAAAAAACATTTTTTTCATGGCAGAGCTGAGAAAAGAATCAGCTTCCAAGGCTGCCTGAAGTACCTTATAATTTCCAACATTACTCATTTCTAAGGAAGAAAACAAAAACATAGCTATGCGTTCAAAAACAGAAATAATCTCTACCCCAAGCCTGAAAAACTCAGATCTATTTAATTACCTTTCTTACAAAAAATAAACCAACACTAATATTCCTCATAATAAAATCACACACACAACTGGTTTGAAAATGACCACTTCCTAAAAACTGTCTGATATTATTTAAAAATTAATAATAAAACCTGGACAATGGCCTTTCCAGTTAAAAAAAAATAATAATTCAAATAACTGACCTGTTGCGGAAGCATATTTTCTGGCTCTTGTTACCCAAATCCATTTCCTGTGGGAGAAAAAAAAAATAGAATGGGATGGGACCAAAGGAGAAATTTCAGCAGATGAAACTCTTCTCACTACAGAAATAAAATGATGGGCAAAGAGAGAAAACTGAGGGTGGAGAGAAGGCTAATCTATAATAATGACCTGGCCCTTTACAGATATTTCAATTTCCATCATCACAACCACTGGCAGGGCCGACAGTTGGAAAAATGGGTTTTGTTTGTGTAACAAAGTAAAACAAAACAGAGAGAGACGGCAGCCATCTTCGAATATCTGAAGAACTATGTTGTCAAAACGGAGCAGATTTCTTCCCTTTAGTCAAAAGGGCAGAGCTAGAACTAACCATCAGAAATTACAGGGATGTAGCTTTTAGTTAACAGTAGGTGAAACTTCCTACCAGACTCCTGTCTGAGCAGACAAGCTCCACTGGAGAGATTTAGGCAGAGACTAGATTTACATCCAGCACGGGGTGTAGTCACCTATTTCATTACTGAACTTCCAATGAGTCCTAGGGTTGGTCTAGAAGACATCCAAGGTCCCTTCCACCTATACGACTGCACAAAACCTACACCCCCCACCCTCCCACAGAGCTAAAAAATTGGAGGTACTAGAACTCAAGCCTACATAATAAAATATTTTTTTTGGTCCCTCACGGGGATATCTTGGTCTAGGTTGCTCATGTCGGAGCTCTAGGCTCCAACGTGAGGGCGTTTGTTGTTTAGAGGAGAGGGGAGGGGGGCACTCTGCACATGCTCGAGGGCACCTGCGTCGCTGACGTCGCCCATTGTCCTGCAGGTAACGAAGACACGTACGGCGACCTCGCGAAGGTAAGCAGGGGAAAAGAAGATGCAGCCCCGAGTCGCCCCGCATACGACAAGAACCGAGGAAGGCGGCACTGAAGCAAAGGCGCCCCCTTCCCTCCACCTCCTCCCCACAGCGCCCTCTCGCCCTCCTTCCCCGGACCCAGCCGCACTCACGGGCCCCGCAGCCCCCGCAGGGCCTGGCGCCGCCACTCCGCCGCCAGCACGAAGCCCCCCGCCGCCATGGCTGCGCCGAAACGGGGAGGCGGGGACGGGAGGGAGGCCGGGCCGCCGGCGCTCGGGCCTATCCGGCCGGCCGGCCGGGAAAGATGGGCGGGCGGAGGAGGAGGAAGGCGGACGGGGCCGGGAGAGGCCTACACCTGGCGGAAGAAGGCGGTCCCTCCGTCTTCCCTCAGGAGCCAATGCGGGAAGGAGAGCGGGGGGCGGTGGCTCTGGTCGCGGGCCGGCCGGCCTCTCCCCTCAGGTGTGTCGGCCTCCCTTCCCGAGGGAGGAGATTTTGTGGCCCTTCCTTGACTTTTAAGCTTTCCTGACGTTTCTCCTCCTCCCCGCGAAATACATCACGGACTTTTTAAATGCAGAGAAATGTGCCGCCTCTTTTTCAGAACAGGCCTTGTTCTAACATGCAGCTGGACACATGTTTATACTGAATCCTTTTCAGCTGCTTTAAAAATGGCCTTTTCCGCCCTATCCTGTTATAGCGCTATTATTCCGCTTTCAACCTCCTGTGGAATTCTGGGGTTTGTAGTTTCCTGAGACCAACGAGCTCTGGCTGAGAATTCTAAAGGCCCCTTCCTAAACTGCAAATCCCGGGATTCCATAGAATGTTGAAATGGAATAATAGCAGTATAACAGTGTAGGGCAGAAAGGCCCATATTTCTGTTTCTGTCCTCAGCTGGTTGCAATGGCTGCAAATTGAATTCAGAGAGAAAAAGTAGGCTGCTCTGGATTAACTCCTCAAGGGAAGAGGAGAAAAGAACAGAAGTTTGCCCTTCCCAGGAAGCTCAGGCAAATGGAAACTGCTGCAGCTTTTAGCTTGTGCGTTCTTCCTCTTTAATAATTTTTGCTGCCTTGATCACGCTTTGATGTTGCTTGGCCATATGTATTCCCGTCTTCATTTGTGAAATGTTGGCGGGCATTCATTTTGTGCAACAGAAAACTAAAATATACTGTAAGCAAGTGTGCTTTTGTGCAGCTTCTAATACGGTTTATATTTAGGAACAAGATTATTTTTTAAAAAATGAATAGCTATGAAACAGATGAAGAAATAGATGAGTAAAATGAGTACTGTTATCCTTCTGTCTTCATAATCTGACTTTACTAAAGTATTACTGGAACCGGCTGTCTAGCTGTTTTCCATCGGTGGCCAAGGAGGAAACATGACAGTAGCTGCTTCCGATCCAGCTGTGTTGTACAGGTTTGTCAAATGTAGCTGCAGCGTTCACTGGCATCTCAAAACTCCTTCTTTTCATCACCAGATTTTGTGATAGCTTTCACCTCTTAACATCAATTCTGCCAACCCTGGTTTGGCGTGCAGTGCCATCACATCTCAGTCATCATATCTCAACAACTTGCTGAGGTTGTGTTTCTCCCTTTATGATGCGCTGCTTGATCATGCAAAATATTGCATGATGCTAGCCAGATTGAGGAGCAATGTCCCCAGTCTAGATTCTTGTGTCCTCTGGCTCCCTGTGCAGAGCGGGAGTGTTACCGCAGTTTCTAGCCCGGGCTTGTGGTATATTAGATATCATTTGATATCAATAAGTTGGCCTTCTTTACCCATTCCTCTCCACGTGCTTGCAAGGCCCCCGGACAAGCACGCATACCGGCACGGCCGATAATAGCCGAAACATTCCAAACAAATCCAGGCAGGCCAGAAATAGCCAGACTGCCGCTTTAGGAGACCTCAAGGCAAGTACCACATTATGTACGCACGCTACTTACAAAGGAATCCCTGCCCCGAGCAGGCAGCTTGACGAGCCTAATACTCAACTGTCAAGCACTCTGTATTTGCATACTGGCTACTCTATTGACAACTCTATCCTAACTCCAATCAATAGGAGTATGGTGTCTAGATCGAGGGAGGTACTGGTACCACTCTACTCTGCTTTGGTTAGACCTCATCTTGAATACTGTGTCCAGTTCTGGGCACCCCAATTCAAGAAGGACATGGTCAGGCTGGAGCAGGTCCACAGGAGGGCGACCAAAATGGTGAGAGGCCTGGAGCCATGCCCTATGAGGAAAGACTTAGAGAGCTGGGTATGTTTAGTCTGCAGAAGAGAAGGTTAAGAGGGGACATGATAGCCATGTTTAAATATTTGAGGGGATGCCATGAAGGAGAGGGCTTGTTTTCTGCCACTCCAGAGACCAGAATAAGGAGCAATGGATTCAAGCTGCAGGAAAGGAGATTCCACCTGAACCTCAGGAAGAACTTCCTGACGGTCAGGGCTGTCCGGCAGTGGAATATGCTGCCTCGGAGTGTGGTGGAGTCTCCTTCTTTGGACGTTTTTAAGCAGAGGCTGGATGGCCATCTGTCGGGAGTGCTTTGAGGGTGTTCCTGCATGGCAGGGGGTTGGACTGGATGGCCCGTGTGGTCTCTTCCAACTCTACATTTCTATGATTTCTATGAACTCAATCATGCAAAGTACTGACTTTTCGGAGGCTTTGTCTCCAGCCCGAAACTCATTGTTATCCCCAAGAATGGACTAGCCTGCGGCCACATTTTCCCCTATAAGACCCCCTGACTTTGAGCGCTTCCTCGGATCGCTCTTGGCTTCCATCCCGCCTTGCTGTCGCTTCGTCCAGTGAGCCTTCCCCTCAGCTCCTCGTGCTGAGAATCCTTACTTCCACGAACTACCCAGGCTTCACGACAGGTGTAGTATTCCCCATACAAAACCTCCTCTTAAAATCCCTCTATCCAGCTCCTACCTTTATTTCAATAGTTCTCTGTGTGAGTGTGTTACATGCATGTGTTTGACTGTACATCAGTAAAACAACTATTATTTTTTACTTCTGTTTACTCATTGACTCAGCCTGACCCCGTAGACATTGGGTTCAAGATCTCGCTACGTCGCCCTGCCTCTTGCACTGGTAACTAGTGCTCTAGCTAATTCCCATTCCCCATTATTTTGAGCACATTGAGGTGTCCCTCCCGGGACCCCCAGAAATCAGGGTAACAGGAGGAAGAGATCAGAATAAACGCTGCTTCCAGTTTGTTTCCAGCCTTTTGAGTATTTACCTCAATGAGTGCAAAGAGACAGAGAGCCCTGTCTATCCTCTTAGAACTTGAAGAGTTCAAATGACTTTGATCAGAATTTAATGAAATTAAATAGACACCTTAGACTCTGTTTAGATAAGGGCATGGAGTAAGCCTTATGTACACAACTGTCCCCTTGTTAACCTTTTTTTAAAGCACATGCACACACTGACATGGGATAGGGGCAAAAGCAACTTGGGCAAGAGCACCGGATAAGCCAATGGGCCAATGGCCACTCCTCCCAAATCAAACCTGGATCAGCATGGGAAATAGAGGCAGGATTCATGAGACATATTCAAGCAAATCAGTGCTCTGGTGCCTGCGGTCCCATCAGCCTTGCCAAACAGCATGGCTTGCCTCTCCAGATCCAGGTGAAATGGAAGGGAAAGATGGTAGGAGGAGGAGGAGAGAGGGAGAAAGGGAAACAAGAGCACTTAGTTTGTCAGTCATGCCCTGGCTACTCCTTCTGCACTGCCAAGGGCCCCCAACATGCTTGGAGCAGTTACTCTCAGTATATACTTAGGAATCTGGCTTTTGGAGTTAGGTAGCATTTAGTGTAGTGATTTGAGCATTGGACTACAACCACAAGGACCAGGGTTCAGTTCTCTGCTTGGCCATGGAAATCCAGTGGGTGACCTTGGGCACATCACACATTTTCAGCCCCAGAAAATCCTATAATAGGTTCACCTTAGGGTTTCCATAAGCTGGAAACAACTTGAAAGCAAACAAGTATTTTTTTCATCCCATCTCCAGGAATTATTTCTGTTCCTTTGGCTCAGTATGTCCATGCATGTGAGATGCTTCTATTTCCAGAATAAAGATGATCTATGTTTAAATATTTGAAGGGATGCCATGTAGAGGAGGGAGAGGGCTTGTTTTCTGCCGCTCCAGAGACCAGGACAAGGAGCAATGGATTCAAGCTGCAGGAAAGGAGATTCCATCTGAACCTCAGGAAGAACTTCCTGACAGTCAGGGCTGTCCGGCAGTGGAATATGCTGCCTCGGAGTGTGGTGGAGTCTCCTTCTTTGGAGGTTTTTAAGCAGAGGCTGGATGGCCACCTGTCGGGAGTGCTTTGAGGGTGTTCCTGCATGGCAGGGGGTTGGACTGGATGGCCCCTGTGGTCTCTTCCAACTCTACATTTCTATGATTCTATGATTCTATGGTTCTATGTTACTGGAAGGGAGGGATATGCTTTATTCTGGAGACAACATTTATCCTCGAATTCAGAGAGCCTGTGTGTGTCTAGGACCCCACTGATCAATGTGAAACAAAGGCCATTTCTGCACCAGAATGGAGGAGCATTTCACTACATGTTGTGAGCAGTGTTTTTTAACCTGACTTACTCCGATTTTACTGGATCGTTATCTGGCTGTCCTCCAGTTTCTGTTGAAGTAATGCAGTGAAAATCGTTTGCCGCTTCTGCTCCATCAGTTCTCATGAAACTCTCATCCTCTTCCTACTCCCTCCCTTGCTCCACACCACCGCCTCTGATTGGTCAATTTGAAAAAAACAAAAAACATTGCTACGTATCAGCAGAGGTACTTTAGTTCATTCTTACAGAAGACAAGCCCCCACCTGAGTCTTGGAAATGTATATTACATGTTATAAATAAATCATTTTTATGATTTTTAAAAATATAAATGAAAGGTTTTCATAAGATACGTTGTGTCTCCATACCTTTCATTATTACAATTTATATATATGTGCTCAGATCCCTTATAAGGGGTTATGTTAACCTCCGATTTGCTAGTAAAATTGCTAGTAAAATTACTGTGTCGTGAAATGATGCATGTCTAAAAAGTGTGTGACCAACATGAAAAGTTTGGAAGGCTCTGGTCTAGATAGGCAGGAATTGAAAAGCAACCATTCTTAGGATCCCAACATATTTAATTGTATTCCAGCGCCTGCCCTGCGTTTGAGGGGTGGAGACAGGAGCGGACAGAAATGATGCCAGGGAAAGGTGGGAACACCCACAGAGAACCACCTCTGCATGTACACCTTCCACATGTTGTCAGAAACACAGCCAAACCAGTTTTTGTGCTTTACATCGGTGTTTTTCCAGTTTTACAATACATTGGTTTTACGTCAATAGTAATCGCACTAAGAGCTCAAGCCATGTGAATCCGCAGAGGAAACATCAATACTAACCAGTTTAACATGCAGATGTAACAGCAAGAATACGATGCCAGTGCGATGTATTGTCCTTGTGCAGAAAAGGCCAAAGAATAGTGATGGTCAAGCGTGGATGTCCCTCAAAGGACCTCTGTTAATGTTTTTACTCAGAATTCTTGGCCCTGCCACATAGTCTGAAAACACGGAGATACTGCATAATTTAATTTTTATGCTTAAATCAGAGAAAAGTCATAAGACACTGCCCTCTTTGCCACACAGTTATACAATAATTGATTAGGTACCATTAAATACCAGTGTATGTCTTCATAGTTAAGGAAGAGAACTCTTTTGTCTAGTATCAGAAGCTCCAGTAAAGACTAATTGCTAATTTAGCAGAAACTGCCCAAGCATTTCCACTTTCTCCTCAAGCAACAAGGCTGGGTCAAACTGCATGTTGCACTGGACAAACATGAAAGAACATGTGAGAAAATGTAAAGCTACTTTGCCTAGTTGGAAATTCAGTTAGCCCAGTAACATTTACTTTATCTGGCCAAAGCTATCCATAGCTTCTTGAAAAAGAGTTATTTCTCCAGTTTTTCATTTTTTTTTTTCTTATGTTAAAGAAAACACACTTGATTAATAGTTGCCTAATGGTGCATATGAGTAAGTTCTGAAGCATAAAATCTTTATACTATACCCATTCATGATTATAACAGGCATTCTCTCAGAAGAGGCAATCTCTCCCATGAGAGAGACATATGGGGCAATGGCTGTTTCAAGGAGGTGTCTGCCATTCACCACACGTAGAATTTTTACAGTTGTGATGTTTCTATGGCAGTTGCTATAAATGGTTGTGAAAGCTGAACAGTAAAGAGAATCGACTGATTTGAAGTGTGGTGCTGGAAGAGACTTCTACAGGTACTATGGACTGCAAAAATAACCAATAAATGGGTCTTAGAACAAATAAACCAGAACTCTTCTCAGAATTAAAGATGGTTAAACTGTGGCTATTGTACTTTGGTCATATCATAAGATGATATGACTCATTCGAAAAGGCAACCATGCTTGGTAAAAAGGGAGGTGGTTGGACAAGAGGAAGACTACATTACAGATAGATGGACTGAATCAAATTAGCCACAGCCCTGAATCTGCAGGAACTGAATGGGGCTGTTGATGACAGGGAGTCTTGGAAGTCCCACATTGTCAGGTCGCAAGGTATCCCTGCCATGCTAATAGGAGGGATGGGTGAGGGTGATTCACTTGCCGAATGTGTATTAATTGCAAATGGCTGTATGGCTGTAATCCTTGCTAATGGCTACTATGTATCCCATGCAAAAAAGTCTGCTAAGTGCTGCTACATTATATTTAATAGACTACCTGCTGTTACATTGTATCTGATTGATGAAGGAGAGGTGTCAAGGCTGGAAAGTAAAAACAGGAAATACTTGGGACCTTTCTGCACTACACTGTTATAGTGCTATTATTCTACTTTCAACTTGCTATGGGATCCTGGGGTTTGAAGGAAGGGGCATTTAGAATTTTCAGCCAGGGAGCTCTTTGTCCTCAGTAAACTATAAACCCCAGAATTCCACAGAATGTTGGAAGTAGAATAATACCACTATAACAGTGTAGTGCAGAAAGGCGCTTGGTGTAAGCATTTTATGAAAACTTGGATGTATGGAGACAGTTGGGGAAGGCTCAGAGACAGTTCAATAACTTCAAAGACAAACCAGCCTGAGAAAGGAACAGGAGGAAAGAATCATGCTATATTAACCAACAAGGGCTTTGTGTATGTGAATTGTAGTGACAACCTATACAAGGTGTATGATGCTTATTAGTTTCAGCAACTGCGGAAGAAGTGTGCTGTGGACGCTCATATTAATCCAGTGAATAAACTGCTACTAATTTCAGAGTGCTTTCTTGGAGAGTGAGTTACCGGCTGCATGACACAGAGTTGTAATAAGTCAAAGCTGACTTGAGTGCAATTAATAACTGCCATTTGCAGTTTTTGTAAGCATATGTATTGAAAATATGCTTTTTAAGACTCCAATCAAATAGGAGCAAACTTTGGATTAATTAAAAAGGTATTTTTATTAAAGGCTATAACAACCCTAGGATTTTTTTAAATGGTAACAATTAGTTCTTGCCTAAGCAAAAGCAAGGTTACAAATGCAAAATAATGACAAAATAAAGTGTGCGCATGTGCATGAGCAACTTCAGGTACACAACATAATCATATTTCTTACATTAGCAGCAATCACTGCAGAACAAGCCGAATCTTCCATTCTTTACCACTCTTTCATTTGATGCTGCACACATTCTACAGTAAAATCAGTGTTCAGAATTTCAGATACGATTGTATCCACCGCTTGGTTTTCTTCTGTAAATCATGCAGGTGACAAGCACAATGACAATTAATCCTACAAGACTGAGGGTCACGGTAATGGGTATTAGTTTCTTCTTTCTGTCAAGAGCACACTCTTCCACTGCAATTGAGATTGACATATTAAACAAGATGTTAATGGCCATAAATATATGCTGTCACAAATGTTCTTTGCTCAGAAGAGTACAACTATTAAGAATTATCCAAAACCTTCTAAGCACTACAATGTAGAGTTGCCATTTGGTTAGTCTTAATTGTTTTATGGGTAAAATTAGGTTACAGGAAGTTCCCACCTTTTGACACCCTGTTATCTGATGGCTTGCTCTCTTGATGTTTCCAAACTGAGGACTAGTTCCATTAATTCAACAGGGTTTCCACTCTTTCATTAGTTCTTACTTATGGAGGTTCGCTTGGAACTACGTGCAGCCATGTGCTGCTTGCAAAGGCCTTTTCTGCACTACACTCTTATAGCGCGACGATTCCACTTTCAACATCCTATGGAATCCTGGGGTTTGCAGTTTCAGGAGGGGCCGGCTCCTGGAAAAGGCCAAAGGCAGCTGAGGCATGAAGTAAAAAGGTGCCAAGCCAGCTGAGAAACTTTGCAAGCTGCATGCATGCAGTCAGTCCCAAGTGAGTTCCCATAAGTCCTTCATGCTCCCTACAGTACAGCACATGGCTTCAGCTTTTCAACCAATCTTGTTTGCTAACAGTACTTCAGTCCTTAACCTGTCAGACAACTAGGGTCATTTACAATTCTTTACAATTTTAAGAAAGGGAAGAACCTGAGATCTTGCAGATCTGGAGACACAAAGTACATGACTTGCCATCAAGCTGGGGCAGTGGATCAAGTTCTGGCTTCTTATACCATCACGTCATTGTTTAGAAAAGAGATTTTTTTTTTAATTTTATTTTTGCAATGAAGGTGTAATGCAGCTACATTTTGATGGCAACTTAAGTGGGAACAATGCTACTTCACTAGTGTAAGGAAGTAATATTGCATAAACACTTTAAAAAGTTATTTCTAGAGGTACTTTTAGAGGCATTTTTTCAAGTTCTGTGCCATTGAGTTATCCATGCTAAGGTTCTACCTCTCAAAAAGTAGCAAAAAGTAACGAGTAATGTAACAAGTAATGAATAAAGCTGCCTTTCTTTTAAACAGCTATATATTTCTTTTCAAGAAATATGACCAGTAACAGAAATGAATTACTTTTTAAAAAGTAACTGCAAGCTCTAACCGTGTAGGAATAGCAAGAAAAATCATGTTTCCCACTCCATGTGTTCAGCACATTTACAACTGGCTACTACTTCACAACAAGGCTGGGGAACTGGTGGCCTTCCAGGTGTTGTTGAACTACAACTCCTATCTTCCTTGACTAGGATCATGGAGGGATGTTGGAACCTAACAACACTGTGAGGGTCCCACAAGAGAAATCCTCAGTATGGACATAATGATGGTACTGACCTGTCCCAAACTGATCCCCAATAATATCAAAGGCTTGAAGCTGAGAATTAGCAACCAGCAGCTGAAGATTGTCAGACAAGTCCACAGTTTGCGGGCTGGTACATTTAAAGCAATTCCCCACTTGAACTGAGAAAAGCTGATCAGTTTTAATTCCAGTGTACAGTGAACCTGAAGCACAGAGATAAACAGAATTTCCAGTTATTTTGTTGACAGAGTTGTTTCCTTGGCTAAAGGGCAAATTTGCACATATTCGAGCCATTGTGGATCTTGAGCTGCAGTCCTACACCATCCCCCTGTGCCCTGTGGCATTAGGCCTGCTGTTTGGAGAATGGCTTTCAGGCAGTCCGTGGTGGGACACTGGCACCTAAATCCAGAATTCTTCTGCCATTGGGAATAGATGCTCCCCAAGAGCCAATCTGACAATACCATGTAACCCAGAAATTTTCATCCAGGGTTCCACAGGAAGTCGTTAGAGGTTCCCTGAGAAATCATGATTTCTTTTTTTTTGAGGTTTGGATATAATAATTTTTATGGAGAGGTTCTCTGATATCCGAAAATTATTTCAAGGATTTCTCCTGGATAAAAAGGTTGAAAAAGTCTGATGTAAACTCTCAGCACCTTCAGATAGTTTGCTGATCTGCCAGTAGCTAGATGGTCCACCTGTGTGACACCACTCTCTGGCTACTGCTGAAGATATTTCCCATCTCTCTTCATGCATAGGAACTATATTTTGCCAGTGTTTGCAACTGGGTGGTTATTTGCTCCACAAATGCCAGAATACAGATGATAGAATCTCCTTCTCCTCCCCGAGAACAGGTTCCTCTTTGCAGCCATTTTACTAGGCTGCAGCAGAGGGAAAGGGAACCTGGGTGGTTGGCCCACAATCAACTATTATTTGGCTTTTCCTTTTTGGAATGGCTCCTGCAGCATCTATGTCTCATCTGGCCTTTAAATGCTTGCCTAATTTTATCTTAGAATGGTAAATTAGATCAATTCATTTAACACCGAACGAAATCCTCACACATTCCCAACTTCTGCAAGGTATTCAGATTTGGTGCCTCTGCCATCTATCATATGAGGCTGAAAAGAATGCTAAAGTAGATTTATAACAAAGATTCCAAGATAATATATAAGACCACCACAGCAGCATAACTATACCTGATCTTGTTTCATTTCAGTGGTTAAGCAGAGTTGGACTTGGTTACTACCTGGAGGGGAGACCACCACCAACACTAAGGACATTTCCACACTACATTGTTACAGTGCCATTATTCCACTTTCAATATCCTATGGAATCCTGAAGTTTGCAGTTTAGGAAGAGGCATTTAGAATTCTCAGCCAGAGATCTCTTTGGCCTCAGTCAACTGTGAACTCCAGAATTCCACAGAATGTTGAAAGTGGAATAATGGCACTATAACAGTGTAGTGCGGAAGTGGCCAGTGTATTGCAAAAATGGCCTAAGAATCTACAAGTAGGACTGGGAAGTACTACTGTCTAAAATGCTGGAGATTTGCTGCCAGTAAGAAATGTCAGTGCTGGACTACATAAAACAATGGTCTGATTCAACATAACCAGCCTTCTATGTTCCCATGTGAAGTGCTGTAAGCATTTGAAAATGCTATCAATGCTAAGTATTTATAATTAGATCTTTTCTAGGCCCCTATCTTTCATCTGCTGAACAGATATATCTCACTTCTTTTGCAAGGTACTCAGTCATGATCTAACACCAGCTGTCAGATTAGGTGACTTTAACTCTCCTGAGTAAAGTTTTTCAAGTTTTGAACAATTCCTATTTGCCACTTGTCCAAAGGAAAGAGGATGGCACCTACCCTCAGAAGGTACTGTTAAAGTGGCTTCAATCACACTGACATAATATATCTCTCTGTTCTGCAAATAAAAAAGACAGAAAGTCAGACAGAAAAAGACATCTAATTACTTATTTATTGAATGTCCTTCTCTCCCAGTGCTGGACCCAGAATGGCTTATAACTGTTGATCTAAAACCCAATCATTATAACACTGGAGAACAATTTTTAAAAACCAAATTACTTATTACATTGAAACCAATTCCTTTCAAATAATATCAATAAAATTTGCATTTGGTGCATAAACATACCATGACCAACTGTATATGTAGACAGTTCAATAGAAACTAACCTTTTTTTTTTTTTGTAATGAAGGGGTACATATTTTTCTTTAAGATACAGAAGAGGTATTGCTTATGCCCTAGTCATCCGTGAAGACTGCTTGCTGTTCATGGAAATCAGAGTGTATGAACTGTGCCTCATAATAGCGATGTAAGATGAACACGTCCACAAAAGTAGTGTGTGTTTTGTATGATACAGAGGACCACTTTTTCCTTCCCTTCCCTTCCCTTCCCTTCCCTTCCCTTCCTTTCCTTTCCTTTCCTTCCTTTTTTTTTTTTTTGGTGTTCTTTTTTCCTAAGATGTGCGAAATTGTTTTAAGCCGACAATGCCTCCCTCTGTATGGGTTTCCTGATTTGTGCAAATATTCTAAACAGCATTTTTCAAGACCTTCCCAATACATGAAATTGTGTAAGGTAAAATAATACCCATAATAATAACAACCATGAAAGGTAAGTTAGATATTTTTCATCTGGTCAGTTTCAGTTCATCCATGCTACACAGTTACAGCAGTTTGATCCCACTTTAAATGCAATGGCTCCATGCTATAGAATCTTGAGATTTGTAGTTTGGCAAGGGATTTAGAGTTTTCTTCTGCACTCATCCTGAACCAGAGCACTTAGAGCTTTCTAGTTGAAAACTCTAAGTCCCTCCATGAACTACTATTCCCAGATTTTGATAAGATGGAACCATGACTGGTAAATTTGGATCAAACTACTATAAATGGCATCGTTTGGATATCATAGTCAGTCAACCCTTTCTTAAAGAATTCTTTTGTTTTACAACCTTCCTTTACTTGACTGAGAGCCAGTGAGGAAGACACTGTGTTACGTTGCATGTAACAAATATGAATCAAGCTCCTCAGACTCTGACAGACAAACATAAACATGGGGAAAGTTTGCAAGGTGTGTTCATATCTGCTCATATTTCAAAGACCAAATTAAAGCCCTAGCAATCTCTGTGTGCTCTGACAGTAGGATTGCACTGTGTTGCACCAATAGCTGGTTTGTTCTTAAAACATGGGAAGAACACTTAGGAAACTCTTAAAATCTCAGCATCTTCACTGCAGCTACTTCATATGACTCTCAACTGCACAAGTTAACTGAGGATTTTCTTTCAGTTAAATAATACTACTCTCTAAGGAGTCAGAACAAATAACCAAAGTAAACATGTGAAATTTGAGTCTTTACCTGAAAATTAAGGTGTTGGTTTGCGTGGCAATCATGGTAAGACAGCAAAGAGCCCTTTCCATATAATACCTGTTTTGTGCAATGTACCATCTCCTCCCTCATTTTTTGAGAAAATGTACATGGCCCCTAACACATGCCAGTTTGCTCTGTCCTTGTTCAGTACTGTGTTTTTGTTGTGAGAATACCACCTTTGATAAGTCTGCAGAAAGCAGTATTTTGGGCCGTGGGAAAATGAAACAGTGTGCTGGTATTAGTTTGCCCTTTTTGAAAGACTTCAGGAGAGCAAACATGGTTACCCTGCCCTCCTTCCTTAATTCGAGTTCACACAATAGGGTTGCCAGATTGAAACTGGGAGAGGGCCCTTGTTCCTTTAATGGTTTTGCAGAAGAGGGAATTTAGCAGGTATTGCTCATCATATGACCAGGGAACAAGCAATAACTGCTGAAATCCACTTTTCTGTACAACCATGAAAAGGTACAGGAGTCCTTTCCAGGACTCTGGCAACCCCAGTTCACAACAACTCTCAAGTGACATCGAGAGAGAAAGATTTGATGCCAGGTCCCTGTGGCAAAGCTTAGGAAAGTTCCTTTTTTGGACTATTTTTGGAGTTTAGAAGGGATTCTGGTCTGGTAGTTCAAAGGAGTCATGTTTCCAAATTCTGCTTTACTCTGAAATCAACCTGGCCTAAATATCTCTGACTCTAGCTATCACTAGTTTATTACATGACACTGACTCTATTGTGTTCCCCATAAAGAATATTGTTTTGGGAATGTCATGGATATTTCCTTCCTACATTATTACAATCATTGACAAATGACACAGCCCCTACCAGTTATAACAGGCCATGCTGATTTGATTGCCAATGCTGAGGCCTAGAAATATTCATATAGAGCAGGGCTTTCCAAAAGGTGTGCTGTGACACGTTAGTGTGTCGCCTGAAGTGTGTAAGTGTGTCACCTACAATCTTTAAAATGTATGTTAATATTTATAAATCATATATTTTTTAAAAATACATGAACGGTTTTCATGAGATATGTTGTGTCCCCATACATTTTGTTATTACAATTTATGTATGTGTCTGTATCTCTGATAAGGGGTTGGTTTAACCTCCGATTTGCCAGTAAAACTGAATTACTGTGTCGCGAAATGATGCATGTCTAAAAAGTGTGTCACCAACATGAAAAGTTTGGAAACCTCTGATATAGAGTATAAAATCAAACCTGTACCTCTAGGATCTAAAGCAGAAAGCTTTGTGTCTTTGTTACTGAGAGCCCAGCAACAGAGTAGTTCCATGTGTGGCATAATTTACATATGCATACATGTCGCTAATAGGAAAGCTGCCATTGTAAGCCATATTTGTGGCCTGTTGACATGCAGAAAGTGAGATATAAATATTTTAAATAAATAAATAAGGCCATGGGCCTGAGACATTGCCCTGTGTCACAAATCCCCCAGATGGAGCGAAAACCAAACGTGAACCCAATTTTGATAGGATTTCCAACATTTCCTGGGTTCAGATGAAATGCTTACCTTGTTAAATGTAAAGCTGATGAAACCACCTTGGAATGAGATTTTCAGCACTGATAGCAAAACTCCACATGTTCCATTTGTTTGTATGGCATTTGGATCAATGTTAAAATATTCCATATTGTTCTGCAAAAGAGGAATGAAACAAGCACATTAATTCTAACAGAGTCTGGGATATCATTTCATCCTCACAACAACAACGGCAATGCTAACAACAAGAATAATGAGATTAAAATAACACCACCAATGTATATAGTATTTTACATATAATAATTTTGGCAGGTTTCCACCCTGTTCAAAATACCTTGCCTTCCAACTGACCCAATTTGACAGAGAGTCTCTTGATTTATCCCCTGTCATCCCACCTTTTCAACTGCTTTTAAAATGTCCCAGCTTCTCTCCCCTCCTCCCACTCTCCCATTTTGTTCTCAACTTATTTCAGTTGCTGCAAACTGAATTCAAAGTGCAAAAATAGTTTGCATTCAGTTAACTCAGCAGGGGGAAAGGAGAGGAAGGCATGGAATCTTGGCCTTACAGTAAACTCTGGCTAAAGGAAAGTGCTGTAGCTTCTAGCCTGTTTGTTCTTCCTCATTAATAATTTTTGCCATCTTGACCACACTCTGATGTTGCTTGGCTGTACGTGCCCGGATTTTCACCTGTGAAGTGTTGGAGGTATGCAAATCAGTGGAATTTAAACCAGTTAAGTGTTGACTTTCCAACACTTAACTCATCAACACTTGATTCACAGGTTCTATTCTAGTTGGGACTATGAAATACCTGTCATGGCCCAGGAGTCAGTTTCTCCAGGTGAACAGCAGCCTCAAAGGAGGACAAGCAGATGCAAGCACACCAGGAGCTAATCAGGCTGGAATGAGAATAAGCTGTCTCCAGCCTTCTTAAGAAAGGCAGAGGGTGATAGTCCAATGCCAGAAACAACTTGTGTGTTTGCTGGCCCGTGCTTTCATGTATGCCACAGAGGCCCTGCTTGCCGTCTGCCTGTCTTCTCTGACCTTTGGACTGACACTGGGTTTTACTTCTGCTTCACCCTGACCAGGCAAGCTTTATTGGACTGCTAAACTGTATCTGCTTGCCTGCTAAATGTCTTGACACTCTATTGCCTGACAGTGGACATCTGGCACTTACAACAATGCCACCTTTTCCTAGTCAGAACTAAACTTCCAGCTGCTACTGGTTTGGGTTGGGAGCATTTAGGCAGCCTTTGGAGGGTCCCAGGAGCAGAAAACTTAGTTCCCCAATCCACTGCAGGTGCCCATTCCTGCTTTAGAACAAAAAAAGAAATTAAAAGAAAGGGAAGGATGGCAAGAAAATCTAACTTACTGTTTTCCTGTTTTTAGCTATCATGGTCAAACCCATCAATGCTTTGATGCAATCTGCAGTTCCGTTAGAAACACGGTATGCCCCAGTTGCAGCTGGAGAGGGTTTAGGAGCAAGAGTTGGCCCAAGTGGAGTTGTAGGCATGGGAGCAGTGGACACAAAGGATGTGGTGCTCTTGTGCACCATACCACTTGTTCTTTTAGCTGTTGATTGCATGGTGTAGTTGTCACTTGTCTCAGACTCGTTCTTATTTGTGTTTGCCAGAATTACTGGAAAGGTAAGAGTTGCAGTCTTCTGATTATTTGGAGGTTCTGGTTTCATAGTTGTCCTCTCAGTAGCTAATGTTTTTCTGCTATCTCTGTGAATTCTGATCTGATCAACTACAGGTTCAATTTGCCCTACTGTCCTCGGGACAGCAACAGTTGCTTTTACCACCATATAGGCTGTATGCTGACCAGCTGGTTTTGCACTCATCATCTTGAGAGCTACAGTCGCTGTTGTCTGTATGTGGCCTCCAATTTTGTTGGCTGATGATGGCACTGGTTCTGCTGGCATCTCCTTTCCTTTTGGTACTGAATGTGTTGCTTTATTAGCTACTTGTGTACTTCTGTGAACTAATTGTATGGACGAAGCTTCAGCCTGAGTGGATGGAGAAGCAGTGAAAATATGGTTGGGAAGAAATAATGAGGAGTTAGATTGTTGGGCTGCCTTGGCTTTCCTTCCATTATCCAGCATTTTATCACTGCAGGACAAATTTGCTGCAAAAGAGCAGAAAACAGATTTAAATCTGTATTGGGAAAAAAAAGACCAGACTTGTATTGTACTGGATAACAGCTGTTTTGTATTAGATAAGCCTCAAGACCTCTCTAATCCAGCACTGTTGTTCTCAGGCCATGGACTCAATAAGGACCTTTCTGCTTTTTTCCTCCCAGCAACTGGAGGCATGCTGCCTCTTTTTGTTCTTTTTTTATTTATCCCAGTCCCAGTTTAGCAATCTAATCATGAGAATATGTTGAACACATTCACATGTTATCAAATCAATTATGTTTATCTACCTTTGTATCTATATATCTAGCCACCCGTGAGTAGTGTCTATTATTAGTTGCTCTATTTATATAATATTTTCTATGGCCCAAATCCAGTTGATTAATTGGAGGTCCATTTTCTCCATTCAGTTCTTCAAAATACAGTCAGCTCCCCACATTTGCAGGTTTCCCTTTTGTGGATTTGATTATTCACGGATGATTTGCTGTCACCTCTGCTGTCTCCCTGTGCCATTTTTAACAGGGACTGCAAGCCTCGTGAAACTGTGAACAAGGCTAATAAGTCCCTATTAAAAATATATTGTGGGGCACCAGTAGAGGTGGCAGGAAGCCCCACTAGCCACCCACTTCTGCCTTGTGAAGGAACTCTGGTGCCTCAAAGGAATCCATGGTGAGATGATTATGGTGATCATATTTTTTTTTGTCTGTTAAATATAGTTTGGGAGGGCCTGGAGTTATTCACGGTTTTTCCACTTTCACGGGGGCCCTGTGCCCCTAACTCTAGCGAATGTGGAGGGATGACTGTACATAAAAAATGAGTACCAGGTTGCCACAAAGTTGTCCTCTGTATTTCTCTTCCATCATGTACAAATGGCTGGTCAATTTTTCTGACCCTATTCTGTTAAGCTGTCTGTGAAATGAGAGCTTTTGAGCATTTTTCCAAGTTTGGCAATCTCAGTTCTTGCAACTCCTATAATACATGCCAAGAGTTGTTCATAACATAATCCCTCATTTTCCTCAGGAAAAAAAAAGCAGTATTCTTTTGTAATTACTGCTTATCCTGCTATATTACTTAAGCGTTCTATTGCTTCCTGACAAAACGTTCTAACCTCGAGCAGCAAATCCACACATGTTCAGGTGTGTTCCCTTCAGGTGTGTTCCCTTTCTCTGACACTGTCAAAACCTGCCTCTGATATGGAGAAAAAAATTATAACTTTCATGACCTATACTCATGAACACTATAGTCTTGTCCACCTAGAATTTGCCTAATCCTTTCAAAAAGGCATCCAAGCTGGTAGCCATTCTCAGTACAGGCTGGGACAGAGAATCCCATAGTTTAACTATGCAACATGTGAAGCCACATTTCCACGCTACACTAATCTCAACTAGGTTCATATACCTCAGGAATGAGGCACGACAACTGAGTAGTTTTACATTTCTTGGTTGTTTTTCCTTTAGCCCAGACCTCCTGGGATACATTCACTTTATAAACCTAACTGCCATGACATCACACTTGTTTTTCTAAGAAAGATCTGTTGGTGCTTAGCAGAATATTGATTCCAATAGATCAAAGATAAGCATAAGAAACTCTGCTACTGAAATCAGCAGGACTAACAAGTGAGTAGCTTTGGCTAGATCGGGCTTACTTTTATCTGTTTATGCTACTGTCAGTATTATACTGCTTTTATGCCACTGCATTTAAATACGAGATCAGAATGATTCACATGAGCTATTAGAATGGAAATTGTGAGTTAGATTGAAAAATACTGGGCTAAATCCAATTGGTAATTCCAACTACAGTAGTCCCATAGAATCAAGAGTTTTGATTTAAAGTAAGTGCCAGCTCAACAAGTCTATTTAATTCAAACAGGACGATTCTAGTTGGGACAAACAATAGTATTTACTCTGCCCTCCTCCCACCTCACTGCTGATCTGACCATCACAATGACTGTCTGCAAGTAAGCCTACGAATCAGTTCTTCCATATTTGATTTCTTGGGATCCTTCTAGCATTTTTTAAAAGTCAAGTCTGGGTCCACTACACAACCAGGCTTTTGCACACATAACTGTAATTGTTAGAATTAGCAACCTCTGTGTGATTGTACTCAATACAGTCAGCCCTTCACATTTGCGAGTTTCACTTTGGCAGATTTGATTATTCACGGATTATTTGCTGTCACCTCTGCTGCCTCCCTTTGCCATTTTTAATGGAGACTGCAAGCCTCATGAGACTGAGAAACTGTGAATGAGGTTAGTAAGCCCCCATTAAAAATGGTGTGGGGCAGCAGTGGAGGTGGCAGTAAGTCCCATCAGCCACCCACTTCTGCCTTGTGAAGGAACCCGAGGCCTCAAAGGAATCCAGGGTGGGTTGAATATGGTGATCATACCTTTTCTTGTGTGTTAAATATGGTTTGGGAGGGCCTAGAGTTATTCACAGTTTTTCCACTTTCACTGGGGTCCTGTGCCCCTAACCCTAGCGAATGTGGAGGGATGACTGTTTGTTATGAGACTTGTTTGTTTTACCACACCCTCTGACCTCATATATCACTCTAATCTGAAACTGTTTTTCTTTTTCCCTCTCTGTCTTCCATTAGATCATGTATTAGATTAAGCATAAATAATTTCAGGGACAGCCATGTTTCACAAATAATTTGTAAGTAAACCTGCTCTATGTTTTGTTTTGTTTTTTAAAGAACACTAGGCTTGTTTCTTTTCTTTGCTAGGCCTAGTGGATGGGTGGGTGTGGGCCTGGTTGTTGTTCAGTGTCTGCCTTGCTAAATTGATTACTCTGAAAGGGGAATCCAGTACTGTCTCTCACATTCCCTAACACTAATTGCTGCAACAGTCTGATGCTAATTCTGTATCGATCTTGAATATGCCTCTTTGTACGAAAAAGCAACATAAAGAAGCTTTTATATATGTCAGGACAAACTCTGTATACTGGTTCAGGTGGCCCTGAAAGCCCAGAAGCATCCCAAATTACAGCAGCAATTCTTCTTCTTCTTCTTTTTTTTTCATCTTTTTTAAATTGCAGGGCAGGTATGTAGTTGCAGAGTGAAAGTAACCCTCAGTAATGTTCATATTTTGTGAGACCCTCCACTCAAAATTTCTCAACACATTAAGTAACAGCAGAGAAGTACTTACAAATAACCACAGCTCTTCTGCATGTTTGTCATTTAGGCCCACGATAGGTATTAAAAGCAGAGATCTTCATCACAAAAGCACAGAGAGGAAGCAATTATAGTCCAAAAAGTACTCCAAAAAGTCTTGGGACTACTCTACCCAGAATACCCCAGCCAGCCTGAGCAATTTGGGGGACTGTAGTCCAAAAATTAATTTCTCCAAACCTTAGGGGACTGCAGTCTAAAAATTAACTTTGGTGGCTGCCGTCATCAAAGTGATGATCCCTGTATCAAATGTACCTTTCGTAGCTGTGTGGTGTAGGGATCTTCAGCACATTCAGTTTTCTTGGCCTCTCTGTGACAACAATCTTTGCCTTTTTAGCATTTCATTTACAGAGCAATTAAAATAACAGGAGGACTAGAAGCTTGATTATTGCAAACCTTTGATGCCTGCCTGAACATACACTGGTAGTACAGCAGGCACTGATTAATACATTATGACTATTGCAGAAGTCTCTCTACTCACCGCTGGCTGTGATCAGAAGAAATTCCACTAGTAGAGTCTGCCAGGTCATAGTGAACGGAGATGAGAGAATAAGAAATGGTCTAGAGATGCAAATAACTGAGGCAGAAGACTAAGGGACTATAGTGCACACTTCAGTTTTTAAGGTGCCACTGGAAGTTTTGAAGGTTGTTTCCTGCCATGCAACAGACTGCTCTTTTGTCAGACAAGAAGTTTCTTGTTCTCTTCTGAAGTGTTCTGAGCAGAGGGGAAGTACAGCTAAAGAACTGCAATATTTAGAGCTATGCAGGCAGCCCATAAGTCACATGCGAAAGGGTGTGCGTAAGTAAGACACTCTTGTACCATGTGAACAAGTGTCAGATTTGTTGGTGGAACTGAAAATGAAAGCACATTTAATTTCTTTTTGTGCAGTTCTGGTAGCAGACCTATTTAGTCTACCAGGCAGTAATCACACCAGTCCAGATTGTCAGGGTCCATCCTATTGGGCTGGTCGTAGAAGACAGAAAGAAGGCAGCAAAATCTCTCACGGGGTTTCCCTAAACCCCTGAAGGACCATTGCAGTAGATCCACCAGCATCTGACGTTTCAGAATAGAAACACTGCCCTAGTTCTATTTTAAATTGCAGCAGAAAAGACTAAGCACAACCCATGTCCCTGCTGAATTTGCTGTTCAGGTTTGAAGCCAATGGCATAGCTGGGGGGTGGGGGGATGGTCCACCCCAGGCAGCACTTTTTTGGGAGAGCACCACAGCTTGGGTGCCTGTCCCAAGAACTTCATCTTTGTGCCATGTTACCCTGTGTACTGGGGGTCCTGGGAGGGACACCAAAATGTGCTCAACTAAAGGTGGGGAAAATTAGCTCAGAGCACTGCTTAGCGTCACGAGAGGCAGGGTAACTTAGCGAGATCTTGAACCCTGTGTCTACGGGGTCGGGTCGAGTCGAGCACACAGAAGTTGAAGCAATAAATGATGTTCTATTAAATACACAAGCAAAACAGTGTATGTGACACATTCACACAAGATAACTAAAGAAAATAAAGGTTGGAGTGGTATAGAGGGATTTTTAGAGGGATTGCTGGTTTGGGTGATACTTCACCTGTCCTGGAGCCCGGAAAATGGAGAGCGAAGCTGGGGTGCGATGTAGCTCAGCACGTGGAGCTGAGGGGAGGCTCGCCAAGCAAAGCAGCAGCAAGGCGGGATGAAACTCGGGAGCAATCCGAGGAAGGTCTCGGAATCAAGGGTTTTTATAAGGAGAATGTGACTGCAGGCTATGCCGTACTTGGGGGAAAACAATAGATTTGGAGTTGGAGACAAAGCCTCTGAAAGGTCAGAATCTGAATGATTGAGTTATCGTAGCGGTTCTCAACAGAGTAGCCAGCATGCAAACGCAGAGTACTTGGATATTGTATAGTTAGCCCATCAAGCTGCCAGCGCGGGGCAGAGGCTCTTTTGTAAGTTGCGTGCATACCTAATTAGAGTACTTGCCTGGAGGTCTCCTAAAGCGGCGAGTCGGCTATTTTCTGGCCTGCCTGTATTGTATTAGGAATATTATGGCAATTAACGGCCGAGCTTGTTTATGTGCTTGTCCGGTGGCCTCGCAAGCACGTGGAGGGGAATAGAGAAGTGAAGCCGAATTATGATATCAAGAGGATATCTTTTAATATCCCCAAAGCTTGGACTAGCCAGGGCAGTAACAGCCACCTGGATGCCATCCCATCTAAGCCCGCCCAGGACCAGGAACTGAATCTGCCTGCCTGGCCACCCCACCTAAACAAGGCTCAGCGAACCAGCTCTGCCCACCAGGCCATGCCCACAGGGCTGTTCCCCCAATTCTGGGTGGCTCCCAGACTGCCAGCCCATCCTTTCCAGTCCAGCGCTTGCTCGTAGTTGCCCCGCCCCACCCCCTTGCTCCAGTGTCGCCGCATGGCAGAAGGGAAGCGGTGCAGCTTGCAGGTGGCCCGAGGCAAGGGGTGAAGCGGCTTGGGAGGCCTCCACTGAGGGTGACTCACCGCTCCTTCTGATCTTTTCCCAAGGCCAGTGGGGCCTTCGCGGCAGTGGTGTAGTTAGGGGACAGGGGGCAGCAGCAGTCGGCCCTAGGCGGCAAAAACTCTAGCTACGCCACTGTTCAAAGCTTGTTAATGGGCAGCTTCATAGCCTCTGCTCTTTCTTCACATGGTTCTTTATCTTTAAATTTGATAGCTGCTCAGATAAAAGACCATTTCAAATAGAAGACTGGCCTGTTTACGTGTGTGTATGTGTGCCTTGAAGCCATCCGTTATTTATTAATTATATTTATATGCTGCCTTTTCTTCCAGAGTGGGACCCAAGGAGGCTTCCAAAAAGGTTACAAACATTAATAAAACAATTAAAAACATTAGAAAAATATAAAATTATAAAAACCTACAATTTTTTTAAGAATATTTTGGTAAATTAAAACACCCCATCTGTTTACATGTTAAAGACCTTCTTAAATAAGAATGATTTTGTCTGCCTGCAAAAGGAGAGCAAGGAGAGGGCCAGCCTCCTTTCCCGGGGAAGGGAGTTCCAGACTATGGGAGCAGCCACTGAGACGGCTCTCTCGAATCCTCGCCGGGCAAGGATGGAACGATAGCAGACTTATGGCAACCCCAGGAAATTCATACAGTTTTCTTACACAAGGAATAGTCAGAGGTGGTCTTGCCAGTTCTTTTCTTTGAAATATAGCCCACAGCTGCTGGTCTTCGTTAGCGGTCTCCCATCCAGGTACTACGCAGGGCTGACCCTGCTTCGAAAATCAAACAGGATCCAGTGCCTTTGGGGGTATTTAGACAAGGCTACTGGCCTCTGAAAGCCATCTACCAAATAAGACATGTGGCTGTCTTAGATCCAGGACAGAATGCGACCAGGAAGCAGAGCATTTTCGAAAACAAAACTTAATAAAATAATATAAATGTCCATGGTGGTGGGACTGCGTGACCCTGTGAGGCAAGAGGCTATGTTCACAGTAGCATTTCTGCTGGTAGGGTCTCCCACATCAGATAGCCGTTTGCTGAGAAGCCAGGCTAAATGTGTCAAACAGCTCCTGGACGGCTGAAGTAGTACGCAGGGTGTGTGTGTGTGTGTGTGAGTGTGAGAGAGAGAGAGAGAGAGAGAGAGAGAGTGGGAGAGTGAGAGTGAGAGTGAGAGTGAGAGTGGGAGGGAGAGGGAGAGGGAGAGAGAGACTGGCCAGGGATCTCCCAGACTCAAAAGCACTGACACTTTAGCTAATTCTTGTTAGTAGTGCATAGAGGGAAGCATTGGTAAACTACTTCTGAATTTCCTCTTTTTGGTCATATGTTAGTTGCCACCCCGTGGGAAAACCCAGCATATTCGACTGGAAAGCCTAACAAAGCACTTTTTAATGTAGTGATGGAGGTTCTTTTCTAGATTGCTTTTTACTGTACAGTCAGTCCTCCACATTTGCAGATTTCACTTTTGCAGATTTGATTATTCACAGAGTATGTGCTATCATCTCTGCTGCCTCCCCAGGCCATTTTTAATAGGGACTGTAAGCCTCATGAGACTGAGGCCGTCTCCGCACTAGACTGTTATAGTGCTATTATTCCACTTGCAACATCCTATGGAATCCTGGGGTTAATAGCACTATAACAGTCTAGTGTAGAAATGTCCTGAGAAACTGTAAATGAGGCTTGTAAGTCCCTATTAAAAAATGGTGTGGGGCAGCAGTGCAGGTGGCAATCAGCCCCATCAGCCACCCACTTCTGCCTTGTGAAGGAACCCTGATGCCTCAAATGAATCGACGGTGAGTTGAATATGGTGATCATAATTCTTTGTGTGTTAAATATGGTTTGGGAGGGCCTGGAATTATTCATGTTTTTCTCACTTTCACAGGGTCCTGTGCCCCTAACCCTAGCGATTGTGGAGGGATGACTGTATTTACTCCAGCACTGACATTTCTAGTGTATCCTCTGAAGCAAGGTCAGTTTATGCACTGACCATAAAGTGTCTTCTTCTCCATCACCATCATCATTAGCAGTTGCAGCAATAAACCCTTAAAAATATTTAATCTCACAATGGATCCGAAGCAAGGTAAATAGTATATAATTGTCCTCAATATAAAGTAGCTGAAACTCAAAACACATTTAGCCAAGGTTGTGCCAGTGGTGACCTTATCGAGGGAAGAGGGAGGGAAGCCTAGAAAAATGGGGGCAAATCATACAAGAATTGGAAGCAAAGGCCACTTCAGGGAGGGAGAAATGTAGGTTCCAAAATTTCAGCACTAAATTTAAAAGGCAGAGATGGTAAATCCCCTAAGATTAGAACTCTGCAGCACCCTGCTGGGCAATTTGTGTATTGCAAAATAAGTTTGCATTTTTCACCCTTTGTTAAGTGCCTTCAAGTCACTGGTTGACTTATGGCGACCCCATGAATTTCATAGAGTTTTCTCAGACAATGAACAGTCAGAGGTGGTTTTTGCTAGTGCCCTCCTCTGAAATATAGCTTGCAGCATTTGTTATTTGTTGACAGTCTCCCATCCAAGTACTAATCAGAGCTGGCCCTGCTTAGCTTCCAAGATCAGATGAGATCTGGTGCCTTTAGGGTATTTAGGCCTCATATTTGTTGTTGTTGTGCCTTCAAGACATTTCCAACTTACGGCAACCCTAAGACAAAGCTATCACGAGGTTTTCTGAGGCTGAGAGTGTGTTATGTGCCCGAGGTCACCTGATGGGTTTCCATGGTTGTGTACGAAATCGAACCCTTTCAGGGTCGTAGTCCAATGCTCAAATCATTACATCGTGCTGGTTCTCATATTTGTTGTAGCAATTCCTAATTTTAAATGTAGTTTCCTGGTTACATTGCATTGAAACTGCTTTCATGATGCTAAATTTCCACACTTTCACAGGAGGTTAACTTTTGTCACATGTAATAAGTTCTAAGTATGTGTTCTTTTTTTAGGGCAGGAATAACAAAAATCTGGCTTTTAGGACTAGTACTGGAGCAGGATGTAAACTATGTTTCTCAAGGTCTATCATGCTTTGTCTCTCATTATTGAAGGAGTCCTTTAAAACCAAAAACTTCAGACTAATGACATTGCTTCTGTCCTTTTTTAATTGGAAGAAACTGGCAAAACCACCTCTGAGTATTCCTTGCCTTAAAAAAACTCCTATGAAGCTCATGGTTTTGCCATAAATTAATTGGCACACATGCATGTGCACACAAGTGTGCAGGCGCGCGCACACACACATCTTTTTTCTTTCTCACAGGTACCAACCAATTTCCCTTCCCACCCCCACTGGCTAGTTATTCAAGAGAAGAGACTTTGTCGGGACCAGAGTTGTAAAAGGAGAAAAGAAACTCTCCTGTCCCAATAACGCAGCTAAGGCCATTTCCTCCCTATGCTATTATAGCGCTATTATTCCCCTTTCAACATCCTGTGGAATTCTGGAGTTTGTAGTTTACTGAGGCCAAAGAGCTCTCTGGCAGAGAATTCTAAAGGCCCCTCCGTAAACTGCAAATCCCAGAATTCCACAAGATGTTGAAAGTGGAATAATAGCACTATAGCAGTCTGGTGCCGAAATGGTCTTAAGACTTCCTCAAAGCTGCTAAAAACTGCACATTAATTCCATTGACCTTATTAATATTTCATCTGATTTGTCTCATTGTCTATTATTTAAAATCTTCTTTCATGGAAGCTTAATTCATAGGTCTTACCACTATGCATTTTTATAATGTAAAACTAATGCAGAAAAATAAAACAAATTTGCAAGCAACTTTGTAATACAGTATTTATAATCTTTATAAAGTTGAAACAAAGGGTTGATTTTACATAGTTCATAATGGTATATTTACAGAAAGTCCAGCTTCACACACACACACACACATTTTGTAATACATTCACACATTCTGTTCTGATACATGGAAGAGAGTAATTTCTATGGTTCACCCTCTGCCTATCTTTCCGCAACCACAAACTACGAATAACATTACCCTCAGTATGGATAAAGGAGAAAAATTACACATCTTGGACAAAGGAGCCATTGTAAAAGAGGGAATTAGAGCAGCACTTTCAGTACTAGCTGCAGGTGCTGAGGGAAATACAGAATTATTGAAAATATCATCTTAAATCAGCTCACTCAGTCCCTGTCTTTCACAGTTCTTCAGTGTATTTTTAAAAAGGCTGTGTACGTGTGTATGTAATTTAATGCCCTAAATCAATTAGGAATAAACCTTGTTTTTCATGATGAATAATGCATCAACATACCCTGCAACATTTCACAGATGAAAACTGGGATATGTGTAGACAACATCAGAGTGTGGTCAAGATGGTAAAAGTTAATAATGAGGAAGGGCACATGGGCTAGTAGAGACTGCAGCAGTTTGCTTTTGCCTGAGCCTCCTGGGAAAGACAAGATTCAGGCCCCTCTTCTCCTCTCCCTGCTTCTGCACTTTGAAGTCAGTTTGTAGCAACTGAAGTAAGCTGAAGACAAAAGGGGAAGGTGGGTGAAGGAGACAGAATCAGGACCATTGCAAAAACAGCTGAAAAAAATGGAATGACAAGGATACTTGGAGGGTATATGGGGGCAAAAACATATTTGCTAGCCTCTTAGCCTTTCTACTTGTTCTAAACAATAGAACTGGGGAGGAGTTTAGAAACGTGGGTTGGTGTTTTTGCTCTCCTGAGAAATCCTATAGATCTAGATCGATCTATCTATCTATCTATCTATCTATCTATCTATCTATCTATCTATCTATCTATCTATCATCTATCTATCTATATTTAAAAAACCCTAATACTGTGAGTACTGTTTCCACCTTGCTCTATGATATTTGTTTCCTGGAGGAACACAGGCAATGAGATTTACGGGATATCCATGGCATGGTATTTTAAAGTATGATTTCCTAAGAGCTATCTGCTCAAGTAGCAAATGTTAGCATCTTCTTTTTAACCCAACTTCCTAGACTGCGATGTTTATCCTTATCCTGAGGCTACATTTTTTGAAAAATGTATCTGAATCCCAAAGTTTCAAGGCCTGATTGGATTCTAACCAGCCCACATGCATGCAATAATGGCACATGAAAAGATACATGTACCCTGATTCTGGTGAACACTGGGTGATGGGTGTGAGCATCAACAAAAAAGCCGGATTCTGCCCACACGAATCCACCTTGTCAGGATGGCAATATTCTTTACCCTTTTAATTCATCTCAGTGGTATTGTTTACATGGATTATATTGTCTGTGTGCTTTATGAAATGGGAAAGGATTTCAGTTTTGCAAAATCCACCCTACTCTCCCTTTCCTTCCTTGTAAACACTGAAAGACTAAGCTATTAGAATAATTAAGAAAAATGAATTGCTATGATAGGAAAGAAATTGTAGCTTGCATCTGGATAGTGAATTATGATTGTGTAAATCAGACTTATGCCATCGCAACTCCCTTTGCTTAGGTTGGAATTCTGTTGGGACCACATAATGATTAAGCTCCCTGCCAAAACTCACCTTGTAAGCAGCACAGTCCCGTTCGCATGGCCATTCCCATGTTGTTGGAGATCTGGGAGATGAACTGGGATGCATCCAGCTACTTTCCTGTAGCTGGACACACTGTAAGAGCATCATTTGCAGAGAGCTCAGAAGGGCCCCAGTGGTCTCCGCAGATGTCCAGCTACAGGAGAATTGCTGGACACATCTCCACTCATAATCTTACTCTCCAGCCACATGGAAATGGCTCTGTTGGAGGGGGGGACCATGATGCTTACAAGGTGAATTCTTGGAGAATAGCATCAGGAGACACAGCTATGGAAACATCACTTGATGCAGGATATAATCCAGTATCTGTCATCAGTCTGGCTATGGCTGGAGCATCCCAGAAGGAAATTAAACAGTTGAAACAAAAGACAACAGAGGGTGGAAAGCAACAATATGGGGCTGTTGAAATACCCTGTTGAAATCATATTTGCATCCATGTGTGGATGTAGGTAAGTGTCTCTATCTGAATGTTTATATATTTTAGTCCCCTCAACAGAAATCTAACTCCCATCCCACTCCCAACACATGATTTTCCACTTCCTGAGGAAAAGGAAACAACATGGACATATAGGATTTTAGGTTGATCTTTTTGTTAAAAAAAGGATTCAGGGCACCAAATGCATACATAACAAGAGAGACCAGAAATATAACTAGCTGTAGTTATGTGCAATGAATTATGTGATATGGCTTCAATAAAGCATTGCAGAAATTACGCAAAAGATAGTCATTTTCTTGCAAATCTGAAGAAGATAATTTTCTTTTGAAAATCTTGTCTCTGCTTAAACAAAAGGTCAAGTTTCACATTTCTAGGCTCCTTGGGTTTTAAGGAAAATACGGTAAAAGCTATAAAGTTTATGAATAAAGAACCACATCAATGGGCTTTCCAGTAGGTGCAGTATATTATCATAACCCCACTTCTACACTATCAACCACAATTTTAGAGGAAGAATAATTTACTAAATGTGGTCACTTGATTGAATATACCACACAAACCATTCTTTGGCTCAGGATCTCACATGCTGGCTTGTCACTGGGAGGTACATGTATATATCCATTTATCTGCAAGTGCAATATTATGGGCTCTGAGAATTAGGCTGTCACAATGACAGCAATGGGAAATATCAGTGTGTTTCCAGTTTTCAGCCACCTCTCTTCCTGTGAACGTGGTCAAGTGTCTGCTGAACAAGTTCATATGTTGGAAAAATGTTGCTGGTGCTACGTGTATTAACTAGCTTTATCTGTGGAGAATAACATTAAAAATGGGAACAGTTCAAGCCAAGTGATAAAATTGCTAAACTGAGAATTTTGGTGAAATTAAATTCCTCCCTGCTCGCTGACTAGTTGAGACAAAGTCATATGGTTCTTCCACATCACATAATTATAGTGTTATGACTCTACTTTAACTGCTGTGATTTCATCCTAAGGAATCCTTGGATTTGCAGTTTAGAGAGGGTGCTTAGAATTGTCAGCTCTAGTGCTCCACCAAACTACAAGCCCCAGGATTCATAGGCTGGAACCACAATGCTATAACTGTGCAAGGTGAAAGGTCCACTGTATTTTAGAGATAAAGCACATGATCAGCTGGCATGTCAGGCAGAAGGGCTTAGTCTAGCTTCCTGCCTGTTTTGACTGGCCATAGGGCAAGGGGAGAGAATTCACGTACAGTTTAAGGAGGTCCAGCAGCAACAGATAATCATGCAGCTCAGTTCTTTGCTTAATTTTTCAAACTAGGAAGCGTAGACTGTTTCACAGAAAGAATGGATTATTAGTGACCCTGCATACTAACAGCACTGGCAGTTGATCAATAATCAGTGTCAGAAAGGGGAACAGAGCAGACACTTTAAATTAGCGTTACCTTTACTGAGAAAATGGCCTATAATTTGAGTGACCATGTTACAATATAAATAAGGATTTTTGCAAAGCTCTCCCATCATTGGAACACACAAATAAATTATAGATTTTGTCCATGAGACAGCCAGGGCCAGCCCAACTGATCAAGCAACATGTAATCTGAGACATGCATCCCAGCACACTTTGTACCATTGCTAAGAATCCTAGGATGAACCTCTCAGAGGGAATAGTGCAACCGCGAGGTTGGGGGGAAGAATACCAAAGGGTGAGGTTGCTTTATTTGGATTTCCTTATACTTACTAGCCTTAGATACAGCATCCATCAAGTAGCCCTATTCCTATTTCAAAATTCATTTTTGTAACATTACACTACTAGCAGCTTTATGGGACCTAGCGTTCCCAATCACCATCAAATTGCCTTCATGCAAAACACCTTTACATATTTATTTCCCCTGCCTGCAGCCTGGGCCTCACAAGAAGTGCCTTGCGTCGTGTGAATCTGAATGTCTGTGGCAAGTCATGAAAATGTCCATCAGGGCAGAGTTTATACAGTCTTTTTTCAAAATGTTATGTATGACATGGCAACAAACTGGCAGCATGACTACATGTTCTCCTCATCAGAAAGTCCATTTGCAGCTATCCAAACATACTGCAGACATCATAGGGATATGTGTTAAATATTTGCGGCAGGAGAAGGGAGCACTGAATCCTGTTCTGGAGCCCAACACATTACAATGTCCAACATGCATTCTACTCAAGTATAAAAATGGTGAATGGCAGCATCAGACAGAAGTGTCAGCACCAAAGGCAAAAGGACATGTTCGCTCAGTCACACACGGGTGTGCGTGCGGGGAGATGGAGGCACCTTCTTGATGGATTCCAGAAACATACCCTAGAATTGCCTTCACAAGTCACCTGTTTCTGTCTAACTCATTCCATCTTTTGTTCAAAAGACGCCTCTCTGTTTTCATCCAAAACACCCTGTAGACAAAAGATAATAGACAAAAGCGTGTCACACCCTTTGATGTTCAGCAAAGGCATAACAGTTTGCTCAAAATCAGGAGCTGCATCTTCTTGGCCATCAACCAACCTACTTTTTTTTCTTGCTCTTTGTGATTGTCTTGGTCTAGCCACAGAAAACGAGAAGATGCTGAGCAGCAGATTTAAATGGAGGGATTGGGGATGTTACCTGGGGTAAGGGAGGTTTGAAGATCGGTCTTTAAAAATCCAGCATTCAACCAACATAGTCACAAAAGTGAAGGCATAATAAACTTTCACTGCTGTTAGCCTAATTTATGCAAGACCCTTTTCACTGGGTCAAAAATGCAGGGTAAAAAGAAAAAAAGATATTGTAGATATATATGCCAAATAAAAAGACAGCACTGAAGTTTAAATGATTCTCCAGGTTCCTAACTCATCAAGGTGTGTGTGTGTGTCTGTGCGTCTGTGTATCTGTCTGTGTTGCATGTGTGTTTTAATGGATTTCATGCTGATGCAGCTTCATGGAATTCTGAAGTTCAGAGCTTGTAGGAAAGGCGATTCAATCCAGCATTCGCCAGTAAACAGAGAAGAAGATGGAGTCCTGAGGAATTGTTCAAGATATGCTCAGCTCCCAGCTTTCTGTTCTGCTGTCAAACTTCTGGCCAGCTCAGTCTCCTTCATTTCAGAGTTTGTAGATGCGGTGCCACGGGTACCCCTGAACACATCTGAAAAAGGCATGGACCTGTATTGGTAATGAAAACCTTGCAGGTAGAGATACTGAAAACTACCTGGACATGAGTAAATCTTTTCCACCCATCCAGTTGTGACCTCTGCAGACTACTTCAGGACTGGGCAAAGTGTAGACCTCCAGATATTGGACTTCAGTTCCTATCAGACCTGGTTAGGGTAGCCAGTGGTGGGCAACCCTGGGAGATGCAGTCCAATAATAGCTGGAAGGTTGCATTTTGTCCACTCTCCTATAGTGAGTAGAATTTCACAAAGGATAAAGGCCACCACTCAGTCACTACCATCTTGGACTAAATCCTCAACTGAAATCAAGCACAGTTACATGAAGCTGTATTCAATTGTTGATATCCCAATTCACTTCACTCATTTTTTTCTTATCTCTTTTGCAACTCAAGAAAGTGTCTTCAGTTCCTAAGCACCTGGGAACAGTAAAGAACAGATGCTTTGTAAATAAGCACTGACCACTTGGCTGGAGTGCCCCAGTTACACCCATGCTGGCAGCCTAACCAGAACCACTTTCAGAACAGACCTCCATCACCTGGAGAGGCTCCCTGAAGTTTAAGGTGGGATTTGGGGGGCATTTACTATCATGGCAACAATGCCATGATCATGAATACATAGTATAACTGAATAGGGAGCAGTTATAAATCTATAATTCTAGTTATGACTTGGTAACTGCAATACAGAACACCAGCTGTAGGTATTAAACTGGAGTGGGCAACTATTGGGGGTTGGGGGACACATTGCTTCCCCAGGGCACCTTGGAGGACTGCTCCCATTGTCCCTCACCACACACACACACACACACACACACACACACACACCAGCTCAGCTCTAGGGGGCCTAAAATAGCCTTGGGATCCCATGCAACCCATGGGCCACACTTTCTCCACCTCCACAGTACAAAAATAAGCACTGCTTACCGTGACAATACTCTGGGACCATCAGTTCCCTCTATTCACAAAGGAAGTGTACTCTGCCTGCCTGCCTAAAATATTTATATTACACCCTCTATCTAAAGATCTGTGGACAGCATACAACCTGACTAATTTAAAACGGTATAAATAATAAAAAGATTTCAAAGGCTAAAATATGTTAAACAATTTAATAAGGCAAAAAGTAATCTCTGGAATTTCTTGCTGCTTTGGAATTGGGGTGGTGGCTAAAAATGGGGAGCAAAACACTTTTCAAAAACACAGTTACCTGCATTGCTGATTCTGAAGATGTAGATGGCGTCTCCTTCTGCTGGCTGTAGAAGGCTGGAAGGAACCCAATTTGTCTTCTCAGAAACCAGCTTCTTCACTAACCTGAACGTTCAAAGGAAACACAATAGGAGACATTTCTGCAACCACTTCCATGGCCTTCAAGAAAATTCATACAATGTGTCTTGAGTTAGGATAGTGAAGCTGGTAGGGCTGGCAAGGCTTATGCAAAATGGCACTGGAGATGAATGAGAGCCATATGAATGCGACCAGCCATCAGGGACAAGGCCAAGAAAGTGAAATGTTGCACTTTTGTTCCATACTTCCAACATAAAATGTTCTATGGAAAAAACCTGCAATGCTTGTGAATATATTGGTACTATAAGCATTCCTCAGTTAACAAGTTCTCTGACAAAGAAGCTCCTTTGTACAGTCTTTTTAAATGCATACAGCCCTGCTTTTCCTCCTTGTTCTTTGTCTAGCTGGCATCTTTTTTTAGCACCACTGGCATTGCTGGTGAAGGATGGTGAAGGAGGACTGAAGAAACACAGACTTTAAATGATGAGTTACAGCAGCATGTATGCAGCAGACCAAGCAATAAACAAATTTATAGCTGGGAAAGAATGGGATTCTGCTCTTGCTGATCCTATTGTAGTCACGTGTGCCTGCCTACAACAGGAAAGGTAAACCACAGTTGCCTTCAGAATCCCATAACTGAACATGCATGAATAGCAAAATAGAGCGAAAAGGGGAGCATAAATAAGCCTGCCTCATCAGCTTCCCCAGCATGTTAGAAAAGCATAGATACATAAGTTTGACCACCAAAATGGAAATCACAGGAAAAGTGAAAGCTGTTGAAAGACAGTCATCCCTGGATGCATTTTGGAACATTTTGGTTCAAAATGTTCTTTCTTCTACGTAGGCAAGGCTTACATGAGCGAGTTGTTTCATTTTATATGTACATATTGTTAGTTTGGGATAGACGGCTTGTTGAATCATACTGAAGTGCTGTTCTTTTTTTGTGATGTGGGAACCTATCCCTATTCCTATATCAAAATTCATTTCTTTGGGGTGGAGGATCAGGTACTGGCCAATGTCCCCCACAGTCCCTTGTAAAAGTAGCCTAGTTGTTTTCTATTTAGTACCCTAAGAGTAAATTTTTAGAGCCTCCTCTGTGCCATTTCACATATAACGTGTTGATACATATATGAACTGGTTCGCTATTGTCTGTGTATTTCTGATGGAATTGCAGCCTTCTACACTGTGACAGATAGGCTTCTAAAGATGTGTGGTATCCTGCAAGACTAACACGTTTTCTTAAGACAGAAGCTTTCGTCGACTTCAAGTGTCTGGAAAGTTTCTATTACATTTGTATTTCATTTCTTCACAAGTATCTTTGAAACATCTCTAATGCTTAGCAGTATAGGGCACCCCACTGTATAAAGTGTGAAACTACTGCCATTTCTCCCTGCGTAATGTCATCTAATATATAAAAGTCAAAGTTTGTCTGTGTCAGGTGAAGACCTCATATGATTGGCTGTGTCAGGCGAAGACCTCATATGATTGGCTGCCTAAGAAGATTCTATGGAATCTGTGACAACTGAAGCCCCTGTCGGAGCTGCTGATGACGAGCAGCAGCTGCTGGTCCCTGTGGCTCTGGCTGGAGGTGAGTCCTGCAGCTCAAGAGCTCCCCCTGCTGCCGTGGACCAAGCAGGCGTGGACGTTCCTCTGCCTGCTCCTTTGGGGCAACAGGGATCCAGCTGTGATCCCGAGGATGCCCTGGAGCCTGCGTCAATCCGCCCACAAACAAGGCGGAGACTCAAGAGAGCTGAGCAAAGGGAGGCTTCCTTGATTAAGTTCAAGAAGCAGTGACTAGCCACACCTGCTGTGTCTTGGGCTATATAACTGCCTGCCTGGAAGCTTTCCTTTACTTGTGGCAAACTTCTTTCAAGCCTTCCTCTTGCCTGGGCCTTGCTCCCAGCACCTGGTTTCTGCTACCTTGAATTGATCTCTGGACTCTTAACCCTTGGCTTTTGGAACTCTGACTATGGCTTTCGCTTGATGCTCTGGTAAATGAACTCCCTTGTGTAAAGTGCTTGCTTGTCTCCTCCTGGCTGGACTTTGCAGGCTCTCACACTCCCTTCTCTGGGCTGGCTCGCCGCCCAGGTCTCTAACCTTGACTGAATCCTGGGGTTTGCAGTTTAGGGAGGGGCCTTTAGAATTCTCAGCCAGAGAGCTCTTGGGCCTCAGTCAACTGTGTCTGTCTTGAACAGGCCAGTTGCTATGGAGACGCAGCTTAGCAGCAAGGAGGAGGGCAGTGTATTCCCTCAGGAACCCAACTTCTGTATGTTAGTAACTCTGAATACAGATTGGATTGGGGAATATGGGGAAAAGTTACAGGTACCGGACAAGGCAGTCTGGGGAATTAGAGACATAGGATCTCAAATCTTTCTAACAAGTATTACCTATGAGGAAATAAAATCCCAGGCAATGGCAGGTACGTACACTAGTACTCTATAAGATTGTTGCTTTCTTCTAAGTATATTGAAACTGCAATGCAGGACCAGCCTATAGACTGCATGCAATTTATTAAACTGTTGCTCCAGCCCCCCCAACTCCCTTATAAAAGACTACAGGAGGATGGGGTGGAGGTGCCCAAATGATTGTAAAGTAGGTGGTCTATGGGTTGAATATTGTCTGTTTCTTTTGCTTTAGTGAATTAACCGAAATCTGTAAGTGTAAGAAGACAAAGCAAGAGCATCTTCAGTAATACTCTCAATTAAGGGAAATATCTGTGATGTTCTGTTCCCAGCAGATACATTCTGATCAGGAAGCACTGCTAGATTCTTGAGGAAGGGGGGAACAGGACAGTAATGGGATATTAAAGCTGAAGTACAGCAGCAGGGTAGTAGTGGGACTAAGAATGCATCTGAATGAGAAACATGATACAGGGCAATGATTCAGATTTGAATCATAGTTCTTGGAAGGTACCTGTGCTTTTGCATAGGAAACATGACACAAGATTAAACCAACTGTGGAAAATTATACCTCCAATGCCCAGCAACTATTTGCATCTCTGCTGTGAAAGCTACCTGCCTGCTGAATATGATGCCAACATGTGGGACTATAGGGAAATCTGTTGAATAAAGGGACAGATTTTGCCCCTCCTTCTCCCCAATTGTTCTGCATTGATTACTTTGGCTCAAGTTATCCGGGAACAGAGAAATATAAGGTAAAATTATATGTTCAACACATTTTTGTGAAGAGATACTCTCTCAAATGGTGAAAGATGTTTATTTGTCATAGCATATGGTATTCTTCATCTACAAATATTGCATTTAGTAGTCATTATTTTGTGACTGGTCACTGGCAAGTAAACATAGGCCCGTTTGCAAATCTGATTGCTGAGGATGATATCTCTGAGGATATCCTATTGTGGGAGGGAAAATAGGTTTATTGCAGGGGATTTCCTTTCTCTCAACATCTCCTTTGACCTACCATTGCATAATTCCCTTGCCTGTCAAACAGAAAAGGCAAGTAAGTTTCCCAAGCGTGTATTGCCTCTCACTCAAAAGGGGCAAACTCAGAGCTTGGGAAACTTACTTTTTGGCATATAGAATGGGAGCTGGAATTTTTAAAAAGTAACATTTCCAAGCTCTAGGGCAAAGAAGGTAGAAACTACTGCGGGTTAGGGGGCTGCATTACCTCCCCTCTGAAGACCATGGACAGCCAAACCTCTCCCACTGCAATCCTATCCCACCAAATGCCTCCCCATGCCAGTATGTGTAGCATTTTTGCTACCTTTTTGCCTTTCTGGGCTGTTTTAGTACCAGAAAAGACCATTTTTACAACAACAAAATAGGCTTGCAACTCACTTCTGGGTCGTGTGTGTGTGTGTGTGTGTGTGTTACAGAGGCTTCACATGGACCTAAAATGACTTGGGGCCCCAAAAATGCAATAAAATTGACCCTACTCCAAAAGGGTGTTGGGGCCATTTGGGGGTGGAGAATTTGAAATAGTTGTTTTCAGAAACACACCAACAGATGCTACTTGTTTGGTGGACGGAGAGAAACTGAGGAGATGGTAGCTTGGTGGGCTAGGTCATGCATGGTATGTGGGAGAGGAGGGGTTCCTGCCAAGCTACGCAGTTCTGGAACATTCTGACCAGGTCTCTGCTCAGGTGCAAAGAACCCATTGTGTGAGGCACAGAGACCATGAAGAAGAATTTTTTTTTTAAATTGCACCCCTGGGGGTCTCAAAAGCAGCCCTGTCAACAGGCTACACTTTTGCTGACCCCTGTCCTAGGGAAAGGTTATGTAAAATGGATGAGCTTTTGAACTAAGTCACAAATTCACCTTGCATCATTTCTCTATCTAGAAGCTGGAACCAATTTATTTTTCCATTTTTAACACTAACTTGGGACCTACCATACAATCCCATACAATCTGGCCCATACACTCAGGTCCTCAGGGAGCCATTTACTTAAACCAGCCAGGACGAGACTAGCAACAGTCACTCAGACGACCTTCTCATCGGCCACCCCTAGACTGTGGAATGACCTGCCGGAAAAGATTCGACAGCAAAATATACTGGCCGAATTTTAAAAAGTACTAAAGACTTATCTCTTCTGGCAGGTCTAGCTGGTCTAGTTTTAACTGTGCTTTTAATTGTAATTTAACTGTACTTTTAACTATGATATATTTTAATTATAGTATATTTGTATTAATTGTTCTACGTGTATTTTAACTACAATTTTTAACTCCATCTATTTTGTAGCCCACCTCGAGCCTTGGGGAGAAGCGGGTTACTACTACTAATAATAATAATATAACAACAACAATAATAATAATAACAGCCAGAATGGTTGATTCCCCTACCCCACACCACTTTTCCCTCTTCTTTTCTCTCTGTCAACTGTCAATACTTCATTCAATACACATCTAACACTTGAAAGAAAAGTCCTGCCATCCTTTACATGTGGTCCCCAAAACAAGTCTTAATGTGTATGCATACATGTTTGTGTTTTTCTTGCTGGTTTTTACACTTACCATTGTCCATCTTCACCTTCCTGTATAAACTGCACTAAATCTCCATCCTCTAGAGTGAGGGAATCTGAGAAACAGGTGTCATAATTGCCTTCTACCTGGTAAAGGTTGGAGCCCTAAAATGAACAAAACAAAGGGGCAGATGCAGTTATTACGGAAGGGAAAGCTATGGGCAGGCGGTGGGAGGAGAGGATATTCTAGCAACCCATTTCACACATTCAAAATGATAAATGTGTCCAGAAAACTAATGGTTTTATTGTTGCTGCTTTAATCTCAGAAAAGGAGTGGAATTTAGACACAGAGCAAGGTTGACCATCATAAGTACCTGATCTTTCACTGTTTTTAAAAAGCAAGTCTGTGGCATTTTTCACATTTAAAAAAAATATGTCATATGTACTTTTAAGGCTAAATCCAGCTGCTAGTGCCAATTAAAGTAGGCCCATTGAATCAACGGGACTTACATCAGCAATTGATTCTATATGTCTAGTTGAGACTAAGAATTTGATGATGATGCTTTTATTTATACCCCACCTTTCTCCAGACAGTGGGACTCAACGCAGCCCACCAGCTTAAAACAGAACAAATTAAAACATTCATGAAAGTATAATTTTTTTTAAAAAAGAATAAATTTATACAGTTAAAACAGTTACAGTTAAAAATATTAGTATTAAAAGTACTAAATACATTAAAAAACAGTAAAACTATACCACCTTAAAACTCAGCTGCATAGCATCATACTATCACAACCAGTCAATTTAAAAAGCCTGCTGGCACAAAAATATCTTCACCTGCTTTCAGAAGGACAGCAGAAACGGGGCCATCCAGGCCTTTCTAGGGAGGGAGTTCCAGAATCTGGGAGCAGCCACTATGAAGGCTCCCTCTCTTGTTCCCACCAAATGCACCTAAGATGGTGGTGGGACAGAGAGAAGGGCCCCTCTGGGTGATCTTAAAGTTCTATTGGGCTTATAAAGGGCGATATGGTCTTTCACATAACCTGGATCCAAATCATATAGGGCTTTATAGGTCAAAACCAGCATTTAGGCCTTGGACTTCACTTATATTCATATTTAATTGGGAATGGGACTTACTGTTGAATAACCATGCATGGGATTCCATTGTAAAAAATTTTCTTTATTTTCTTACATATTTGTTATTTTAAAAATGCTCAGTTGCTTTTCTAACAAAGAAAGGTCCCCTAAGCCAAATAAACATCCTTTTAAAAATCTTATTTTTTAAAAAAACAAATTGAAATCAGACACAAAAAACAAACTCCATAAAAAGTCTTTGGGAAATGTCTTGATAAATTGAAAGGTTCTCATCAGATTACAAAAGATATAGGGATGGGCAGATCTTGGAAAAGTTACTTTTTGTTCTTCAACTGGTGGGGGGATTCCTGGAGTTGTAGTCTAAAAAGGTCTCCTTTCCAAACTCTGAGAGGATATCATCCAAATGACGCACATCATTAAAAAAGTTCCTGCTCTTTTGTGTCTTCTCAGATGTTCCTAAAGCTAATGGAAGGATGCGGGACTGGCTCAAGACATTTTCCTGCCTGAGACAAAGGACAAGATGGCAGGCTTTTCCTTTCCACATACAGAAGCTGATTCAAGCAGTGTTAGAATTCTGCTTCAATGCTGGTGGTAGAACAATGTCATTCACCATATACCAAAGCAATAGGCTCATTCAGGGAGTACAGACGGTGTTGTATGCACTGTATAGACCCTCTTTTGTCCTCCAAAACTGGATGTCTGGGGTTTGCTACTGTTGCCCTCCACCTGAGGCATCTGCCCATTCTGCCTAATGGCAGGGCTGTGCCCAGAAGAAAATGAAGAATCTTGACTGGATACAAATGAGAGACAGGGGTCTTCAAAGTGCACAGGACCTTGATCTTGTGTAGACATTTGGAGGGATGGATTAAAATGAACCTGAGGACCTGGGCCTCAGTCCTATTGGTTAGTCTCAACTGGAGTAGATCCACTGATTCAACCGCTGAATACATGTCAACACACAGGTAGTTTCCATTGATTTCAATGGTCTACTCTATCGGGGGTTAACAATAACATTCAGAATTTGAGATGCTGAATATCACATTTCATATCATTTTGCCTACTCTACGTGATGCATTTGCAGAATACACCCAACCCTGTTGGTATCTTGTTACCTGCTCTGATTCCTTGACATGTAGAAAGGTGCAGACTAAAATAATTAACCAAGAACACTACAGATTGTCAAATCTGAAATCACAGTGAGGATTTAGAAAAATAAAATATAATCTGATGGTATTTTTAAGTACTCAACCTGACTTTTTTTTTTAAACATTCCTGTGGTCTGGGATAGAGTAAAGCAAAATTTTCTAGAGCATTCAGAGCCAAGCTGGAGGGAGTGGGAAAGACACAAACCTTCAAGGGATGCTACGTACATTGTTAGGCTGGCTTTCTTCCTCCATATCTGAAGAGTTAGAAAGTTCCTCAGCGCTGGATGGGATGGCTTCAAAGTCCTCAAAAGTATCTAGTGATGGTATCTGCCTGCTGGGCCATCCTTTGCAAAAGAAACAGAATGGTTGGCATTAGCTCTTCTGCTTTAGACAAGACAAGTGGGATTCCAAAACAAAATGTTGCAGCATGGAATTACTCTCTTCACAGGTCCAGCCAATAATTCCCATCTCCAGTTTTTCTTCCCAGTCCTGTCCATCAGCATTCCTCAGCCAAGGAGAAAGCTTATTTCTCATGAGGCTGTTTGGGGTTTTTCCCTATCCATTTATTCTTTCTATTTCAGGCAGGGATATGAGGATCCTAGGCCCAACAACTTTTTTTAAAAAAATCCATGTATGTCTCTGCATAATCTTTTATGCATCTGTCTTTTATTGCTTGTTGAGAATTTAAAAATAATTTCTCCCTGTGACCTGGGAAGTGAGCCATTCATCCAATGAGATTTTTCTTTCAGTCATAGATACATAAGAAGAGGTTACTCCCTTTTTGCCTCTTCCCTCCCCGTGAAAGCTCAGGGGTATCTGCAAATCTTGGTGTTACGCTGAGTATATAAACGATGCCATTTTGGCTTCAATTCCACGAGCCCAGGGAAACTTAAACTGGCAGAAGACTATAAAATACTGATGCTGGGTCTCCAAGTGGAGAAGTGTATCAAAATAGTTGCCATTAGAGAAACCCTCCCTCCCCAAAAAAACATGTATTACATTTGTGCCCTGTTTCTTTCTCCAAGAGGTTCAGATCCTGGGCATACTCCAATCATAGCTAAGAAGAAATCTGAGCTCGGGCTTATCATTCACAAAAAACAACCCTTTAGCTGCCGTCCCACAGAGGCTCCTAAGGTATGTAAGGTCTTCTGATATAAAAAAAACATATTCGGAAGTCAGCAGCTATTCATACAGTCAATGGCTTAAATCCCCTTCTTTATGCCAATTAGAGTAGATCTCATATTGTTCAGCTGCCCTGATTTGGCAAGAGAGTCCCTCTTATGTCACCCCTTTTTTACTGCTGCTTTTAAAATGTCCCAGTTTCTCTCTCTTTCTCCCATTTTCCCCCTTTGTCCTCAGTTTACAGTCGCTGCAAACTAAGTTCAAAGTGCAAAAGTAGCTTGCACTCAAATGTACTCAGTGGAGGGAGAGATGAGTCTATAGAACATTACATTTTATGAAATATTAATTTAATCATAATTATTGCTTTGACATTAAATATTTAAAATATTTTAAATAATTGATCTTAACTATTTGGCTGCCAGCAAAGTCCTTTTTTTACACTTACAGTTTTAGGCTGCAGACAGTGATTTATTCATTGCAATATATACATTTGTTGTTACTTTTTTCATTGATGCACAACAGACATATTCAGTTCATGGTTGTATAAGTGAACTTCCACAAGCATATTAATTTCATATGGGCTTTAATCCTATTGTTAGCCTTGACGACAGCAAAGCCATCGAATCCACTGTATCTACTGATGTGATGAATCACCACACAACACCATGAATCAACTCAATCAGATTGATTGATTGAATTGGATCAAATGATCAACAACTGACTGAATGGGTCTACTGGACTAACCAACAAGATTCCATCCACTGTACAAATTGACAGAAACAGCCACTCTGTGTATGCCATTGCACAATGGGACAATAAGCTGACACACTGATAGGTACACAGTCAGTTGCACAGTGTCATTATTCAGCAGAAGGGTAGTGTGGCACAGCTAGGGTTGCCAGAGATAAAACTGGAAAGGGCTCCTATACCTTTAATGGTTGTGTAGAAGAGGAAATTTCAGCTGAAAATCCCTCTCTTAAACAGCCATTAAAGGTACAGGAATTCTCTCTAGTTTTCAGTCTGGGAACCCTAGGCACCACCACTGTGGCCATTTCCACGCTATACTGTTATAGTGCTACTAGTGTATATACCCGGCAGTGCCTGGGGTTTCATTTCTCATAGGTAGTACTCGTTAAAAGGATTTGAGATCCTGTGTCTCTAAATCCCCAAACTGTCTTGTCCAGTACCTGTAACTTTACCCCATATTCACCAATCCAACCTCCTTAAACAGCAAACCCCAGGGTTCTACAGAGTCTTCTAAGGCAGCCAATTATGAGAGGTCTTCACTTGACACAGTCAATCATATGAGGTCTTTGCCTAACACAGGAAAACAAACTTTGACTTTTAGATATTAGATTATTCCATTTTCAACATCCTGTAGAATTCTGGGGTTTGTAGTTGACTCAGGCCCAAGAGCTCTCTGGCTGAGAATTCTAAATTCCCCGTCCCTAAACTGCAAAACCTAGGATTCCAAAGGTGTTGAAAGTGGAATAATAGCACTATAACAGTACAGTGCAGAAATAGTCTAGGTATGAAGGTCAGCATGGGATCTTGGCTTCTGTGTAAATTTACCTGTCAAAAAAGGAGTTACCACAGGGCAATTCCATAATGCCACACATTGTCATAGTCTCTGGTGCTTTGTACATCTAGCATCTCAGACCACATGGGTGCCCATGCTGTTGTTGCTGTGTGCCTTCAAGTCATTTCTGACTTATGGTAACCTAAGGTGACCCTCTCACAGGGTTTTCTTGGCAAGATTTGTTCATAGGAGGTTTGTCTTTGATTTCCCCTACGAATGAGAGGCAATGACCTGCCCAAGATCACCCAGTGGGTTTCCATGCCTGAGTGGAGATTTGAACCCTGTTCTCTAGAGTTGTAGTCCAATGCTCAAACCACTGTATTATGCTGCCCATAACCAGTCTGCAAAAAACTCCCAGTGTTGTCTTCTGTGTGATCAGATTCAGATTCAAGTCCAACGAGGATAAAAACAGAATACCGAGCTGCTGTGGGAAAGATGCATGAAATGCAATTTCATGGTTTCATTTTATTTTCTAATAAATCTAAATCCTGTTGTAAAGGCTTGCTGTGATGAGAAATCACAGAAGGGTAGCTGTGTTTGCCTATTGAGTTTGCCAGAGGCTAACAAATTTACTGTATGGTTTTGACGGTTAAAGCTGGGTAAAATGAAGAAGGGGTGGGTGAAGACAGGAGTTGGTTTCTAATTCTACTGGTTGGTGTATGGCTACCATTTCAGTGTTAGGCAGCCAAATATCTTTGACCAGTACGGAGCAGGCAGAACCATTCAGAGCACTTCAGATCAAACAGTATATTTTAGGTTGTGCCCAAGAGAATTGTATGTCCCTCCAAAAATTGCTGGATTGCACCTCTCAACATTCCTCACTCACTGACTCGGTTGGCTAGGGCTACTAGGAGCTGCAGTTCAACAATATCTGGAGGGTTGCACAAATCCTACTCTTGGATTAGAGCTGCTTGAAGCCACTGGTTCCCAGTCTTGGGTTGTTAGTCCACATTTCCTATCTTCCCTTGGCCATACTGGCTTGGGATGATGGGAGGTCTAAGAACATATGGGACCCAGGACAGAGAACCAGTGTTTTCAAGCACAGGCTTACAACTTCTTTCTTTCTTCCTTCCTTCCTTCCAGAAAATCAGCTGCATGTGCAGACGAAGGCTGCAATGGAGAGAAAGGGAGAGTTAATCCTTTGCTCCCTGTACCATTTCTCTTCCCCTCAATGTAGCTATTTGCCCCCCTGAGATGGTCTTTACATCACATATCATCTTCTGAGCCAAGCAGTAGTGCAAGAGGGAATTTTCAGAGGAGAAATGATTCAGGAAGCAAAGAGTTAACCCTCCTTCTCTCTGTGCTGCAGCCCCCATCTGGTCTCGATCAATGAATGGAAAAATTCACTTAAGGAGACTCCAGTTTCCAGGATCCCTCAGCCACTATGGCCACACTTTTTTTTTTTTGCTTTGCATGAAAGAATACGGAGCTTTAGGCACACGGTTGAAAGTGCATGTAAAACATAATGTACAGTTTTCTCAGATGCATGTAACAAGCTGGATACTGTGGCCCATGAAGGTTTATTTAGCAATAAATCTGCTAGTCCTTAAGGATACCACATGGAACAGTTCCCTATTTTGTCCTTGTGGATGTTCACGAAATGTTACCACCTTTGCCAAATGTTCATTATTGGTGTCTTTTCTGAGACAACAGCAGTGTCTGGCCCACATTCCATTCCTCTAGCAAATGCATTTATTTATTCAAACGATTTCTAAATCTCCCTTTGCCCAATGGTTTCCAGTACAGCATAGAGTAGACATAAACGTTATTTAAATGAAATAGAGCATCCTTCACTACAAATTAAATACTAAAAAGGCAGCAAGAAGATTTAAGTGTACAAGCTGACTGAGACAATCTTTGAAATGCCAGAGGGAATGAGCAAAGAACCTTAACCTGATGCCAGCAATGTTGAAGCAGTTGTATCTCTTTGGGGAGGGCATTCCAGAGTTGAAACACCACAACAGAAAAGTCTCTCTTTTCTATGGATATATGATACAATTTTCCTAAGGAAGACATTTGGAGAAGGGCCTCAAATGAGTATCTTAAACTAGATGTGAATAATCTCAGGCACTGAGATTGAATCCAGCCTTCAGATGGTCATGCCAACTTCCCATAACATCATCATTTCACATTTTCCCAGCTTTTGTACACTTTATTCTAATAGGTTAAAATTAACTGCAGGCAGTAAGAGCTTTAAAAAAAATGCTTTTTTTTTATCCTTTGCTTTTGCCTTTGGCCAAACCCACCATGAAAACGTGGTCCTCAAGAAGTTCCCTGAAATTGAAGTTGGCTCTCAGGCCCCAACCTTCTCTTAAAGTATGGGCAGGGTGGTATTGCAACTTGTGACAACCCTATCTTTAGGTTTTCTTGGCAAGATTTACTGGGAAGAGGTTTGCTCTTGCCATCCTTTGAGGCTGAGAGTGTGTGACACCTCCAAAGTCACCCAGTGGACTTCCATGGCTGAACTAGATCTGAATCCTTGTCTCCTAGCATCCTAGGCCAACACTCAAATTACTACACCAAACTGGCCCTTATTGGCTCCAGTATGCTTACTTGTCTATCACTAGGTCCATGTTAGTTTTCTTCTTTCCTACCACTGAAAAACACAGACGCTTTTGGTCATTTGAGTCTGTGAACGTCTTCAGCTTGCTCTTTAAACTGTGCTTTCTGTCCAGGGCTTTGCCTTTTGCATATCCTCCTGGCTAACATAAAACATTCCTCCCCTTGAGACATGCAAATTTTGATATTAAAATGCAAGACACATGAAAATTCTGCCCTTAGTCCCTGCTTAGAGACAGTTTTTGCATCACATCTTAGATACAAACATTTCAATTCTTTTTTTTTTTTTTTACCTGTCTGTGAAGCAGATCTATGTACTGGTCTTGTAGAGGGAACAACAGCGCTGCATTTAGCTTGAGCCAAGAGGTTGCAGTCAAAGGCATCTGGGATAGGAAGTAGGGTTTGTGTGTTCTAATTAAGATCCATGTTAAAAATGGTAGGCTACACATGCAGGTAACTTTCCTAGCTAGTGCAAGGCAGACAGTAGGCTGGGTTTTTTCAGTGCCTTATAAGTGAGAATGTCCTCTTATATTGTGGATTAATAAGCTAAATATAGGACCAGGTTTCTCATGCAGGCATGCCAAAGGTGAAGACAGATGTAACATTCCAAAAAGGATCAAGGAGGTTCTTCACCCATAGTGCAGACTTGTCTTTGCAACTTGTTATGTCATACACACCAGCAAACTGAAAGCTGGTTTGGAAAATAACTCTTCATAATGAGTGTCAGCCATCATGCATCAGTTAGGCTACCTCTTTACTTACATTTTTAAAGTTGGGCTTACACATTTATTAACATAAATGTTCATACTTCATCTTATATATATAAAAAAGACAAACCTTCAAAAAAACTACCTTAAAACACTACACAGGGTGTCGGTGATGGCACAGGCACCAGCCAAGAAGAACTTAGCACACTCAGATTTTACCAGGTTCAAAATGAATAGGTTTCAGGCAACAGAAAGCAGTGACAAGATTATCAAACTTACCCCTATTCCCCTTAAAATGTTATGTCTGTCTTCACCCTCAGCAGCCAGTTAGGCTGATACGCTGATGGATTCCTTCTATGCCAGGGGCTGAACTCACACTCTGCTTCTGGCATGGCTGGCTTCTTATGTGGGCGAAAGGTGCACCCCAGAAATGAAAGAATGTACTCCAACATCCTCTAAGACCTGGGGCCTCAAAGTGGTTCCTGCCACACCATGCACAACTTCTTCTTCTTTTTGGTGTCGGGTCCTTATATAGGGTTGTCAGGCTGGAAACTAAGAGAGGGGTCATGTATTTTTAATGGCTGTGTAGAAGAGGGAATGTCATCAGGTGTTACTTGTTACACAACCAGGTACCAAGCAAGACCTACTGAAATTCCTTCTTCTACACAACCATTAAAGGTATAAGAGCCTTCTCCAGTTTTCACAGCCCTAGGCATATCTGCAAGCTGAAGAAGAAGGGAGAGGTATGGGTGCTTGAATGACAGACAGGAACACGGTTGCCATGCCTGTGAATGAATGGGAGAACGTGGGATGCTTATGTGTTAGAGAGTGATGGACAGTAATCCAGAGAGGGAAAGAATGTATAGTTGTGGGTGGGAAAAGGAAAGAGCAAGCAGGAGAAGTTCTTGTGTGTCACGGCAGTGTAGGATGTATGGTTCTTGTGTGTGGTTTGAAGCGCTCTGTTTGGGGAATGTGCATTTGATGGAATAAATTAACGTTAGGGGTGCCTTGGCAAAGTGCTTGCTTTTCTATGAAATGGGTAGCACAATGGAATTAAAACTGTATATTCAAAGGAGCAGCTTTGGATCTGGGACTCAGACCCCATTCCTATTTCAGTAAGTTGGTTTTTTTTAACTCTTGTTGATTTGCCTTTCTTTGAGATGGGTGTCTTGTGACTGACAGCATCATCTATGGCAGCCGGTTTGTAAATGGGCAATTCCCTCATGGCAGCCATTTTGTGATAGGACCCAGAACACTTTCTCAAAATTCTAAACCTGTTCATCAGTCCTAGGAAGTGGTGGTGGTGGGGCTGATCTAAGACATCATAATGGTCGCTGGATGCTCTTAAAGTCTGCGTGGGTAGCCTCCCCAAAGCAAAGTGAGAGCCCTGCCAATCTCTCCTCGGGCGAGAGTAAATTTTAACTCTGCTCTGCCTGTATTAATTCTCCACCCTAGTTCCATATCAGAAAGAACTGCACTTCCCATAACATGCATGGAAAGTGGAGAGATCCATTGTAATTGCCACTCTCACTCCTCTGGTGTAAAAGTGATAATTTAAGTGAGGTGGCCGTCAAAGAACAGCAACGAGACCGTAGCGACACCCTTTTAGAGCTTGTACGAGCAATTCTGTGAAGGTCTTTGCTGAAGGAAAAGTCTGAGTCTAGTGGGACATACTCTCAGGTTAGTGTGTACAGGATGTAGCCTTAGTGAAGAAAAAGAAAATCAGCACTCGCAGAGGTATAGTTACGTAAGCATGCAATCGAAGGCACAGGAACAATCTGAGAGTGGCAAGCAGCAAACCTGAGATGGAAATGAGTGGCATGTATTCAAGAGAGAGAAAAAGGAATGGAAGAAAGGAATGGAGCTATTCAGAGAAGGCCACATAAGTGGTGCCAAGTCCCACCTCCCAATGGCTTTTTCACAAATGATTCTATGACTGCCTTTTAGGATTGTGACACTTGCGAGTGTGGTAGAGAAAGTGGAAACGGACTGCTTTAAAATCAAATCTCCATCCTAGTCCTTGAAGCTTTCACACTTCCACACTGGAGAAGCTTTGCCTGGAAAGGTGGTATTAAAGTATTTTAAAAAATAAATAAGACTCAGTTTAAGTGAGATGGAAATGGAAAACAGTAATTTAACTGCAGAATCCTCTTAGGGATGAGGAAAACTATCCATCTTGACAGTTTGTGCATATCAGGCTTGCTGAGCTTGTATTTTTCAATGGTACCCATGATTCTGGGTATACGAAACATACTGTAAGTGTTGTAAATACGAATTTCTGAGTGTGCTTTTTCCCCCACAATGAGGTCTGTGAGGTACAGAATAAGAAATTTCAGAGAGAATCTTGAAAAAATTGAAATTCTCCAAATCCCATCTTTAAATCCTATATGTCTATTAAGTAGAGTTTATTTCTAGGTAAAAGAGCATAGCATTTCAGCTATGAATAATGTTAAAACATAGTCAACAGTGATCTTCCTTGGTACACATGATACACTCTCAGTACAAGTTCTATCAGGTTGGAATTGGCTATTTTTATTCGAATGGATAGATTTATATTTCATTTTAAATTATTACAAGGCATTTTGAGCACTCTTTGGGGCAATGCTGGGTTACAAAATTTTGCAACAGAGAAAGCAAATGTATACATGTCCACTTGGAAATTCACTGAGACTTCTCTCCAGTTAATGGGCACAGGATTGCAACCTAAATAAATACTTTGAAAGAACTGAAAACTGTTGTTGGGCTGTTATTACTTTTGCTGATTATTATATCTTTATTGCTGATATTATTTTGATGCTGAGAATGCTTTGCATTTGGGGAAGGATAGATTTTGCCCTCTCTGGGTGAAGAGAGAAGTCAAAGGGGAAGACCTGATCTTAAAATGACCTTCCAAAACACTGCAAAAATTTTTGCAATGGCTTTCATCCCATTTTTTTTATCCTGCTTTTAAATAATTTAATTTATTAAATTGTTTTTAGTGTTGTTAATAGGCTAATTCTATTTTAATACTGAGGTTTTGTATTTCTTATCTGTGTTGCCCTATTTGGGGGGAAAGGTGCGGCAGAAATAAAGACGATAGCAATAATGATAGTGATAAAAGTAAATAAATAAATAAATACTGGGAATCTGAGCTTGGGGTGGGGAGAAGGACCATGGGTGTCAGAATGGAGGGTCTGATTCATAGGACCCCACATCCCCAGTAGAAGGTGAAATTTATGCCAGATCTGGAGGTGGCACAACTTATTTTCCACCTATTGCAAGGTTGTTGTTGTTTTTTTAAACACCCACAGAGAGGAAAATAAAAGAATAAGCTCATCTGCTTCCCGACTTCTGCCTTGCCAGGGCTTTAGGCAGACTGGAAACTCCATCAGAATGCAGAGAACTTTCCTCTGAAATTATTCTTAGTTTTCAGTATTTCCTTGTAATTTGGTTGTAATCTCTTCTTATTATTTGTTGTAATTGTTTTGTGAGAGACTTTGAGTCTTGTTTTACAAGTAAACACTGGATATACATCATCATTATGACCAATTCTTATTAGAATGATATAATAAATATACATAGTGGTATTACTGCAATATTAGCATTATTGCGTCTTGTCTGCTAAATTATTCATAGTCACTGTTTATCTGGCAAGGGTCATTTTTATTTTTTAAAACTAATTTTTAATTCTACTGGCCTGAAGGGCAGATTATTTAATTATTGTTTCTTTCTTTAAAATATTTTTATGCCATCTTTCAAAGCAAAACCCCTCTTAAAGTAGTTTCCAAGTAAAAGCTTTATAATACTATAAAGGACAATATAAAAAAATATTGACATAAACAGAATTATAATTAATTTGATTTCCATAAACCCAAAAATATATGCAGGAATTTAAAACTATAAGCTATAAAATGCAGAGTGGCACTTGGGGCATCCAGTTCTTTATAAAAAGGTTAGAGTGAGAGCTAGGTGGACCTCCCGTAGAAGAGCATTCCATAAAGATGAGGCCAACCAAGAAAAACCTCTGTTTTTTGTGTCCACCAACCTGATGGACTAGGTTACAGCTCAGACCACTGTTGTGATTGCAACCAAAGTCTAGATCTAGAACTGGATGGAGATAAGAAAATTCTTCCCCTCACCCCTGTAATACATGAGCCTTAAATGGATATTGGCAGCTAGATCAGGCATACGTCCAACGGGCAATGAAAAAATAGCAAATGACAAATGGTTTTCTGAAAATTGAAAATAAACGAGCTGAGTTATAAAGCCTTGTGGATTCTCACATGTAATATGCCAGTGAGGATGAAAGAATGGTCATTCCATGACTAAAGGACTGTTACAGAACAGCTCCATGCATTGAACTTGTACCTTCAAAACCCAGAGGTGTTGGATCACTTTTTATCTCATGCCTCTTGACTTTAATTGCAGGAACAAGGGGACCTGTGAGAAGTTTGCAGATAAGAAGATTGGAAATATAGTTAGAAGTTCTCCCTGCTCTCTTGGCATGGAAAAGGAACTGGATTAGTAGCAGGTGGAAATGACTACACATCTTCCGTGTCCAAAAATATCCCTGAAGTAATGCTAGTATTTATATCAGTCAACTTGTAAAGATGGAAGAAAAATACTTAGTAAATTCAACCTATCAGCAAATACTTTTTTTCGTATCTGTAAGTCCAAAGAAAGCTCAGTACTCCAAAGAAAGGAATTATGACCAGTATCACCATTCCACATAATACATATATAGTATCCCTATAATGAATTTGCAATATGGTGAAACTTCTATGTATCTGAGCACATGAAAACCACTGTCTCAGTATTATTTTTTTATAGCCAATTAATTATCTAGCAATGGACAAATGGACTGACATACACTTCACTCCTTTATGATGACAGTAAGAACTCAATTTTACCTGACAAATACTTTACAGTAAGGGATGCTATTTCCTAACCTGGAATGCCTTGATCTAATAAAACCACAAACCAGTAAAAACAGGCATCTAATATGCTGCAGTAAACAAATGACATCAGAATACTGAGCATACTCCCTTTTCCATTCCCCTTCATTGTATTTCCATGTGTATCTATTCATATTTTCGTCCACCATTTTATTCATTTTAGCTTTCTCCCACTTGTTGCTTTTTCTTCTGTTTTTATACTGACAGCTGCTCCAAGAGAGGACGAAAGACACAGGGGATAGCCAATCAGCATTTTGAAAAATGGGAAGGGAGCTGCTGTATAATTGACACAAGCGCTAGCCAATCACCATTGTCCAAATTCCGTCTGTGCTCCAAACCAGAACAGTCCCATCCCCACCAAGCCTGATCCAGGTGAGAAGAAATGCGAGAATATAGTGGAGCACATGCTTGAACAGTAGACATTGAAAATATGTATGTCTATAAATACCCAGAGACCAAAGTCTCCTGAATGTACCATCACGGTGGTACAGCTCTACAATTTGCAATATTATGTCAATACCAGAAGTCTTGCCTCTGAATCTTTCTGCTCTTTCTCTTGCAGGGTATAGGGTAAGCCTGCAAGGTTTCAAGGCCTTTGTTATTTGTTCCAGCGTCTGCATAGATGAGGAACAGCTCAAGGTTTAGAGCGACTGTACCTTTGGTTAAAGCAGATGTGTTAGTGGTGGTGCTGATGGAGGAAGCTAGGGAAAAGCGGCGGGTAACATCTCTCTCTTTAGATTCTGGATCTAGGAGGACAGATAGATGCAGTCAAGGAAGAGTTAGAAGCGCAGGCAAGCAAATAGGGTGTCGGAAGGAATAACAGCCATAGGGAGGAGATTTTAAAAGTAGTTTGTCCTTGCTCAAAACTACAATGTTGTAATAATTCATAAATAATAATAATAATAATAAAAATAATAATAATAATAATAAGTGATGATGTGTTAACAGTCATGTTTATATGAGCAGAAATACTGCAAGTCTTTTGACAAGTTTTATGTTGAATCAATTCTTGTTTACATGATCGGGGAATAACACACTCTTTTTTAATGAAGAACACATTCTTTTTCACAGTGGCAACCATCAATAAACTATTTAATGAACTATTATCATGCAGGATGAGGTGATCTCCTGTGGCAATTTACCAAATATATTGCTTGTAACCCTTTGGTCAGCCGATCTTTTGTGTAACCACACTTTTGTTTTCTCAAATTGTTAATAAGCTACTGAAAGATGGCAAAATTGTTTACTTAACTCAGTAGGATAATATAAATGACTGATCTATCACACAGGTATATGTGTGTGCTGTGATGAGTAACTATTTGGTAAATGGTTTCAGGTTTCACACCATGTTAGGTGATTAATAGGTCACTGATGGCTTCCCTTGGATCCAGAATTCCACTCATATTTTTATACCATAAATAATGACCATAATTTTCTATAGGCAGTCATTTGTTATCTTGGGCTCTGTTTCATACTTCTAACCTGTCCCAGGCACAGATAAAACCCTTGATTAGTGAACCAAATAAACTGAATTCTTATATCAATATTAACTGTTCATGAAAACAAGACCTAAGGATTTTGATTATGATAAAATATTGCTTAGTAAAACACATGGTGATAACCCCAGGGTGAAAAGACACAATAAAGCTAGTATTTTGCATTAAACATGCATGAAACTGTATAAAATACACAAAAGTGAGCATGATTGCTAAAATTTGTTTTTTGTTACCCAGTTGTACGCAGGTTGCTGGGATGAACTACCAAGATGTGTCTACACCTGTAGTTTGATACCATTTTAACTGCTCTGGTTCCATTCTAGAGAATCATAGGATTTGTGGTCTGGCGAGATACTTGTGATTCTCTGCTAGGTGCTCCAGTGCACTCCTCTGAACTGCAGCACTAGAGTTCTCTGGCGGAGGATTCTAAGCACTTCACCAAACTGCAAATCCCAGGATTCTGGAAGGTGAAGTCATGACTGAAGTGGTATCAGACTATTGTAACTATGCAGTGCAATTATACTCAAAGACAATATGAAACCCCACAAGTCCATTCAGATACAACAAAGAGGACAGTACTGATCCAATATAAGATCAGTACATGTTCAACTACTAAAACGTATTAGTAATTTATTCATCCTCAGTTAGAACCTGCTGAAGATTTTTTGAAAGATTGCAAGCTGTTTATGGACTTCTCGAGCAATAAGAAATATAACAATGCAATAATCTGTGGTTATGGTTACCAGTAGTTCCAGTAGAATTACTCAGTTGGATCTGTAATGGTAAAGTAATATTTTGTTTGTTTGTTTTTATTCTTTTTTCTTTCATTACAATTTGGCTGGGGGAGGGGTCAGAGCCCTTTTGTGTTTTAGTAAGTTCGCGTTTAGCGTTTTAGCTTAGTGTGTTGATACAGTTGGTCTTCAACATTTGTGGGTTTAACTTTCAAGGAATTGATTATTTGCAAGTTTCTTCAACCCCTGCTCATCCCACCTCCAGTGTTCTTCATCAGCCTGCACAACCCTTTAAAAACCTGCCTCTGACCCTCTTCCTCCTTCACCAGAAGCTGCTGTCTGGACAGCTAAGGATGAATCACAGCCCAATGTCTCAACACCACAAACCCTCTCCCAGTGCCCCACACGCACTCAAGGAAGGAGATGGGTGAGAGAGGAAGTACAGGGCCACTACGCCAACCCCCTCCCTTCCCTCTCCTTTCTCTCACCTGGTTTGGAACCCGGCTACCCACTTTCCCCACCATGGCTCAGCCTCCTTCCTCTAGACACACACACATTTTAATATTTGCAATTTTTCAACTTTTGCGGGGGTCCTGTGCCTCTAATCCTAGTGAATGTGGATGGCTAACTGTATTGTGTTTTAGTTTTCTTTTTCTTTTGTTTGCTTTTTTCTTTTTCTGAATGTGTATCTCTTTGACTGTGAATTAGCTTGTTTTGAAACAAATAATGAAAAAAGAGAATCTGCATTCATGTAGAAAGAAACAATCAAATTTCAATCTGCAAAACACTCAGATATTTAGTTTTAAATTCCCGCAGGTGCAGATCTTTTACAGAAAACTGAATCAGCATTTCCTTTGTGCATACAAGAGACAGCAAGAGAATGTAATGCTAGCAATATCAAAATTAGAAATTGTCTGTAGAAGTACTTATTATTCTAGCATCTGAAAAATCATAGCTACATGTATTCTAGTCTACAAACCTAAGGTTTTAATGGTCATGGTTTCCTGCTTCAGAATTATAGGATGCTGAAAGTGATTTAGGGATCACCTCCATCAACAGAATTATAGTGTCCAGAACTGGGATAATGGCTGTTAAACCAATTTAAGCCTGTAGTATCTCTCCCAAAAAGAAATAAATTGTGGTTGATGGCTACTACATACACAGAAAAAAACAGAAACAATTCTCAAATTGCAGCATTTGCCCATTTATGGAACAATTTTCCATAGAGTGCCTAATGATACATTAGATTGAACGTTAGCCTCCAAAGCAATTTATGATATTTGGAACCTAAGCAATACATAAAAGCTGTATTAAGAAAGCTGATGAACTGTAGGTTTTATGCAGCACCACCAACATTTTCACAAGACGTCTGTGATTTATTCATATCTACTAGCAGCTTTAAAAAGTTATTGTTTGCATGACACAATCTCAATCAAGGCCAAGCACACGGTGCCGTCCACCTCCTGTCTAGGATTTTGAATAAACTCACCATAAAAGATATCTGCCCAAAGATCCTGCCCATTAGGATTTAATATCTGCTTGAGACATGACAATACCAAGTAGTAACTGGACCAACATTGATTTGAGCAAAAAAAAAAGAAAAAGAAAGAAAAATCTGTAAAGAAAACTACAAAGCCAGGGGTGGTGATGTTACTTTTTCCTTCATTAAGCCTTTGCATGTGTAAAGTCCAGGTTCTGCAGTAGAAATACTAAGACTGCATGACAGTAAACTTTCAGGGGTACCGCCACAATTTTTTGCCATCGGAAGTACAGCATGTCATTCAACAGAGAGAACATCCCAGGAGAAAAGTGTGGTATAAATGCAATAAATAAACAACATACAGAGAGCACCCAAAGACACATTTTTGCCATGTGCATCATCCATGAAGCAGTGTGGTATCTGTTGAACTACATGTGATGTGGGTGAGGATAATGATGGGCTAAAGTGGGAGATGATAAAAGGTGAGCGATGGGAAAGCAATGAAACAATAGCCTAGTCACCCTGATGTTGATAACAGGCAAATATCCGGAACAGATCATTCAGTGGTCACTGTGAGAACTTCTGGATACGAATGAATTTCTCTTAGCCAACAAGAGTTTTTCAAGAATCTGTCATGTCAAATTGATAATATTGGTTTTATCATTTTCTCTCCCTCCTCAAGAGTTAATTTGGACGGTCTTTGGCATGTCATAGACACAGTATACCACGAGTTCAGCAAAGCATACTGAAAACATGGGCTAGATGATGCTACTATTAGGTACATGTACATTTTTGAGCAACCATATCAAATTCTCATTAATGGCTTTGAATCATCCTGGAGAGATGTACCAAGTGGAATACCATAGGGCTCTTCCTGGAAGTGAGGAAAATGCAGTCATTTTTCACAAATGATTGTGTACAACCAGGTAATAAGTTTCCCTGGTATGTTCCCTCTTTGTTTTATCTGTTCTGTTGCTCCCTCACTTATACAATGAAGTTTCATGTTGACTTCAATTTTCCCCCATATAGCTGGTGGTAGCAGACCATGTCTTTTCTCTCTTGCCAACTATTTAGTTCACTCTAGAAACTGTCTTTTCAGTGAAAATGTTTTTGTGCTGATAATTCCAAGCAGAAGCTCCTATATAGACTAGCATGTTATGGGCTCAGTCCAGGGTTGATGAAGAATTAAAGTAAATCACAAGAGAATCATGTGAAAAAGGAAGAAAAGCAATAGCTGTAAGTATGGAGAGACTGGCATTTGCCAAGCTATACAATAACTATCAGCTTTGGAAGCTCAAGATGTAAACACTGTTAGTTCAGCTGATCTTTGAAGTCCTAGAATCAGAATCACTAACAACTCTGACCTATGTTCCATATTTTTCAATGAATTTTACTGACAATTGGACAAAGAGCTGAAGTGAGATCTGAAGATGACAGGGAGCTGGGCATGATAAGTAACACCACGTGAAGTATACAATTATCTTGACTGGACAGAGTGATGGCTGAAGTTTGAGAAATATACAGTTGTATATTTAGGTGCAGAAAATCAAAGGAATACGATGGTTGAGACTTGATGTAGCAGCAGTATATATGGAGGAAGGATCTAGGCGTCTTAGATGGTCATGAGCGGAACATGAAATAGTACAATGGAGCTTCCGAAATAGCTAGTAGTAAGCGCTAATTGAGTTAAGAGAAAGAGTAATTCCTCTCTACTCTGCAGGCCAGATCTGGATTGAATCTAGTTCTGGGCTCAAAATTTTAAGAAGGAACTTAACACACTGAATTTTATTCAAAAGCTAGAACGATGAGAGGTCTAGAAATCAATTCCTTTTGAAGAACAGTTTAACGTAGGGGAGAAATGAAAGGGAAGAATCATAGCCTTCAAATGACAGGACAGCCTCAAATGTCAAAACAGCCTTCACACAGAAGATGGAATAGACTCACCCTCTGTCATTCCAAAGGACAGAACTGGAACCAGTTGGGGGAAATTGTGAGGAAGAAAGAATGTTTCAGCAAAACATTCAGAGAAATTTCCTAATGATAAGAGTTTTTTCAAAGGGAAAAAGATTGGTTCAGGAAATGGAGAGCTCACATTCATGAGTATTTAAGCAAAATCTTTGACAGGCATCTCATGGGTGTTCTACTTGCATTCTGCATTGAGCAGGGTGTTTGTGTTGTGTTTTTTGATAGTGCAAGTGATCAGATGTCCAAACAGCTTTTTTAACCAGAGTTGAGGTAAACGAGGAGAAAGGACAAACTGCAGCCACAGTGCTGCAGCAGAAAGGGTAACACTTCCCCCTCTCCCCACCCTTTTCCTGATGGAAATGACCTTGCAAGGGGCTATTAGCTGTGAAAAAGGAAAAAGACAGGTCATTATCCTGTACTCCCCCAACATCCACTGCTCCCTATCTAAGAAGAGATTTCAGGGGAGGGGCAAGACCCAGTGGGGAAATGGCATTGGTGGAAAGGGTCATTTGAGGCTTCTGACCATGATCTGACATATGACATGTAACATTGCCTTGAGATACGTGTGCCAAAATGCTTTGCAAGCTCAAAGAGGACTCAGGGAACAGGACTCTCAGACGAAATACGGTGCACCTGTTTCCCCGGTTGTCTTGTACCAGATGGAGAATGTTGCCCTGACTTTTTATGTAAAATTAAGGATGTAAAAAGAAACATGCAGGAATAGACCAGAGGTCTATCCAGTCCAGGCTTCTGTTCCCACAGTGGGGAAGTGGCTGACACTGACAGGTATACTGCTTCAGATTGTTGTAGCCTCTGTTAATCTGTTCGATTCCTTTTTAAAACCCACCCACGTCAGTGGTCATTGTTTCATCTTGTGCCATGAAAAATACTTCCTTTTCCCTTCCCTGAATCTCCCACCACTCCGTTCCACTGGATGATACCCAGGTTCTAGTATTATGAAAAAGGACAAAGACCTTTTACAAATCACAGAAGTGTAAATTTTGCGCAATAAATTAAACGCAAAAAAAGCAGGAACATAGAAACAAAGCTTGGAATGTAACTAAGAAGAAGAGTGAATATAGCAACATGCTGAAACCAGCCATAAACGAGTAGTGGTAGGGTGATGTTCTGAATCCCAGAGCATCATCCTACCTGCATTTAGTTATGAGTGAGTCAAAGTGCATCCTCCTATTACTCTCAGTTATGAATAGCTTCAACATGTTCATACATTCATACTTCCTATATGTAATTTTCCAGGCTCTACACAAAACATACCCACTTTTTTTTAGTCTTCTGGCATGTTCCAGAAATATAGCAGAGGAAGCTTTTTCCATCATGTGGCTCCATATTAGGAGAAACTTCACCTGCTAAGAAAGTGTGTGTGAGGGACACAGGTTCAATCAAACGCAACCAAATCAGGTGGAACTTACTGAAGCCACCCTTTGGTAGCCACCACTAGGGGACTATTTTTGAAAAAAGTTTGAGGGAGACAAAGAGATGGATTCATCACATGTGGACATGGCAATGGAATGTGGTGGCCAGAGTTGCTGAGGACTGATGGATGCCACTATGGGATGGAGACAGCACTCAGAGTCAGGAGACATGTTAGTTGGTGATCAAATGCCGCAAGCAAGGATGGTTTTACCTTTGGGTGGAGCTCTGCGGTTGGAAAGACCTTGCAATGTAAACCTCTTTCTAGCAAGAGCTGAATGCTCAAGATTAAGGCTGGCGGAAGAATCAGCTAGGAGAAAGAGGTAGAGGGAAGAGAGAAAGTAAGGCAGGAGGGGTCATATCCTTTGCAGCGTATGAAGAAAGCAAAGAGTTAGAGGTTGTAAGGGTCAGAAAGGGAGGGAAATATGGTTAAAAATGTGAAACTTTTGGAGCCTGAGTCCATGATTATGCAGTAGTTAACCAGTTAGGAAGGTGATTGTTGGGAGGTCACGGAGGTCAAACTAGCTGAGTCAAACCAGTCCTTTCTTGAGCAAAGGATGAATTTGACTAGCTAAGTTTCATCTGAGTGCAAAATGGAACAGCGGGCTGAGCGTGGAGGGAAATACGTAGTTCTGAGAAGAAGACAAATCAGCAACAAAGATACTGTAAAATAACTTGTGCTCACAAAACATACCAATGCTACCATTGGAATGGTAGGCAATTGAATGCAATGGCAATCATCAGAAGATTATCAAGGGCTAGTTTGGGTATAGGAGATTCTTTTTGAACTGGGCATCCAATACAATGAGCAGACTTACGGTTACAGAGGAATTTTACATTTACTACAGAGACATAACTTCTGTGCAGTGTGGTCATCCCTTCCAGTTCCCAAGAAAAGCTATCTCTTCACAGTCATCCCTCTGCAACATTTCTTCTTCTCCAAATATTTATACAAGTACCTGAGACTGTTTCATTTTTTTAAGAACAAGCTCTCAGCATATCTTACAGAAAAGAATAGCACATTTAAATAAAGATTATTATTTTAAAAAAAATATAAAAATATGCTGGGTTATATTAAATAAGAGGCAAAAAGGAAAAAGGAGGGGCTGGCAGCTGTCTCAGAGGGTAGGATCAGCCTGAAAGAGGTTGGCCCTGCCTCCCCTCTCCCCTGTGTTTCAGACTGTGTGTAATATACTTCAGCAACACCTCCAACCATCTCACTGGGGATGTATCCAGACACCCTAATCATAGCAGTCTGATACCACTGAAACCACCATGGCTCCATCCCATAAAACGCTGGGATTTGTAATTTTGTGAGGTACTTCTACCTGCTAGGGAGCTGTAGTCCACTCTCTTGTAATACATCATCAGAGATGTCTGGCAGAAAATACTAAGTATCCCACTAAATCAGACATCCCAGGATCCCACAGGATGGTACCATGGCAGTAAAAGTGGTACCGAAGTGCAATAAACTGTGCATTGCAAATACATCCTGGTTCTATTCCTATATCAACTTACAAAGAATTCACTGGGCCTGTATACTATGAAAGCATGCCAAAACCAAGGGTTTTTAAAATAGAGTTGACAGCTGTTTGTGTTTGAGCTGTTTTGATAACGACACTATAGCACAGAGAAACCAAAACCCACCTCAGCAAATGGTGCTAAAGTAAACTCCTTTGTTTCAGATGCTAAACATATCGAAAACCTTCCTATCTTTTCTGCGCTTATTTCTCTCAATTTGGGACCAAGAGAGGTACCTTTCTCGTCCTCCCCTTGCAGTTAAATCTGAATGCTCCCTTACCAGCTGTACCATTCTTTAAGAATGCTCCAACACTAAGTAACAAACAGAGTCTTCGCCTGATGTTTTTCTTTCTGTGCAAGAGACAGGCCACCTAGGCCAATTCACAGCAGAATTATTATATTTCTCAGGTACAGGATGATTTTTCCCTTTAGACAAAGGCAGGACAATTCATCCTTTGTTTGAAAATCAAAGCAAACACTGGTTTGTTTGTCATGACACTGCTGTAAACTATGTGACCCCTAGGCAAACTATTTGTTTCTTCTGGAACATCTGCCACAAACTGAATGACAATCCTGGACACTAGCTTTAATTTACATCCACAATCATCCAAGAAGAACAAAAATCAAGAATTAAATCAAAATCAGTAACATTATCACACCTCCTAAAATGTCACATAAGTAGTGTAAATCAGCCAGTAGATGGTGCACAAGAGGCACTACATATAAATTGCTAGAAGAATAAAAAGAACTGTGGAGTCTCTCTCTTGCCATGCTGCCATTTCAGATTTCTGAACTATGTTGCTTGGCAGACTTCCGCAAACCTCAAATAGCAGAAACTGCTGTTTTCCCAAATGCATGATGTATAGCCCCTGGATCTGAAACATCCTGAGGCACTCTTGTTTCCCAAACCTCCCATGAACAGAATATTTTACCTTAGCGGAATTGCCCTGAAAGCCCTACATGGGGGGGGGGGGGGGGATGAATGGAGAATTCACACAACATTTTTCGTGGCTTAGTGGTTAGTTCATCTTGAGTTAGTTGCAGCCATAAGATCTTTTTCAATATCAGCAGCTGCTGAAGGGAAAATGGTTTGCCATTTATGGGCTTACCACCATTTAAACTAGTCGCCAACGGAATTCACTGTTAAGTTTTGATCCTCTGGCATCTCCTGTTCAAAGGACAGTCAAGCTGAAAATTTGAAGAATGATACTGGTTTAGGCTAGAAGCAGAGTCTGGCAGAAATCAATTGTTCCCTAGACCCAACCTAGCAAGCTCAACATTGGCTGGCATCATTTCCACTTTCTCCATGCAGAAAGACTACTATGCCTGTCTCCAAACTGAAAGAATCCCTTTCAACACTGCTCACGCTTCCACTGGATAGCAAAGGACGCACGAAGAAAATGTCACTGCTAAGATCCACTCTCTCCTCCTCACTGCCTTGCTTATCTTCCCAGCTCAGCAGCTAAACAAGGAACAAAAATCCTTCCCCACACCTTGTTCCTGTCAATAAAAAGGCAGTGCATAGACAGTATAGACCATTAGTACTCTGACTATTTAGTGCTCTGAGGCATCTTCCGTATTCGCTTTAGCCTGCGTAGGCAATGTGTAAGGTCCAGTTGTCCTGAGATGGAAGAATATCTAAAATGGGGACAGAGCATATTGCTTTGCCTACAGAAAGTCTGAGGTCCAGTCTTTTAATCCTCTTAATTCTAGCAGGACAAGATCTCAAGTAGCAAGGTTACATGTGATATAATATGAGAGTCTTGCCTCTGGTGCAAGTTGTTCAGGTCATCTTTTGAAACTGAGCACCTCACCTGACATTCAAGTGACAAAAATCACCTGTGACAACCAGTGCTCAGTAATCAAGTGGTGAGAAACTGATGGATGCCCTGTCTATGTATCTGTGAGCCAACTGCAAGAAGTGGGGTCCAGACCTATGCTTCACAGCTAAGGTGAGGATGAGCCATAATTCAAAAGTCTTTTCTCTAGAAGTTTCTGTGTGATGTCCGTAACATGCATAAACAATGAAGTCCAGAAACAAGAAAAGAGCTTACAGTTTTTATGCTACCATTTCTAGAGACTGAAAAAGTTGGGGTTTTTTGGATGGTAACTTTCAGCATGGTTACACTGGCTGAGGAATTCAGGAAGCTGCCATCCAAAAAAATAACTTTTCCAAGCTCTATCATTTTGGAACCTACATTTGACAAGTCTAGAGCTTGAAAGGTTTCTCCTGTTTTGTCAAATTTAGGATGTAGGAAACAAACAAATTTTAAAACACCCTGCAAGTGTGCAGCCAAGAGAAACAATGTCCAAACCGTGTCCTCCATGCTTGGACTGTGACAGAGTTTCCTAAATGGCTTACCTCTTTTTTGTCTGGCGTTGGGGCTGACATTCCGGTCCCGGTTGTTAGACGTTTCCAGGCTTGAGAGCTCAGATTTGTTTTCACACAAACTCATCGACTTTCTGCTGTACCTTTAGAGAACAAAAGGAATCCAACAACTGTTTTTAGGCCTGGAAAGTATGTGTTGCTGCAGGCAGGGCTTCCTCAGTTCATCATTACCGTGTCACTCAGTTTAAAAACCTTCCTGTCAGATTATAGCTGATGACAGTAAAAATGCACTGCAAGAGGCTAAAGAGAATTGAGAGGAGATACAATAAGCAGGGGAAGCTCACTCTTGTGTTTCAGATTGTCCCTGTCCCTGTTCTACAACCAGCAATGGGAAATGCATAATGGAAATGGAAATATAGTTCCTACCCCATCTTTCTCAGTGCAACCAACTGAAGAACCCCAACAAGGTGCATGGTTTTCATTGCTTCTGCCCCAAAGCTTGGAACCCCCTTTCTTACACTGAGCTCTTTCGCTATCATTCCAAAGGCGGTGAAAACCTTTCTTTATCATTCTGCCTTCAGTAGTCAATCTGTTATTTTCTGCTCACCACATTTGGTATGTTTGCTTTAATTTTTAATTGCCTTAAATTATTTTTATGTGTTAAAAAGTTTTGTGACTTTTTTTTTAAATTAAAAGCTGCATAGGAAGGCATTTTAAACAAGTACATATATTGTCTAGGTCAGTAATTGGCAGAAAAAGAGAAAATCTAGGAGGGATATGTCTCACAAGATGAACAAGAACTCCTAGTACAACAAAATAAATACGATTTGATAGGCATCTCTGAGACCTGGTGGGATGAGTCTCATGACTGGAATGTAGGAATAGAGGAGTATAGCCTATTTTGTAAAAATACACCAAACAAGAAAGGAGGAGGAGTAGCCTTGTATGTCAAGGATGTTTTCACCTGTGAAGAGATCCATGACTTAAACCCAGAAAGCCAGGTCGAGAGCATCTGGGTAAGAATTAAGGGAGTGAGAAACAATAGGGACATTCTGGTGGGGATTTACTACAGACCTCCAACCCAGACTGAGGACTTTGATGATGCCTTCCTCAAACAAATGACTGCACATTCAAAAAGGAGAGATACAGTAATAATAGGAGATTTCAATTACCCAGATATATGTTGGCAGTCAAACTCTGCCAAGACAGCAAGGTCTAGCAAGTTTCTTGCTTGTCTTGAAGACAATTTCATGGTCCAGAAGGTGGAAGAGGCCACAAGGGGATCAAATATTCTAGATCTGATCCTGACCAATCGGGATGTCCTTGTTAATGAGGTAGAAGTGGTTGGATCTTTAGGGGGGAGTGACCATGCCCTATTGGAATTTGGCATTCAGTGGGAAGAAGAAGATAAGTGTAGCCAGACACTCATCTTAGATTTTAAAAAAGCGGACTTCTGTAAACTTAGGGAGCTGCTGGCTGGAATTCCGTGGTCAAGAATAGTGAAAGGGAAAGGAGTTCAGGAGGCATGGGAGTTCCTTAAAAGGGAGATACTGAAGGCACAGTCTAAAACTGTGCCAAGAAGGGGGAAAAATGGAAGGCATCTGAAGAAAACAGAATGGTTGACTAAAGAACTCTCAGTTGAGCTACGTGTTAAGAGAAACATGTACAGGAAATGGAAGAAGGGGGAAACCACCAGAGAAGAATTTAAGCAAGTAGCCAGGAGATGTAGGGAGAAGGTCAGAAAGGCTAAAGCACAGAACGAACTTAGGCTGGCCAGAGACATCAAAAACAATAAAAAGGGCTTTTTTAAATATGTCTGTAACAAAAGGAAAAAGAAGGAGACGATAGGGTGGCTGCGCAGAGAAGATGGCGAATTACTAACAGGGGGAAGAGAAAAGGCAGAACTACTTAACACCTTCTTTGCCTCAGTTTTTCCCCAGAAGGATATAAGCACTCAACCTGGTGGTTGGGGAGCAGGGGAGGAAGCAGGGGAAATGAGACACATAATAGGTAGAGAGGTGGTACAGGAATACCTGGCCACACTGGATGAATTCAAGTCTCCAGGGCCAGATGCATTGCATCCTAGGATATTAAAAGAACTGGCAGAGGTCATTTCGGAACCGCTTGCTATAATCTTTGAGAAATCTTGGAGGACATGAGAAGTTCCAGCAGACTGGAAGGGGGCAAATGTTGTCCCCATCTTCAAGAAGGGAAAAAAAGAGGACCCAAATAATTATCGCCCAGTCAGCCTGACATCAGTACCCGGAAAGATCCTGGAGCAGATCATTAAGCAGTCAGTTTCTAATCGCTTAGAAAGCAACGCGGTAATCACGAGAAGTCAACATGGATTTCTCAAAAATAAGTCATGCCAGACTAATCTTATCTCTTTTTATGATAGAGTTACTAGCTTGATAGATGAAGGGAATGTTGTGGATGTAGCATTTCTCGATTTCAGTAAGGCCTTTGACAAAGTTCCCCATGACATTCTTGCAAAGAAGCTAGTAAAATGCGGGCTGAACAGGGCTACTGTTAGTTGGATTTGTAATTGGTTGACCGACCAAACCCAAAGGGTGATCACGAATGGCTGCTTTTCATCCTGGAGAGAAGTGACTCGCGGGGTGCCACAGGGTTCTGTCCTGGGCCCGGTGCTATTCAATATCTTCATCAACGACTTGGATGAAGGAATAGAGGGCATGCTCATCAAATATGCAGATGACACCAAATTGGGAGGGGTTGCTAATACGCCAGAGGACAGGATCAAAATTCAAAATGACCTGGTCAAATTGGAGAGCTGGGCCAAAGCTAACAAAATTAAATTCAACAGAGAGAAGTGTAAGGTCCTACACTTAGGTAGAAAAAATGGAATACAGAAATATAGGATGGGGGACACGTGCCTGGATAGCAGTACGTGTGAAAGGGATCTAGGAATTTTAATAGACCACAAGCTGAACACGAGTCAGCAGTGTGATGCGGCAGCCAAGAAAGCCAACGCAGTTCTCGGCTGCATCAAGAGGAGTATGGTGTCTAGATCGAGGGAGGTACTGGTACCACTCTACTCTGCTTTGGTTAGACCTCATCTTGAATACTGTGTCCAGTTCTGGGCACTCCAATTCAAGAAGGACATGGTCAGGCAGGAGCAGGTCCAGAGGAGGCCAACCAAAATGGTGAGAGGCCTGGAAGCCATGCCCTGTGAGAACAGACTTAGAGAGCTGGGTATGTTCAGTCTGCAGAAGAGAAGGTTAAGAGGGGACATGATAGCCATGTTTAAATATTTGAAGGGATGCCATGTAGAGGAAGGAGAGGGCTTGTTTTCTGCTGCTCCAGAGACCAGGACAAGGAGCGATGGATTCAAGCTGCAGGAAAGGAGATTCCACCTGAACCTCAGGAGGAACTTCCTGACAGTCAGGGCTGCCCGGCAGTGGAATAGGCTGCCTCGGAGTGTGGTGGAGTCTCCTTCTCTGGAGGTTTTTAAGCAGAGGCTGGATGGCCATCTGTCGGGAGTGCTTTGAGGGTGTTCCTGCATGGCAGGGGGTTGGACTGGATGGCCCGTGTGGTCTCTTCCAACTCTACATTTCTATGATTCTATGATTCACCACAACAAAACTCTGAGGGAAGTGATAAACAGGACCGAGGAATTGCAAAGAGAAGACCTTGCCTTCTGCCCCTCCTGTGCTTTGTCCCCCAGTTCCCTGAGAAGGCTACATCCGCACCACACTCTCTGAAAACTGCTTCTCTAGGGCAATTATGCCACATTTCCTACCCTCTCTGAGCCATTTTGGACCTCTCCCGGCATTAAAAAGCCAACAGGAATCCCAAAACATGACATTTGCCCTCAATTATTACTTCTTAATAATTTGGCAGTTATTAATAACTATTATTAATTTGGCTTACTATGCTATTTTTGGTTTCCAACAACCTTCTCCCCTCAGTTTAGTCCTCTGGCATGTGCAGAGGAATGAAGAACCTGGACAGAATTTGAGCACATGGAATATGCTAGCCTATCAGGAATTACAATATAAAGAACAAACAACCCAAGAACACTAAACAGTTTTACTATGCTTCTACAATAAGCACTGCATGGCACAGTGATCTCTTTCAATGCTGATGAAGGATTTTTGTCAAACCCTTATTTCTCTTACAGATTTCCTGAAGTTCATAAAAGATCCAACTGCAGAAATGAGAACCATTTTTTTTCCTTTTCCCAATAATGTAGCTAAGATGCAGACAGAAATATGCAGGCAGCTGTGGACTATTTCATCAGTGGAAAATGAGGCGCTTGCTATGTCTGTGCGGAATTAATTCTTTGCAGTTTGGGGCAAGCTTTCGCAGTTGGTAAGGGTACACACAAAGTACGTAGAGCAGCAAGGTGGACACAGGCAAAAAAGGTTTAGAGAACTGCATAATAAATGCAGATGGTTTACTATTTGCAAGCAGCAACAGACTTTTCAAATTAGAGCATGGTCACTGGATCATCCCTTTTTTAGCAGGAATTACATTACAGTTGTGTCCCTCTCCTTGGTCATGTAACATTCTGACCTACACTAATGCAAAAAGTGGCTCCTGGCCAACTTTTATTCATCCGTGGGGAAGGAAGACAAGTGGAACCCTGCCATCACCTAAAATAAAAAGGCTGATCACATAATTTGCAATTCCCCTATTCCCGCCTCAACTAGATATACATGTCTCTTTACACCACTCCATTTTGCAACTATCCATCTAATCTTACTCCTCTGTCTTTTCTTCCACCCCCTGTTTGTTTCCTGCCTTCTTGGTTTTTAGTCTTGTAGGATCCCAGGTTTCTCTTCTCCTCATCCAGATCAGCCCTGCCATTTAATTAAAAAAAAAACTTGCAGAAACAGCACAAAGCCACACGCCCATGTATCAAGATGATGTTGGCAGTGCTTTTTCTCTATCTGTCATCCAAGAAGGTTTCTGTGGTGTTGCAATATAAGCTTGGCTCCTGATTGTCAACACAATAATTGCAGTTGCAGATCAAGCATGAGTCATCCTGGAAGGAGCAATTTAGTGGATGCAATGTCACCTGATTAATTAAACAAGCCACCCTCCATAGGCAGGGCACTATAGATAACAGCTTCCTCTTTTGCTGAATATGATGCATCTCAATTAATGTGTTTTTTCTTTCCCTAGAGGTATGCTTATTGTATCACAGCTCTTTTTTGTTTTCTTTTGAGACCTAAGGGATTATCCCTATATACTTTATAGTTTCTGCCTTAGAATCATAGAATCATAGAGTTGGAAGAGACCACAGGGGCCATCCAGTCCACTTCCCTACCCCAGCCATGCAGGAACCCACATCAAAGCACTTCCAACCAGCCTATGTTTAAAAACCTCCAAAGAAGGAGACTCCACTATACTCGGAGGCAGCATATTCCACTGCCAGACAGCTCTGACCATCAGAAAGTTCTTCCTGAGGTTTAGGTGGAATCTCTTTCCCTATAGTTTGAATCCATTGCTCCTTGTCCTAGTCTCTGGAGCAGCAGAAAACAAGTCCGCTCCCTCCTCGACATGATGTCACCACTGCAAGCAAGTATCAAGAAAGACAAACAGAAAGGTAAATTCCAGAAGCCAAAGCAACTTCTATGCCCTGGAGCTGGGGCAAACCAACCAGAGTTCCTTATATAGCTCTTCTCAACCAGCTGATCTTGAAGCGATTGCCCCGTTGTCCATTTGACACACTTTGCCAGAATGACATAACAGGACCTCACAGCTGCCATATCAGGCTTCACTTTATCACTGTGCCTCTAGATTCTAAGATAAGAGCAATCTTTAAGCCTGAGTCATCGTATCATAAGATGCTGCTTCAATTTATTCACTTGTTCATGGTCTTCCTTATCCAGGTTGGCAGTAGCATCTTTTTTTCTAGGAAACATGCGAGCTGCAGCAATCACTGACAAGTAGTGCAGGATTTGTGCATAAGCTAAACGGCTACAGTTTAGGACCTCATGTTATGAAGGATCTTTAAATATTATGTAAAAGGTCTGTCAGTCATGCTATAGAAATCTACTTGCTTGATCAGTGCCACCAAACTTGATGTGTTCAGCATGTCGTTGTAAGATTTTGGACCCTATCTATCAACTAATGCAAGTGTGCCCTTTATGAACTGATTTTGACCAGACTTCATATCTGCACTGAAGATGATTTCCTGAACAAAACTTTTGTTTCATGCCAATAATAAGTGAAATTATCCATACCAACTTTGACAGCACTGCGTATATATCTCAATTAATAACAATAACAACCATGCAGAATTTTTGGCTACAATAAGGCACTTCTTTGGTAATGGTAGGGAGTGTCATAAACTTGACATATTTCAGGGGCCTAGGTATATCTTACTCTGGCCCTGTGCTCCCAAGGCCATAAATGAAACATGAAGGACATTTGATTTCACATACTGATTTGAGAAATTAGCAAAGAATAGGAGACAGAACCAGCCCAGAACAAAGATGCCTGTCCACACGGTGTAAAGAAAAAATTAGTATCTAACTGAATGTTAAAGAGAGGCAATATTCACTGATCCCACACTAATTGACTAAATTAAAGTCCCTTCCTGACTTCCAAAACATCAATTCATTAACCCCTACGTGAGAAGCAAAGTGAGGTGCAAAGCAGCCTTGCTCGGTGTTCTTCAATCTCCAATCAGATATAGGTATACGTCTTACAGTGAAGGCAGATTGCATTGTACCCATCTTCTTCGATAAATCTTCAGACAGTAATGTACAATACAGCAGCTGCTGACCAACTCATTACCTGGAGGAATTGGAGGAATTCATTGGTGCATGATATACACTCTCAGTGATTCTTTGGTGCAGCTGGCTTGCCTCTGTGAATGAAAACAAGAAAAGGTAGCATTTATGAATGCATCCATGCAGTCGTATAGATATAAATATGAATACTTGGACTGAGGTGCTTGAAACTAACCAAGGGTGCTTGGAGCTAATCAGGGGAGCTGAGTGACTGGTGCAGATTTGTTGGTCCAAAGTGCAAAGCAGTAGCCAGCAACTGGAGAAAGTAGGTTGGGATGATTTACTGAGTGAGCTGTCCCTTAGAAGTTTATCACGTTAAATCCCTTCAGACAAGATTGATGGACTTAATTCCTATCACCAGGTGATTGCAGTGTTTTGTGCTTATTGTGAAAAGGGGGAAATAGTTGTCTTTGAGTCCAATGTTAGTTGTGACTCTCCACAGAGATTCTGTTTCAGAAGTTATCAAACCCATCCCCACTCTAGACCAGTGGCATGTTTGTCTTAAATCTGCAAACCTCAAAGCACATATATAATTCATATTTTAATATTTTTGTTCTTCAGGGCCAGCCTTATCATCTTTAACAATGTCATATTACCCTCAGCAATCCACATTTGTGGGTTTGACTTTCATGGATTTGATTATTTGCAAGTTTCTTCAGCTCCTGCCCCCACCTCCAGCACTTCTTTTCCATGAGAACTTTCCCTCTTGGCATCTCCAGTCAGACCATGCAGCCCTTTAAAAAAATACCTTTGGTTCTCTTGGTCCTCCACCAGCCGCTCCCTCGCCAGCTAAGGTTGTCCCACAGCCCAATTTCTCAGCACCACAAACCCTCTCCTGACACCCCCTCACATCCCTCTCCCCTCTCCTGTCCCTGAGCTCATTTGGGCCCTGGGGGCCCATTCCCCCCACCACACCTCAGCCCCCTCTCCCCCACACACATATTTTGATATTTGTGATTTTTCCACTTTTGCAAGGGTCCTGAGCCCCTAGCCACAGCAAATGTGGAAGGCCAACTGTACTTCTTTGTTTGAAATAATCCCAGTCTTAAATCAAATGACAATTAGCTTGCCAGATTCACTCACTGGCACCAGTCCATGGCAGGCTGTCTGTCCTTGGCCTGGTGGGTAATGAGCTATGTGGATTTCCTTTAACAAATGCTCAAATGCATGTTGAAATTCAACAGACGAAGCCTTTCCTGATGGCATAGAGTATCTATGGGCTAATGAATCTGTTGAACATCTGCCTCTTCAACTAGGTACTAAAGACATGGTAGTCCCTGTCAGGACAGGGAAGGCAACTCTGAGGGGAAAATGCAAGTCATTTCTAGCCTAAAATAATCATAATTACTTCCTGTGACTATTGAAGCAATTACGGCTTTCTACTAACCTTACTCTGGCTATAAGTTTCTACTGCTTGCTGAAGACTGATTACTGTGGTGTGTAGAAGTACAAAGGGTATTTTGTACTGATTTCTACAGCTCAGTAAGCATATGTGCTGAGCCCTTGCCACATCACCTACACTAGCAGTGGGGGACCTTTGGCTGTCCAGATTAGGTTGGGTCCTCATTAGCAAGCATGGCTAAAGTTCAAGGATGATGGAAGCTGGAAACCAGCATCATCGGGAGAACGACATGCCCTCCGCTGTTGATCTAAATCAGCCTTCCTCAAAACTAGTGACATTCAAATATAATAGACCATAATTCCCAATCAATGGCTCTGCCCATAACCATTCTGGCTGAGGATAATGGGAGTTGCCAGTCCAACACATATGGAAGGTACAAGCTTGGAAAAGGCTGACCTACACAAGGGAAAGAAAAGGGAAGAGATGGGCATGCCTGTCTTGCTCTAAATATATTTCAAGAAACTTCTTTTTTATTTACTTATTTTTATAAAAAACAAAAATGAAAAAACAAAACAGTCCCACCTAACATCACGTTCGTATCATTACATAATTATTACACAATAAACAAATACTAATACACAAAATAAACAATACATACATATAACAACCAACACATCTTACTAACATATTCTCACCAACATAGGGCACTTCCCCCTTTCCTGAGATGCAGCCTTATATCTATTATTTAACACCTCTGTACGTCTTAAAGAATAAAATCTATTATTCATTTTCCCATTCATTATTTTCAACTCTATTTACAATTTTTGTCCATCTTACACTATTATCTATTTCAACATTTCTTTTCTTTCAAAAACTAGTAACCTACTGCATCTACATCTCTTCTCATACTTCTCATACTTCTACCTCTAGGAAACTTCTTATCTCCTTATAAAGAGTGCCCTACCCCTCTGAGAAAAGTGCAGTCTTTGTGGGGAAAAAACTCAGCACCTGATTAGAGAAGATGCAATTATCAAATTGCAAAAGAAACGAAAGGAATATGGTTCCTCCTCTCACCCCCACTACTTGACTGCTACTACTTGCTGGAACTGTAAGAATTAAAATCTGACTCTTTTGTTCCATGTTGCTCTTTAACATGCAAGGCCTGTTTTTGCTCTTATATTTTGCCTCCAGCAGTGCAGGAATCTGTTCAGTAACCAAACATGTTTCTCTACTTTTCGACTTTTTAAAAAAAAAATTATTAAAAAAATAGTATATAAAAGAACATGACATAATATAAAGAACATAATATTATATAATACATTATAACTATAAATGCATCAACATAAATATTAATCTTGGTTTCAATATGTTATATCTACTGGAATAGTATTCACAGAACCATATCAGAGATTTTATGACAAACCTTTCCTATGACACCTGAACTCTTCCTTTTAAACATGCTAGATGGACTTGATGATAAATTTACAAAAAAATACTGGAGATTGTTACTGTATACGATTACAACAGCCAGAATTCTTTACACGTTGGTTTGGAAAAGCAATGACATTCTGGAGATTGAAGAATGGTTATCAAAGCTGATTGAGACGAAAAATTGAGATAATTTGACATTTTGGTTAAAGGGAAAAACACAGGAGGAAAATCATGTAGAATAGGAACCAGTAAAGAATTTTTTAATTAAAAAAAATGGTATGGTTATAAGCTGGTAAGGATGAGATTACAAGTGATAGTCAAAGTAGAGTTACTGACACAAATTAAAAATCAGTCTTGTCAATGTCTTTCTTGTTTATGATCTATGCTTTACAGTGAAAGAAGAATGCATTTACTGAAAAAAACAGAAAGTCTTAGTATAAAGTTTATTAGAATGAAAAGAGAAGAAACAAAAATTAAGCGGTAAGAGTTCTAACAATAGGAAACCTGGAAGTACAAATAGATTATGGGATAATTTATAAGGAATTAAGAAAACGTTAGAATAGGATTCTGAAGAGTTAGTTAGCACTCTGCATGAGTGAAAAAAGCATGCCACAATATATTGTGAGAGGGATGAGCCTACGGTTGTGGCTGACATTCACACCAACCAGTTCCGGCTACTTGATACCCTACCTCTGCAAGCTTCCAGTTGTCCTGTCAGGACTTTTCTGATCTCAGAGACCCAGGTGTTCTTCAGCTCCACAGACACAGCCTGCAAAAACAAGACAAATGGAAAAATTGCATGATCCGCTGCCAGTCACCTTAAATGTCCTGTGACTGTATCCCTGCACAGTGGCAGCTGCTGGCTCTTAAGTCAGTAGATCAGCAAATCCACTCCAGAGTACAGTCCAAGCATTAAAGGAGTTATCCAAGGTACTGAATCTGTTCTGGGGACGAGCCTCAGTACCTTGGACAGATTATTCAGATTATATTCAGATTAAAGCCCAGAGCATATTCACCATCCCACTGACACTGGAGACACCAACTGTCACTGTTCCTGCAACAGTAAGTCTGAGATCACATTTCTTATCCTACTTTTCAAAAGAGTTTAGAAAAAACTGCTTTCTTGGACTACAACTCCCAGAATCCCTCAGCCAACAAAGATAGTGGTCATGCTGCATGGGAGAATTCTGAGATAGTACTGTTTCTCAAAGTCTAACAACTGAGAGGTAAAGTGCAGTCCCACCCAGAGGTAAAAAAAATAAAATAAATGGAAATTATTTTTCTTTTCTTTTTTTCCTCCAAAATGTTCCCTGGACTATCTTAGTTACAGGCAAGACCTTTTTCAAAAAACAAGAAGTGACTTCTGGTCACTTCCTGTTATTAAAAAAGGCCTCTCCTGTGCCTAAAATGGCCTGGGGCCCCACACGCACTAGCAGGCCTGAGAGGCAATTTACGGTACAAATTGCTGGCACGTAATTACAATATATGCAAACCACTTTGCACACTCCACAGCGTAAGTGCTGCCTCTTCCACCACAACCATGAAACTCCAGCTAGGGAAAGGCAACAGAGTGGAGAGTGGGGCAAGAGGATGCAGCAGCTATGGGACAAGTTAAGCATTTGCTTTCTCACTTGCTGCTTCCTCCCTTCAAATGTTTGCCTGGTTGCATATTGTGGAGGAGGAACATTTTGTTCCACCATAAAAGTGCAGAAGCTTGCAGAGCTGGACCTACCACTAGACAGAATGCAGTGAATGCCTCAGGCAGCAGATTTTGGCTGTCATTAACAGGTAGAAAATTGTTCCATTATTTAATTTGTTACCATTTAATTTTAATCACCAGGGAGAGGAAGAGACTCTGAGAGGGATTTTTCCACCTAAGGGGTCAAAATAATTTTTCTGGTTTTAGTTAGGTTGAGGAGAAACCATTTGCTGCTCAGTTTCAGGCAGCAAAATGTAGTGAGTTGACCCCAACAGACCTGTCTGCCTAAAGTCATGGGTTGAGTTTGTAGCTCTCGCAAACTTTGAATGAAGAACTACCACACTGTCATCCCACACTCCTCCACCTAAATTTATGTCTTAGGAACCAAGTGTTTTTCTAATGGAAGGAAGCCAAGTCTCATTCCTCATCAAGTTTCTCTTTCACCCATTCCATCATCCTTCTGCTATGATGCCAAATGAATTTAATAGCAGCTAGAAGATGATTGGGACAGGTTTGGTGGGCAGGGGCAGATGGAAATGTGAAAAAGTATTACTTTCATTACCTGAATAATATAGACCTCTTCTCTGCCGTTGTACCAGATCTCAAATTTCTTATTATCACCTTTGACATTTTCAGTAATACCAACAGTGCTCATCTGTTTAAAAAAGAATCTTGAATGTAGAATGTATTTTATTTTTACAGTGGGTATTCCATTCATTTTCAGTTCACACGAAAACATTACAACACACAGCAATTTCTTTATGGACCAAACTTTGGGCCTTCAGCAGTAACTTCAAAATGTTATTTTGGACTACAGCTCCCAGAGTCCGGAAGCCAGTATGTAACTTCTCTAAGCTCTGGCCAAGCCCACCCACACAGCAGACAGTTGGTATCATAAACTGGATGTTTTTTGTCTGTGAACACCCTGTGCCTCCTCAATGGTTAAGCTGCTTGTGACACCATGAACTGTTCACAATGTTTGTTAGGAAAGTAAGAGATTAGCTTAGGCTAAAGAAAAGTATCATAGGCCATCAGGACAGGAGAAGTTGAGTGCTATTAACAGGAAGGTAAAATAAGAAGCAGGAGCACTGAATAAGCAGGAAAACTTGGGAGTGGGGAAGGTGAATGGGAAGAGAGGCAAGAAGGAATGAATGCTAAGGGATGTTGACTGGACTGTCCTCACCGTCTTTATGCATATGGCTGTTGCTCAAACTTGCAGTGAGTTTATTGTAGAAGGGGGCATACTGTGGCCATCCAGATGTTGATAGGCACCTATGTTTTACTATTATCCAAGATCTGGAGAGCTCCAATTTTCTCATTCATATTTGTTGAATACACAAAAGTGCTGTGGGACTGGAAATAAAAAATGAATAGATTGTGGATTCAAGGGCTCACTTTGGGGGCTATAAGGTTACAGAACCATTCAGATACTAAAATGATTGTGAAGACAAATAAACTGGGAAGTCCACAAATATTGACTTGCGAAACCTTTTCCTTCCTCACTAAGAAGTCCTCTGCCATGCATAAAGGATTTTGGAGAGAGGCAAAAATTTATCATATCTCTATATTATCTTGTCCAGTCCTTAGCCTAAACAAGACAGCCTACTTTCCTCTTCAAGTCCTTCGGTATACTGTGCTCAGAAGACCTGAGAGAGAGGTAAGATATATATTTCCATATGTACTGAAGTTTGGAGAAGAAATTGCAAGAGGGCTAGAAACAGTTGTTACTGCCCTGGCTAGTCCGAGCTTTGGGGATATTAAAGATACCCCTTGATATCGCAATTCGGCTGCACTTCTCTATTCCCCTCCAGGTGCTTGCGAGGCCACCGGACAAGCACGTAAACAAGCTCGGCCGTTAATAGCCGTAATATTCAAACTACAATACAGGCAGGCCAGAAATAGCCGACTCACTGCTTTAGGAGACCTCCAGGCAAGTACTCTAATTAAGTATGCACGCCACTTACAAAAGAGCCTCTGCCCGCGATGGCAGCTTGATGAGTAAACTATACAATACCCAAGTACTCTGTGTTTGCATACTGGCTACTCTATTGAAAACTGCTACGATAACTCAATCATTCAGATTCTGACCTTTCGGAGGCTTTGTCTCCAACTCCAAATCTATTGTTTTCCCCCAAGTACGGCATAGCCTGCAGTCACATTCTCTTTATAAACACCCTTGATTCCGAGACCTTCCTCGGATTGCTCCCGAGTTTCATCCCGCCTTGCTGCCGCTTTGCTTGGCGAGCCTCCCCTCAGCTCCACGTGCTGAGCTACATCGCACCCCAGCCTCGCTCTCTATTTTTCTGGGCTTCAGGACAGCTGAAGTATCACCCAAACCAGCAATCCCTCTAAAAATCCCTCTATACCACTCCAACCTTTATTTTCTTTAGTTATCTTGTATGAGTGTGTCGCATACACTGTTTTGCTTGTATTTAATAAACATCATTTATTATTTCAACTTCTGTGTTCTCCTTGACTCGACCCGACCCCGTAGACATAGGGTTCAAGATCTCGCTACGTTACCCTGCCTGTCGTGACGTTAAGCAGTGCTCTGAGCTAATTTTCCCCACCTTTAGTTGAGCACATTTTGGTGCCCCTCCCGGGACCCCCAGTACACAGGGTAACACAGTTGCCTCCTGATGAGCTTGCCTTCTGTATACTGAAATGGGAAGCTGCTCTCTATGGTGACAAATGGAGCATCTAGCCCTCTACTATCTCCTCTGACTGGCAAAAGTCTCCAGGTCTCAGATCATCTCATACATTATGTAGCACTGTGAATTTTTCAGCAAATGGACATTTGAGAAGGAGCTGCTGCAAAGCTTAACTTCTTGAGAAGTATATCTGTATGATACATGGACTTGTAATACAAGTGTTTGTTGCATTTTTAACCTTACATTTTGAGATGTATATCTGCTGAAATCAATGTGCTCTGTTTCTCAGTTAAAAGACATGTCTCAGCTTTGCATGCTAAGATCTTTGCCAGAAAGTGCACATAAGAGGACACACAAGTACCATAGGTGCTTTACCTTTAAGCTGTTGGCTCATTAAGGCAGTGTGTCTCTGGAACAAGCCGGAAGGTGTCTACTTGCATATCATTCACAAAGATCTACTGCTGGACACAAACCAACCCAAATAAAATTGTATTGAAGTGGCCATGAAGATGTGCTGGACTGAGCCTATCCACTCGTATCCTCCTTGTGGGTTTCCCATAGGCATCTGGTAAACTATTGTAGGAATGGAATGTTAGACTAGATATGTCTTTGGTCTGAATCAGAATGGGAAAAGTTACTGCATCCCACTGAGCACTGACTTTTACAATTTTTAGAAAGTGCTCCCAGAAGCACAACATTTGCCATTGAGAAAAGAGGAAGGAAGTTTGCAGTGATTTTAAGAGATGATTCCAGCTCTTTGGGGCCTCATTAGAGTACCTCACGACAGATAGCAAATCAAAGACGTAATGAAACTACCAAAGGGCCAAAATCCCATGAGAGCTGAAAATATGGCCCTATCACAAGATTTAGGGTGAGACTAGAGGAAGGAAGGCTATAAAGGTCAACATCCCACATCCCCTGGGTTTCATTTGCTGGGTAGAAAGCCACATAAACAAGCGTAAAGCTCAAATTTACTCAGATTTACAAATCTTCTCAGATACTCCTTCACTAGTAACCAAAGGTCAGAAGGGATTCCTCCAGAAAAGCAGAGTCACCTGTTCATGGCTAATGGGTTGAGCGAGGGGAGGACCAGACAGCTGATCTTGACAACAATTGGGGATGGCAGCTGCTAACAGTCCAAAATCATATGAGGATGGTTGAAGATTTATTATAGACATTCAGGCTCCAGTATGAGTACAGCATCTAGATTATACATGTGGAATGAGTAGACAATCCAGTTCCTCAGGATAGTCAGTAGGGCTCACACCTTTGCCTTCATTTTTCCACCAAATAATTTCCACCATTTTTCCACCAATTAATTTTCCACCAATTAATCAATTAATGTAATATTGTTGTTTTAAATAAAGACTGCAGTGGTATTTTATCCAAAATCTCTTTCCATCTCTTTATTAGTTTGCTACAAATTCACTTTCTGAGGCTACTTTGTGTTCATGTAGAAACTGTGAAACAGCAGGTTTTACATCTGCTCTTCGAACACCTCTACATGTTTTAGAGGGTTTCCCCCTATAACTGTCTTCCCTGAGAGCTGACTTGAAGAAGCATAGACTAGAAATCTGAGCTGTGTTTATGAATGAACATTCCTGAAATTCTAGGGTTAGCGGAAGAACTGGAGTTCTGTTCCTCCCTGGAGATGGAGGAATAAGGCCACTTCTTGATCTGCTACTCCTCAACTGTCAGAGAAGCAAAGCACTTTTTGTATTTCTCCAACTTCTAACAAGTTTTAAAAATGCTTACCTAAATAATTTAGGCCATCATACCAGAACACAATAAGGAGGAGCTATGAGTTTTCCTAGATTGATTGGTACAAGTGAGTATGTCATACATACATTTTTTGACTGGCAGAGAAAAGAGTAGACAGAAAGCTTGCTAAAGAATGTTATACTTCTTAAGGACTGGTAATGTTTAAGTTAATGATGTAGACCAGAAGCAGGAAATTGTTCGTGGCCCAAGAACTGGAATGCTACTGGGAAACCCCCACCTCAGTAAGGACGGAGGGGGTGTGACAAAAGTAGAGTTTGGAAAGTCATTTTTTTTTGTGGTAAATTGTTCCATTACTTATTACAATGTGCAAAAACTAACCCATTTCTATTATTCATTATGATGATGAAAACAACTTGTTGCATTAACTGCTGCACTATTCATTCTTTTTCTATTACTTTTTGAAAGCAACAACCTTAACACTGAAAAGAGAACGCTATAAAACTGACAGATTCCTGTGGAAATGTCTATAAAAATTCCTCTTAAGAGAAACTTATGGAAATAACTACAATCAAATGGTAACGCCCAATAAAGTAACTTTGCTTTACATTTCTTTTGCAATGTGCATTCATTTCACTTTTTTACCCCTAAAAGTAACGTATTACAGTGGCCCGTCCACTTTTGTGAAGGTTGGGGTGCAGAATCCTCACGAAAGTGGAAAAAACATAAATAACTCCTCCCGCGATGCTCCTCCCACTCCCTTGCCTTTTGTCATGCCAGAGCGAGAGGGAAGAGGATGGAAGGAGAGAGCTCCGGAGGGGAGAAGGAAGGCCCTTGTGAGCCTTCCCCCGAATTCCCTTGCCTATCGACTTGGCCTGAGTTCTCACCACCAGGGCCAGAGGCAAGGGAACGGGAGGGGGAGCTCCAGAGGGCAGAAGGAAGGCTCACACGAACCTTCCCCCATTCCCTTGCCTTTTGCCTCCGTGCAAATTCTCAGTATGGGGGCCAGAGGCAAAGGAATGGGAAGGGGAGCTCTGGAGGAGAGAAGGCAGGCTCACATGAGCCTTCCTCCTCCATTCTCTTGCCTTTCGCCTTGGCGCAAGTTCTCAGCGCTGGCGCCAGAGGCAAGGGAATGGGAAGGGGAGAAGGAATGCACTCCCACCCGTCCCCTTGCCTTTTTTCCCAGGTGCTTGCCTTCCTTCTCTATCCCCAGCAAAACACAAGAGAATGGTAGGAGAAGAATGGTGGGGGGAAGGCACGTGCACACCTTGTGAACCATGAAATTCACAAAGGTCAATGCCACGAATGTGGAGGGAGGACTGTACTTGAAACTTTGAGCAAAAGAAGCGTGGGGGACAAAAGCCTTCAAATGAGTGTGGCCACTCTACTTTTTCATACCAGCTTCCCAGGATACCGTATTCTCTCATACACAAACATGTACACCACATTAAGGCACGCATACATATACTGAGCAATATGTGATGTGAGAGATTGCACTCCCACCATCTTGAAGTGCCAGACGTCCACTGAACCAGCTTCACTTTGTCCCAGGGCCAAATAAAGCTCTGGGAAACTGCAACAAAGGGAAGGGGTTGGACCTGAGCCAGATCTTAGCAAGCTTGCCAGCAGTGCTTTAGAGACTGTAACCATCCTTTGGGCCAGAGGTTCCCAATCTCTGAACCAGAAAACTCTTTCTCCTACCTTTAAAATGTGACAAAGATTAGCACTGGTTGAAGGGGCAGCAAGTTGTAGAAATTTCACACAAGAAATAGAGAAAAATGAATAGAGGAAGAAAGTTGTGAATTTAGCGGAATTGCAAGGAGCTTGGTGGATTATGTGCATGGTGGTGGAGAAATATCCATGTGATTGGGACTCTGGATATGAGATCAGGAGTTTTGCTACCTGTTGTAGCAGTCTTTCCATTGTTTTCTATTTGTAGATAATAGCAATCCTAAATTCCAAGTGTCCTTATCCAAAGGACACAGAATTTTATACTTGCATGTTTATTTTACTTTCTTTGCAATGGTGTTTCCTGCAGTTGATTCAAATTTATTGATGGCCCCACAGAATTCTGGTTCTCTTCCACCATAACTAACCACTTACCTTCAAAGAATTTTTAAAGCTGTATGAAGGAGACTTCTCATGGCCATCTGTATTTTCTTCCCGCTTCTTGCAAAACAGTAAGATTTTTGCATAAAGGAAGAGATGCCTCTGCATTGGCTTGAACCTGGCCAAATCTTTTACTTTATTGTGGCCCTTCTTATGGTCTGTCCAAACATTAAAGGAGCCCTGCAGGAGCAATTTACCGAGCTCATGTACATCTCCCTATAGAAAGACATAAGGGGAAAGAGTATAAAGCACAATTTTATCCCTCACTGCCCAAATTTCTTCCCATTAATCTTAGATAGAATTCTTTCCTTAGTGTCAATATTCCATTTCCATTTTCCAAACAAGTAGCCATATCGCCAGAAAAACAACTATAATGGTTTGTTCAACATAGCTCCAAAGGTCTTCTTCCAACACTGTAGTTAACATTTCTGTAAGTTATTATCAGTGTAATCAGTTATCTGATTAAAAAAAAATTAATATGTTATCAGTATGTGCCAGAGTTACTTTTTCGAACTACATCCTCCTTACAATCTTTCAGCCAACATGACCAGGGATTCTGGGAGCTGTTGTTCAAAAAAGCAATTTTTCCGAGCCTCAAGACAAGACCTAAGAGCAGACAGATGAGCACTGCTAGCATTCTGTTGATGTGTTTCAAGGGGAGCTGAGATTGGAGGAGAAGGCATATGTAATGGGTAGAGATGATTAATTTCTTCTTCTACCAAAAGGATTGAACCTTTTTTTTAAATCTGCCTCCTAAAATATGTATTAACTGAGTCCAAGATGAGAGCAATAGCTGCAAGCTAAGCCTTGTTGTGTATATAAATCTGTCATTCTCTGCTGGAGTTAAGGGCCTTTCTGCACTCCACTGTTATACTGGTATTATTCTACTTTCAACATCCTGTGGAATTCTGGGATTTGTAGTTTACTGAGGCCAAAGACCTTTCTGGCTGAGAATTCTAAATGCCCCTCTGTAAACTGCAAACCCCAGTATTCCATATGATGTTGAAAGTGGAATAATAGCACTGTAACAGTGTAGTGCAGAAAGCCCTTATAATTAAAGGAAAAGAGAACTGACTAGCTCTCAGCTAGTTATCCTACAGCACTATGCATTTCCCAGAAATCTGATGGTAATGCTATGAATAGAGTCTGCTGAAGTTCCTTTTTTGGACTTCAGCTCCCAGACTTCCCTCTGGCAGCTACCATAGTTGGCTAGGGGGGTTGAAATTGAATTTTAAAAGAGGAACTTTTTGAAACTCTTGCTGTGAACCTCAGTCTTATGCCCAGCTGGCATACATTTGTAAATAAACCTTATATTACTGAAATGCCATAGGTGTCCAGTGACTTCCTCCTTAGGAAATGGAACCCAGAGTAAGCATTTGCAACCTTTGCATTTCTAAATGCACAAAAGTGGGCTGCTCAAGGATTTTGCAGGTTACACTCCACAAAAGGGTTTTTTATCAAAAGACGATTCATCTATTATGCACCTTGAAACATGTCTCCAGTTTCTCCTGTGGACTTTATTGAGTGCTCCCCAGTTTTTGCTTTCTAAGTCTTTGACATGTTGCAAGAATCTTTGCTGTTTATATTCAGAAGATTTTCTGAACAGAATTGTTTCCTGTTGTGGTTTTTTTTGGCGTGGTTTTTTTCATACTGGATAAGTGGAATATTGAGCTGATATAGGGTAATAGTGTCATCAAACTGGCCAAGGCACTTGGACTGTTCTCGACAAATATGAAATTGCTGTCACATAACTTAAACGTAAATCGAATTCTTAGCCTTCTACTAGCTAAGAAAGATCAAAATGCAGGGGGTAAATAATTTTTTAACAACTATGATCTAAGATCCAGAACAGGTAAAAAAGCTATCACATTGTAGTTAGCAAGTTATTTTCATTAAATTAGGATAAACTATTTAAAAAAAAAAGGTTTAAATGAAGATAATTGTTGTCTGAGAAGGTTTATTTCCATTCCTCCATCCAACTCACATTGGATGAGGTGATGTGACCTCACAGAACACTCGCAGACATTCTCTGTACAGCAAAGAGACCGGTGAGTCACAGTATTCTGAAAAAGAACTGGGTCAGCTTGTCTGAAGGAAAAAAAAATCGCGGAAGTCCGATATGTACATTTCATTATGAATTGTCAGGGGGGGAGTATACAGAATAGAGGAAGTGCAGGTAGGGGGAAAAAGGCGTGTCATTACACACAGAACTGATTTCCCCCTTTGAACTCCAACGTGTCTCTCCTGCCTATTCCAATGAATTCACCCCAAAACCTGGTAAGCACGGCTCAGCAACGAACTAAAGTGCTCGGAGGGTGATGGCTTCTCTTTCTTTGGAGTCTTTAAGCAGAAGTTGTATATTTTGGGAGTGCTTTAGTTGTGTGTTCCTACAGGCTGTTGGACTATATGGATATTGTTGTCCTTTCCTGCTCTATGGGCCTTTCTGCACTACACTGTTATAGTGCTATTATTCCATTTTCGACATCCTACGGAACACCGGGGTTTGCAGTTTAGGGAGGGGCACTTAGAATTCTCAGCCAGAGAGCTCTTTGGCCTCCGCGAACTACAAACCCCTGGCTTGGTACGAGGGGAGTGGCAGCGACAGCAGCCGCCCTCCCACCCGCTGCTGCCCCACTGCCCCCACTGGGGTCCTTCCTGGCCCAGCGCAGGGGCAGCGGTGAGAGCAGCAGCGCCTAGGGGCACAACCTCCACACTTGTCATAGGCGCTGTTGAGCACAGATACACCACTGCTGTAGGCCTGCCCTTCTCCCTCCCTCTCTCTTTCTCTCAATCCTCTCTCTGCCTTCCCTATTTTCAAGCTGGGAGCCGTCCAATCTCCCAAAGCAAATGCTTCAACCCACCCTTTTTCGCCTTCAGAGGGAGGGGAATAGAGCAAGAGGAGAGAAAGCGGGAGCTTGGTTGACATAAGTGCTAAGGAGAGCTGCCAGATGCTTTGCTTGCTAGTACGTCCACTCTTTCTTTCTTTCCCTCTTTCACTCCCTCCCCCCGCTCGATGAAGTAGACAAAAAAGCGGCTGCCGAAGCATTTCTGACAGCGGACACGGTGCAGTTGGCTTTGTGGGGGAAAGGGGAAGGAGCGTGCGTGATTTTGAGGCTCACAGAAAACTCACTGGCGAGAAAGAGGAACAAGAAGGAAGGCTCATCTGGCTGGACACTCCACCAGATATTTTTATAGAAAAACAATAAATTTCCAGGGGTCTCTGGCAGGAGTTCCATTAGCCCCTCCTTCCTTTCCCCTCCCTGGCTTTTGTCCAGTCCAATGTGGTGGTGGGCAGCAGCAGCAGCAGTCACCGTCAAATTCCCCCGGCCTACTTGCTTCTTCAAGTCAGGACTGTGAATGTCTTCTCCTGCCTGTGGCCTCCATCTCTGGATACTTCCCAGGCATCAATTCAGAGCTACAGTTCACACGGATTGGATGGTTTTCACACAACGCTGCTCTGGCACATCGGAATCCACCCTCCATTGGCAAGCAGTGGTGATGTGAAAAGTCTACCTGCTTGTCCAACCCACATGAAGTTTAGTTTTGAATTGCCACTGGGAAGGACCCAGGGATGGAGACCATAGGCAGAGGGAGAGATCCATGTCCAAGCTTGAAGTGGGAGTGGGCACAGAAAAGTTCTGGTAACGACTCATCCTTCCTTTGCAGCCTCGCCTTGGGAAGAAAAGTAGGCCAAAGAGAATTTGACAGATCAAAACAGGGGAGAGAGGGAGGGAAAGGATGAGTGGGCATACTAGCAAGCAAAGGGTCTACCAGCTCACCTCAGTACTGATGTCAACTAAACTCCCTTTCTCTTTCCTTCTCCCATCTTGCTCTTCTCCAACCTGTCATATTTGTTGACATATTTTAGTTAGAACTAGAGTAAATTCTGTCTCTGTGCCTTGAAGCCGCTCTATTGGTACGCCATCTATTCCTAATGATTTATTTCTCCCAAATGCTCTGAATGCAGCTTCCACTTCACTTTCTAAAATCTGGAGGTTCATCTTCATATGGTTCGTCCCTGCATGAATCTGTCATTCTTTCCTCTTTTTTATATGGTTCTTTCATGTACTGTTTCCATTTTCTTTTTATTTCCACTTGGTCATGCAATGTGTCCCCTTGCTGATCATAGAGTACCTATGCTCTTGGTTTAAATTTCCCTTTGACTTCTTGCATCTTGTGGAAGAGGTCTTTTGTTCTTCCTTTTTTGTTGTCACCTTCTATTTCTCCACATCAATTACTGAAGGATTGTATTCAGGGTTCTGACTCCATTTCTGTCACCTTTTGTTTCTTGTTTGTCCTTAACTGCTTGAAGAGTTTCATTTTTCATCCACTGAGTCTTCTCTTTCATTTTGGCTGCAGACAGTGTCTTTTTGCAGTCCTCTCTGACTATGTCCCTGGCTTTGGTCCAGAGTTCTTCTGGTTCCTAGTTAATTAGGCTACTGCAAATCTATTTTTTTCACATTATCTTTACATCCTGCAGGGACATTCCTCAGGTTGTATTTTGGCATGATGGTTGGTTTAGTGTTCTTCTTTAGCTTTACTCTAATATTTGATATTAGTTGTTGATGGTCTGTGATGAAGCACCTTCATCTTCTGCTTCCAATTATGTAGTCTATTTGATTTCTATATTGGCCATCAGGGTGGTGTCCAGGTACAGTCACCTCTTTGGTTGCTTGAAGAATGTGCGTGTGATGAACAAACTGTCGGCCTTGCAAAATTTAGTCACTTGCTCTACTGCTTCATTTCTTGATCCTAGCCCAATTTTTCTTAGAATCTTTGATACTGTTCTGTCTCCTATTTTTTGCACTCCAATCACCTACGATTAACAACAAGTACTTTCTTAGCGTGTGATCAGTTTCCTCCAGGACTCTATAATAAAATCTTTCCATTTTTTCTTCTTCTGCCTCAGCAGTTGATGCATAAACTTGGATTACGGTTCTATTGATGGCTTTTCCCTGAAGTCTTACTAATATTATTTGGTCAGACTTTACATTATATCCTTTGATTGCTTTTGCTACATCTCTCCTCACAATTAATTCCTCTCTCTCTCTTTTTAGATTATCATTTCCCGAGGATAACACTGTGTAATCATCTGACTCAAAATGTCCCCTACCTGTCCAATTTAGCTCACTCACTCCAAATATTACAATGTTTATACATTCCATTTCTTGTTTTATTATGTCCAGCTTTCCTTGATTCATGCTTCTCACATTCTATGTCCCTATAATATATGTTGTATAGCTTTGGGTTTTACTTTCACTTCTAATCACATCAACAGCTGAACGTCCTTTCAGCTTGAGTCCAGTTGCATCATTAGCCAGACCGCTACTTGTAGTTATCCACTCAGCAATTTGTTGAACGCCATCTGACCTGGTAGTTTTACCTTCTGGCATTATCTCGTTTCATTTTGGATTGTCTCATCATAGGGTTTCCACGGTACAACACATTCAAAAGGGGTTTACCGTGTCTTCTTCTGCACAGTACGAACAAGTGTTAGCTATGATGCCACTGCTGTTGTTTCTAAGAGACCCTTTGGCAATGTTAGCCCCCACTACTTCCCTGCCCAGTGGCTGTTTGGCACATGTATTCTGACTCCTCAGCAAAAGCCTGTCTGACATGGAAGGCCCTATCAACGGCACTGTTGCTGTCAGCATGGCCTCTTGCCTAATGGGAGCGTGCAATTGCACCACCACAGAAAGGTAGTGCCATCGGCTAGAGTTAGGGTATTTACCTGGGGCCTTTTCACATTTTTTAAAAATTGTTGTGAAACAGCACTGAACTAAAGACAACAGGCAGGAAACTTGGGGCTTTGCACATTTTTTTTAAATTATTGTAAAATAGTACCTTTCCCTTATTTGTTCTCAGTACAACAGCGTTTGTTATTTTCACACTCTTCATTTGCTTTGTGTTTTCTAGTACATTTCCTGCCTCTGTGCTCTTCCCTCCTCTACCTCTACCCAATCCAAAACGTTGGCTCACCTCTGGCACAAATCTCTCCTGCTGCAGTGCTGGGCATGCAAAGTGGGCAGGTGCCTTCCAATTTCTCTGCCTGTTCTCCACCCCCCATCTCCTAAGTTGGCATTGGGAGATGACAGTGAAACAAATGTTTCAGCAGGATAATGCAATTCCTACACAGAATGTGCTAATTTTTTAAAAAACGTATCTTCAAAGGAAAAGCTTTGTTGCCTCAAACACCCATCTTCTAGCCCATGCTATGGAATTTGTTCTTTCAAATTAGCACTTTTCTCTCCTTTTATGTCACAAAGAGAAAACAAATGTTTCACTGGTCTTTTACAAGGCCAATAGGATTTTTGTCCTTCAAATAACTTGTTCCCAAATCAGATCATTTGGAGCGTAGTAATCAAGAAAATTAAAAACATTCCAAGAAACATCTGGGTCTGAAAATCATACAATACTCTGTGACTTATTTATCACCTACCTCATAACCTGTAATTGCTATCTGGTGCATTGAGTCATTAGCAGACTTGATGATATCAAGTACAGTGGCTAGAGCTTCTTCTAGTTCAGCAGTACCTTCTGAATTCTTACTGCATTTTAACATTTCCTGATTTTAAGAAGAAAGATACACAATGCAAGCACAATGTTAGAAGATGTGTCTAATGTTCTCTGTTGTGGAAACATCCTTAAGAACAACTCTGTTGCAAAAAATACATGTTGTCAGAGTACGGTTCATGCAACCAGACATTGTCACATAAGCCCAATAATTAGCTATCTGCTAAACTGTGCACCTGTATTTTTCGGTGAAAATCTTACCACACTTCTGCATCTGATCAGAAATAAAGGGATACAGGTGAGTTGCTGAGATTTTTGTCACCACTTGGCAAGGTAACGATGAAGTGATTATGGTCACACCATAGTAATCAGTTATTAGTTATAGCCCTCTCCCGTCCCCCATTATATTCAGGAAAATTACTACAGGCCCAGTTATTAGTTTCCATCTTGATCAGACATGATGCGCAACTAGATTTCTTTCAAAAGAATTGTGCATCATTGATACTAACATGATTTTTTAAAAAAACTTTTGTTGTTCTCTGAAGGATTTGGTTGTTCAGAGAAGGACAAAAAGAAACAGACAAAAGAATGGAAGAATGAAAAGGATGAAGGAAAACACATGGAGATAGAGTAAGAAGATGGAAGTGTGGGGAGAGAGCAGGGGAGAAAGAAAAATAGACATATCTTTTTTTTAAAGAGAGAATATGAATTAAACAATCAAACAAGAGTTAAAGGTGACAAATCTGACTATTATTTGAACGACACCCATGAGTTGGTTGCAGTTAAGGATAACATACATCTGATGTACTTCCAGTTATAAGGACAAACAACATCTTTCTTTACTCTTGCAACATTACCATTTTTCCTACTGTAATCTAAGCCACTTCTGCACTACACTGTTATAGTGCTATTATTCCACTTTCAACATCCTGTGGGTTTCTGGGGTTTGTAGTTTACTGAGGCCAAAGAGCTCTCTGGCTGAGAACTCTAAACGCCCCTCCATAAACTGCAAACCCCAGAATTCCATAGGATGTTGAAAGTGGAAAAATGGCACTATGACAGTGTAGTGTGGAAATGGCCTAGGACAAAACAAGATTGTAACAAGACTCCTGCAAAGCTTTTGTCAGACGGTCTATTTTGCTTTTTCTCTTCTTCCTAGGAATGTCCAGTTACATCACCAAGTTTGAGATGATACCATCACACAACATATTTCATTGCTGTACTGTGACAGCTAATTACATGAGATGATGGCAAGAAAAAAAAACACAGCATGTTGACATTCATCATAGCTTGTGCAACTAGAGATTACTAGAATTAGAGACATAGAGAAGCAACAGCTCCAAGTTTCTCGTAATGTCTATATGTAGCATTCATAATCTATATCTAATATATACAAGTCAAAGACCTCATATGATTGGCTGCAGGCGAAGACCTCATACTATTGGCTGTGACAGGCGAAGATCTCATACGACTGGCTGCCTAAGAAGATTCTATGGAATCCTGGGGCTTGCAGTTTAGGGAGGGGTCTTTAGAATTCTAATCCAGAGAGCTCTTCAGCCTCAGTCTCTTGGATAGGCTCGTTGCTATGGAAATGAGGCCTAGCAGCAAGGAGGAGGGCAGTGTATTCCCTCAGAAACTCAACCTCTGTATGTAAATAACTTTGAATACAGATTGGATTGGGGAATATGGGGAAAAGTTACAGATACTGGACAAGGCAGTTTGGGGAATTAGAGACACAGTATCTCAAGTCTTTCTAACAAGTATTACCTATGAGAAAATAAAATCCCAGGCGATGCCGAGTATATAGGCTAGTTAACTATAATGATAAACAAAAGGCAAAATGTCTCACAATAGCATGTAAGAATGCATTGTTAGCTATCTTAAGACCTACAGAACAGAGAGTCTGGATTCATTCTTCCAGAAATTACACCATACGGTATGGGAACAGAATGCTGGACTAGACAGGCCTTTGCTTGACCCAACAGGGTTCTTCTCACATTCTTAACTATCCCTATTTTTATTTTTACCTTCTGGATGCAATTTACTTTTGCTGCAATTAACAGCATTGGCTTTTAAGTGCTGTTTTGTAAGCAGCTTGTGAAAGAGACAGTTCCTGTTTTCAGAGCTGTTATCTCACAAGGTGTGGAGATGAAGCCTTTATTTTTGTACGAACATGGGTCACGATACAAGCATCAGGATTACCACCGAGAGGCAAGCAATTAAAGATACGGATACAACACTCTTCACAGCCTTCTCCTCAAAGGCAACTTCTCTAGATGTGTTATCTAGATACGTTGGACTACAACTCCCATCATCCTCTGTCAGTATGGCCATCTGGAAAGCACAAGATTGAGGAAAGCTACCTTCCCAGGGAAACTGGATCATGCTTGGTTGACTACGTATGCTTCATAAAAAGATGACAAACCACAGATGGCTATACGTGCTCCAATTTACACATACAAATGCACTGAAATAGAACACCACATATATTTCATTCTATTATGTATCTGTATGTATAGCATGGTGTAGCAGTTTGAATGTTGGACTACGACCCTGGAGACCAGGGTTCGATTCTCCACCTGGCCATGGAAAACCACTGGGTGATCTTGGGTGCATCACATACTCTCAGCCCCAGAAAACCCTGTGATAGGTTGCCTTAGGGTCACCATAAGTCAGAAGCAACTTGAAGGCACACAACAACAATACATCTCATTGTTATAGGGAATATGCTGTTACAGACCCACATACACCCCAGATTTGATATAGTGTAACTGGCAAAATATGATTTGATTGGCATATCACATGAATTAGCTTTGATATAAAATGTACTGTGATATGACCGCATGGCCTGCCGGCTAAAAGGAAGATGCTGGCTGAACATGTGCATTGTGAAATCTAGGTCAGTGAAGCCCTCCCAGATGTGACAATCACCAGGTAACTCCAGAGACAGTAGGTTTAAGCTAAGCTGTAATGACTCTGCTGTCAGACAATAGTGACAGGAAGTTCCCACCAAACCACTGATTGTTTCAACACTTCTCTCCACTGACCTGGGCATTTCCTTCATTGTCCACACCTGTTCACCATTACAGAATTATAATGACAGCTATTAACTCTTTGCCACCTAATACTAAGATCGTTAACACAGTCCAGACCTCACTGTCTACTCTGCGAACTCCGTTGTTTACTCAGCCAGAGACTCATTCATACCCTTGCCCTCCAGACAGATTTTGGGTATTAAAAAACCTCCATTTTGACCATTTACCTTGCAGTATCTCACTTGCTGAATGCCACACTGTCACTGTCCAAATAAGTACTGTCCTTAGCCACAAGTCTAAGCCAGACTGCTGCTTTCTCCACTGATCTCCAGATCAGTAATCATCGCCCAAACGCTTAAACTTCACTATCAACAATCTTTCCTTCCATTTCCTTCGTCAGCCTTGTGTGAGTGCATGAGTGTTTGGATCTTGTGTATGTGTGATTGAATTCCATTAATAAAACACATTTTAGTTTACTTCTTGAATCTCTGGCTGGTTTTTCCCTACACAGGACCCTGTAAACATTGGTAGAAGATCTCACTAGGTTACCTCTCTTCTCGCAGACCTCTCACTTTGAGCTAAATAATTCCCCACCATCATGTGGAAGTACTGGAATTGCAGGTGGACCACTGAATCACTCACATTTTGGGGTAGTAATGGTGACTAGGTGAGCTGTATGCTCGCTCTGTCAGCTGTCCAGACTGTTGAGGGTGCTTTCTGGGCTCTTGGTCTCCATTCTTTGGATTATCTTTACGCTAGACTTTGACTGGACTGCCCTTTAAACAGAGAGCTACCCCAATGCACTGATTAATGGTGGAGCAAATCTCTTGAGTTTAATTCTAGACTTTAAAGGATTTAGCCAGCACCTCTGAACCTATTTCAACAGTTCTCAGAAAGTCCAGGGTTGAAACCACAGCACCTAAACTTCCTGTAGCACCATTTCAGAACCTATTTGTATTAGTATTAAGAGCTAAAGGATACTGAGGCCAGAGACAAAGTGGATGCTGGTGCTCATCTGTCATCTTTGTAATGGGAGGATCTGTTTTGTTGCTGGTAAATGCCATGAGTATTTAGTGAATCATGAGGTTAAGAGGGGACATGATAGCTATGTTTAAATATTTGAAGGGATGCCATGTAGAGGAGGGAGAGGGCTTGTTTTCTGCTGCTCCAGAGACCAGGACAAGGAGCAATGGATTCAAGCTGCAGGAAAGGAGATTCCACCTGAACCTCAGGAAGAACTTCCTGACGGTCAGGGCTGTCCGGTAGTGGAATACGCTGCCTCGGAGTGTGGTGGAGTTTCCTTCTTTGGAGGTTTTTAAGCAGAGGCTGGATGGCCATCTGTCGGGAGTGCTTTGAGGCTGTTTCTGCATGGCAGGGGGTTGGACTTGATGGCCCCTGTGGTCTCTTCCAACTCTACATTTCTATGATTTCTATGATTTCTATGATGTGGGGTTATCCCACTTTTGCATCGTTTTGTTCTATTTCTGAAGGTGATATAATAACCTGAAGATACTGAGAATGCTCAATTCTCATTAACTTTGGTTGATCCCGGTATGTAGGTGCATGTATATGCATATATATATAAAAACACATATATTCTTGGTTATTTAATAATACGGGGTTTGATCCTGAGACATCATTCCAAAAATGAAGTGTATGCCTGAGTATCAATTACTGGAGTCAAAAAACAAAGGATGATTACTGACTCATGCTTTGCAAATAAGCTTAACAGAAGCATGTGGCCATTATCCACAATTAGAAACTTGAGGCAGGACTGCACAGCTTCTCAGCCTCATGCAGGAGGAGTCGTTTTAACTTGTTATAAGCTTTCTACACAACATTCCTAAACCAGATGCTCTTTGGAAGTGTTGGGCTACAACTCCTATCATCTCCACAGACCTATTGGCCAATCCAACTCAACACCCACTGAGATAAGTTAACACATCTGCCTGCAACTTCAGCAACGAATGTGAGACCAGATCACTTTCATTTGTCCATATGAATAACACAGACCAGAGGACAAATCTTCACAGTCCAACAGGTCAGGGCCGAGCTATGAAAAAAAAGCCTAGATGAAGAGACAAATGTCGCTGGCATGGGACCAATATTCTCCAAATGATGCCATCGTTGATGTCAACGGCCTCCAGGATTTGGATAGTATAGGACAGAATACCCTCTCCTGTGTCTCCCCATAATGAATCAATTTCAGTTGTGGGGCATGGAAGAAGGCCGTTGATATCTTTGCCTCCTCACCTGGTAGCTGGTAACTAATAACTTACGTCTTCCAATAAACAGGTGACAACCTTAATCAGAAAAAAGTGTGTCCCATACGTACATGACATAATATACTACGTCTCTCTGTATAGCCATACAAACACAGTGTGTTTGAACTTATATGACTAGACAAACAGACATAGTATACTACTTAAGACGGCTCATGGGAAACACCTTTTTCTGATTAAGGTGATTGCTTCTTTACTGGAAGACTTCAGCCACCAGTTGCCAGGCAAGAGGACAAAGAAATCCATGTATCATTCTCTGACAGCTCACAAAGGCAACATTCGTTCACCTTTTCTACCGGTTGCTACTCTACGTCTTTATTTTGGCCACCGCAATATCACCTATTGAAAAAGTACCTGCAACTTCCACTTCGCTGCAAAGCACACACATGGCCTTAGAAGAACTTAAATAAAGAATATGATAACACTGTCCTGCAGAGAAGGAAGGACTTCTGTTAAGATACTGTTTATACTTATCCTAGCATAACAGGACTTGAACGGGCTCATTTGATTTGATTATACAATCAAGTGATATAAAAAGATTGTGGTAAGAGCTGAAACTGGGGATAAGAAACTACGACAGAAATCAATAGCTCTTTTAACCGGAAGTCAAGCCGGACACAACTGTGATGTGCACCTAACTCTTTAAATCAAGGGTACGCAACTGTGCTGGGGGCAGGATTCACAAATTGTCTCCATACCCCTCCAGCGAGCTATACTGATGTTTTTCTGGCAAACCACAAGCAAACAGAAATCACTTCTGGATTTAATTTATAGAATTTTTGGGAAGGTTTTGGCCAATTCCCTCCCTACATGAGGTGTAAATTAGGCCAAAACTGCCATATCTGAGGATATAGTGGTTTAGACTATTTTCAGGCTACTTTTTGTCTGAGGGGAAAAAATAAATGGGAGAGTTCAGGATTTGAGAGAAGGGGTTTATCTTAGAGACTTCCGAAAAGGAATAGGGGCCTCACGGAGCCCATGAGCTGCACTATGCCCACTTCTGCTTTAAATAGTGGCTATTTATTTATTTAATGTATATCTTCTTTTCTTCTAGCAGGGGATTCAAGGCAGCATACAACTGAGTTAAGGGTTCTGATATCAAAAACAAAAGACCCACAAGGTGAGTGCAGCCAAACTCTACACTCAGCTAACATTTGCCCCCTTACAGTTCTCATTTCAGATACTTTTATCTCAGGCTGGTCTTCTTCTGGTATCCTAGTCTAGCTAAGATGGGGTAGGCAAAGTGTGCCTTGTGGGCCACGTGCCATTTTTGGGGGCCCTAAGGATGAAATTTCTTTCAAAGAGATTTTTTCCCCTCCAAAATGCCCCCAGACGATCTCTAATAGGCATGGACAGCATTTCTATTACATTTGGAGGTTCCCTAGGCAAAAAATAATTGCAAATGTTTAAAAAAAAAATTTTTTGCCCCCTAAATATCCCACAATGCCCTCTAGGGAGCATGCGAAACCTTTCCACCACATTTTGCTCCCCCTTGGCCAATTTACACTGAAGAGAGACCTTTTATAAGACATGAAGTGAACAGAAAGTGATTTCTATTCACGTCCCGTTGTTACAAAAGGACCCCAGCCCTAAAGGGGTCCAGAAAGGCCCCAGATAATGGTAGAAGTGCCCTGATGTCCCCTAGAGGGCACATGAGGGCTAAAAATCTGTTTTTTTATTTTAGAAGCAGGTGTTGTGGAAGAAGGCTGGCCTTCCAAGACTGAGAGGCGATAGGTAGGTAGGTAGGTAGGTAGGTAGATAGGTAGACAGACAGACAGACAGACAGACAGACAGACAGACAGTTAAATGTAGATCTTTCACATTTCCATAGCTATTGGCACCAAGTGCTCTGACTTCAGAATGTTGGAGTAAATCTATGCGTTAGTGGTATGCGTGTGAATAGTGTGAATAAGTGTGTTGGGATGAAAATGGATGCACACATGTGAAAGTGAAAGTGGAACAGATGCAGTAAAGGTACTAAATACATAATAGTTGCCATCCACGTATGGACACACATATGTGTGAGTCACATTACTCATGCTGGGCCAAAAAGGTGTCATTGTGCAATGGACATAGAACTGAAAGAGGAAAAATGCAGACGGAATGTTTTTTCCTGCCTTGTCTTTGCCCTGTACATTGCCGTTACACTGCAAACTGTGGTTGCACATCATATTATGCATTATGGTTGCATACCATGTGTTGTGCCCCGCAGTTGTCCGTTGTATATCGTGCACTATGTATTGTGCATTTTGCAATGGTGCACAGTCATTGACATGCAATGTTGCTACTAGGCATGAGGGCTGCATAATGCTTGCCTAGCTTATCTACATGTGTGGATGTTGTACTGCAGTCTGACTGCGAATTTATGTGGATCTCCACTGAGAAACAACTTGCAAATCTTCAGCAGCATATTTGAGAACTACATGACACAAAGAACAGCAGAGTGGGTCCACACTGTTCTTGTGTATGACTTGAATAAGAATTCTGCTTGCCCTTAACAATGTTCTCTGCTGTCACTGAAATCTGTCATGTCCCCTGCTAAGAAAGGCCATTAAAGGTCATGATCCTCTATATGAAGTTGCTTTAAGCTCACAACGCCACTGGAAATTCTGTCTTCCCAGTGCTGATTTCTGGTGTTGCCATCAGAAGACAGACCACCAAGGTGAAACTATGTGACCTTTCACTCTCACTTCTGGCAAACATATCACTTGCTGACCTTTGGACAAAATAAGATTGGGTTTCAGACTAGGAGGATCAACATTTTCGACCATAGTTAAGGTCTGATAAAGTGGAACTGCATGTTCGTTTTTCCTGAAAGCAGGTTTATAATCTCAACTTTTTCTGTCTGAGTACGATATAATCCTGCCCCCAGCTCTATGGTGACTCTTCCCTTCTTACTTCTAAGAAGCTCGTTTGGGGAACTTACCTTCAACCAAATATCCAAAATGGAAAGAGAAAGTAGTGACACAATGGCTGATAAACTATGATTTAACATTACAATGACAAATATGATAAATGATAACATTTTATCATTATACGGTATAATAAGCATAGGTAGGCCTTAGGTTCATACATTTCCCCTTCCCTCAATTTCTCCAGCATATTTGAAAGAAAAAGTGTGGAAGTTTTTGCTTCTGTTTTTGATTAACTTAAGAAAGAGAAAGCATTTGGATAAAATTTGCACATTTCTGTGTAATATCTTCCTTGTTAATAAGAAACACTGGCATTTACAGACAATTAGCAGAAAGGTTTCAGATGGATATAAAAACATATGGAATTGAACTAAAAGAGAAAACTGGCGTAATTAAACGGCTGTTCGAAAATCCTCCTCATTTACTAGCCCAAATGCATCAAGAAATATTACATCAGGAGAGGCAAGAAGAAACAGTAAAGGCAACAATGATTTCATGGGCTCAAAACATCGGACATTCAATTCAATTAGAGTCCTGGGAGCAGAGTTGGAAAAAAACACAGAAATTTACAGTAGCTCAGAATTTGAAAGAGAACTATTATAAGCTATTTCATAGACGGTACATGACACCAGACAAATTAAAAAAGATTTATAATACAGGTACCGGACATTGTTGGAAATGTCAGAATGAGGTTGGTACGATATATCATGTGGGGTAGACATGTCCAAAAGCTAAGAAATATTGGACTGGAATACATAATAAAATTTGTGCATTAATGAAAGTTCAGTTTGCTAAGACATCAGAATTGTATTTGTTAAATAGGACTGATATATTAGAAGGTACTGGTATAAACAAGTATTGGAGAATATTACTGTATATGATAACAACAGCTCGTATTGCATATGCAAAGTTGTGGAAAACTCAGCAAATACCCACAATAGAACAATGGTGGGGTACACTTATTGAAAACAAAAATGCTGATATGGTCTCTCAGAGATTAAAAGGGAAATCAGACGATGAGATACAAAAAGAATGGCAAATTGTAACAGGTAATTGCTGGGTTCTATCAGATGGAAATCTGTAATTCATGATTTAAGATAAATTATGAGGGGGCTACAGGATATATATCATGAAGCGGGAATATGGAGATTGAAATGCAAGAATCAACAAGTAATATTAGCAGTAAAATGTTGTACAATATTTTAAGCATTAAGAAATCTTGATAATGAAATCTAGATCAGTGTGGAAGATCAGAAATAGTTCAATTAAGCTGACAGTTATAATTGTTTGTTTTATATGTGAATTTTGAATAAAATGATTATAAAAAAAAATAAGAAACACTGGCATAACCTCTTGGGTAGGGGAAAGCAAGTTTTCCGTCACAGAAAATGCACTTCTGAGGTAAGAAAACAAAGGAGCAGGATTCAGAAACAATTTGAGACCGAGAGTCAGGGACCTCAATAAGGGATGGGAATTGGGTGGCTGCCCAGATTTTGTGGAAGAGCAACTCCCAGCATTTCTTACCACCGGCTATGCTGGCTAGGGCTGCTGGGAACTGCAGGAGGTCTGCTCAATTTCCACCCCGGACTAAATTTGTTAGCCTCAAAGAAATGCAATTAAACAAGTATGTGTGTGTGCATATACATATATATATAAAATATTAAATACACACACATACACAAGTAAATTCAATGTAATAGACCCACTGAATCAAGTATCAATGAGTCAAAACTTTCTAACTTAAGTTCCACTGATTCACAAACCCTCCAACAGTTCACAGGTAGAAATCAGCACACAGATGGCCAAGCAACATCAGAGTATGGTCAAGACAGAAAAAGTTACTAATGAAGAAGAACACATAAGCTAGGAGAGGCTGCCGCAGTTTACTTTGGTTACCAGGAAAAATGAAATTCCATACCCTCCTCTCCTCTCCTGCTGCTGAGTTGAGTCCAAAAACAACTTTTGCACTTTGAACTCAGTTTGCAGCAATTTTAGTAAGCTGAGGACAAAGAGGTAAAACGGGACGAGGAGGATGAAACAGTGACATTGTAAAAGCAGCTGAAAAAGTGGAACGACAAAGGATAAAATGAGAGTGCTCCTGCCAGACTGGGGCAGTTGGAGAGCATGGATTTGATAGGTCTTTTTTAGATGAGACTAAGAATGGATTTAGGGCAAAGGTGTGTCACAAAACTGCCCCGGAAGTATTAGTAACAAAACTCGGTCACCAAGGAAGAGTCCTTCATTAGTTAGGTTAGATGGCCACTTCTTAAAGGTGCTTTTGCAGAAAGTACATGCATGACATTTATTATTTACTGATTTGATTTATATCTCACTTTTCTCCTGAATGAGACTCAAAGCTGCTTACAGTATAAATTAAAACAGCATCTAAAACAACAGAGTGTACAAAAGTTTGACAAGTATTAAACCAAACACTCAGTTAAAACATGGATTTTAAAACATTAAAAATTAAAACAATTAAAGTTAAAACACACATCATATACTAAAAACAGCAATTGCACATCACTCCACCCTAGTCAGCTAAGGCTGAAGGTCTATTTAAGCAAGAAAGGCCATTTCTACCCCATACTGTTATAGTGCTGTTGTTCCACTTTCAACATCTTGTGGAATCCTGGGGTTTACAGTTTAGGGAGGGGCAGTTAGAATTCTCAGCCAGAGAGCTCTTGGGCCTCAGTAAACTACAAACCCCAGAATTCCACAAGATGTTGAAACTGGAATAATAGCATTATAACAGTGTAGTGCGGAAATGGCCAAAGTCTTTGCCAACTGGTGAAAAGACAACAGAGAGGGACCAGATCAAACATGCCTTGGAAGGGAGTCCCAAAGTCTAGGAGTAGCCACTGAGAAGGCTCTCTCCTGTGTTTTCACCATCCAAGCCTAGGAGGGTGGTGGGATGGAGAGAAAGCTCTTGCTCAAAGATCACAAGACACAGGCAGGCTCAAATGAGAAGATACAAACTTTCAGAAAATCTGGACGTAACTCATACGAGACTTCATGGGTCAAAACCAGCACTTTGAAATGTGTTGCATTAGATAGGGGTGTGGCTACAGGGCAAAAAAGGGCACTGCCCTCCCAAATGAGACTTCTGTCCTATGGGGAGGCAAGAATTCTTATATGGAAGGACTATGCCCTCATTCCCCTACTCCATAGCTACACCTGTAATACTAGATGGACCTTGCAGTCCCTTTTGACTCTATGATTCCACAAACCAACTTGCGGAAGGAATACTGCCCTATACCCAGCAGAAGCACTTAGTTCAGCTTTTAGATGCCACTCCCCCCCCCCACATCCTTTTCATATCCTATTGGCCCAAAAACCACATCATTCTACATGGTCTGTATCCGACATCTTCACAGTACCCTCATTATTCTTGATCCCTTCTAGCACACTGCTCAGTGAGTGCAGAACCGGTCCAGCTGGTTTTTCTCCTGATGACTGTATTGGTCCTGCTAGAAGATCTTACCAGGCAGAGATCTAATCTTATATTTGTTTGCAAATAACAAATTGATAGAATACCAGCAAAACAAAAACCTAGATTGTTTCCCGAGCCAGCTTTTGTGATGTTAAAAAGTTGGAGTGTTCTCTTAATAAGACATCTCCGATCTGGGGGATATCTCTTTGCTAATATGACTTCTAGTAAACCCTTCAAATGTTTCAGTTTGGTAGGGACAGTCCCAGTTAATCATCTGCTGTCCCGCTTTTTCCGCTACTTTTGAAATGTCCCAGGCCATTTCCGCACTACACTGTTATGGTGCTTTTATTCCACTTTCAACATCCTATGGAATCCCGGGATTTGCAGTTTAAGGAGGGGCCTTTAGAATTCTTGGCCAGAGAGCTCTTTGGCCTCAAGAAACTACAAACCCCAGAATTCCACAGGAGGTTGAAATGGGAATAATAGCACTATAACATTGTAGTGAGGAAATGGCGCCAGTTTCTCTCTCCTCTCACTTTCCCCTTTTGTCCTCAGCTTACTTCAGTTTCTGCAAATTGAGTTCAAAGGGCAAAAGTAGTTAGCAACGAATTACCATGGGAGGGGGGAAGAGAAGAGGAGAAGGAAGAGTGGTTTCCTGTAGTCTTAGGCAAAAGCAAACTGTTGCAGTTCTCCTAGCTTGCTTGTTCTTTCTCATTAATAATTTTCGCAATCTTGACCGCATTCTGATGTCGGTTGTGATGAACAGCCTCCTTAGCAACCAAGGATATTTAACAATGATTGGTTGGAGCAAACAGAACCCCAGACAGCCAAAGGGAGGGAATTTAACTGATAACAGAGCGTGGAGGTTCAGAACAAAGCTGCGGCAGAGAACACAGAGAATGGATGGAGAGAGCTGAGTGTTGGATTTGAGAGAGAAGTATTGTGCTAGTTTTATGAATCCTTAATTACAAAATACGTGCCACCTTGACAGTGTGTTTTAATAAAGATTTATTTCTTTTTATAAAAGCTGAGCGTCTCTTTAAGCTGCACTTGGCTACACACACTACCATTATTACCATTAGTACCATTCAGTCCTGGACATAAAGAGGTGTCAGGCTGGGCAGAACTTGGGTCGTCACAGGTTGGCCAAATGTGTACCAGTTTCCATGGGTGAAATGTTGGAGAGTATGCTATGCTAGTTGGCAAAACAATTGGACTTGGCCCCAGAATTCTTTCTACCTCTCTGGCCTTTTTCAGCTCTGTATCAAAACCAAACACAACAGACAGGAAGACCTTGCTTTACATGAACCCTAAGACTTTGACCAGACGCGAGCGGTAGACCAGCTTAGGTCTTAAAATGTATGGTAGGACTGACATATAAATTGATTATTACCTGCAGCTGGAAATGTGATAGAAGACTAGAACCAAGTGGGCAGCTAAAGAGTATGTGAGGGGCAAAATCATGACACTGCCCACAAATAAGAATTCTGCTTTCCCATGAAATTTTTCTACAATTTCCAATTTTTTTAGCACCGTGGAGAGTGAGACACAAACTGCTCACACCTAGAACTGCAATTGTTGCATTGCATTCCCTTGGTAACTTCGACTGTCCTTTTGCTGTGGATGCCTGCACACTGGCTTCTAAACACGCAACAACAAAAATGTTCACCTATTGCAATGCTAGAAATTTGGGGACTGAAGGAAAATTTCATTGGGCCAGCAGACTTCTTTTGTTATTTGCCATGAAGCCAACTTTGACTTATGGTGACTCTATGAATGAGAGACCTCCAAGATCCCTCTCAGCAACTGCCCTGCTCAGGTCTTGCAAACTCAGAATCATGGCTTCCTTGACTGAATCAGTCCACTTGTGGTGCTGTCTCCCTCTTTTCCTAAAGCTCTCAATTTTACCAAGTGTTATTGTGTCTGCCCTCTCTTTTGGTAATGTACTTCTTTCTTTTTTGTCATTCGTAAGTGGCCACTGTAACTGGCATGCATCCATGTGAAAACATGGAACTGCATATTTTAGCAAGTGTGCACACATCACCAAAAGACCATGGTGGGTGGGGATGATGCGATATGTAGTCTAAGACACTGGGAGCACTACAGGTTGGTCACGACTGGTGCAGCAGCAACCCACTATTTCTTCTCGCAGAAAGTGGCTCTCTGGAATGGGTTCAGTTCATACCTTTAAAAGCAGCTGGTACTTGGTTATCCTCTGGACTGGCTTCAAAAGATAAGCATCAAGGGAAAGTTTATGGTCCAGTTTCCTCTGACATTCCTGGAAAAGAGGAAGGGAAGAAAAGTGAGAATGAAGTACAGATTGTTTGAAAAATGAACACAGCATGCAGGAACACTAAGGACAGAATTACAACATAATATCTTTTGAAGTTGTGAAGCCTGTTGCTTTAAGAAGCAAATACCTCTTCTGGTTTATAAACAGAGATATCATCCTCAGGCAGCTTTCTTTAAACAATGTTTTTGGGTAGCTTACAATGATACAATTCAATACATGTTCCCACAGTTTTGAGGCTCAACTAAGATTTTGTTGTTGTTGTCCTTGTGCACCTTCAAGTTCTTTCTGACTTATGGCAACCCTAAAGCGAACCTATCACAGGGTTTTCTGAGGCTGAGAGTGTGTGATGCCTCCAAGGTCACCCCGTGTGTTTCCATGGCCGATCAGAGAATCCAGCACTGGTCTCCAGGGTCATAATCAAATGCGCAAACTACTACACCATGCCGGCTATCTGTATTAATAGCCCTCTGGAAATAGAAAACCATGACACCAAAGGTCTGGACTAGTAATGTTTCTAAGATGCCTTTTTCTATTTTCCTCATATTTTTCCCATTTACAGTGTGATTTTTTTTAAACACAAATAAATTGTCACACATGGGTATGCGTTGACTGTAGTGATATATAGAGTCCCACCTACTCCCTCATTCTACTGCATTGGATCTTGCCCAGGTTCTGCAGTGAGATGAGCGTGGCATCTTGAAAAAGAAAAGCAGTGACTTGTGAAACAACTAATGCTTCAAAAATTAGCAAGAATGGCTTCCGGAACTGGCTTCTTCCAAAGTTCTGCATCATTTGTCTCAAGATCAGTTAAGCTATCTGCCTGAGTGAGCTGTTTTAATTTTAATTCCACTACAACACATTGTGAAAGTTCATTGTCAAGACTGTGGGAACATTGGAACGAGTCCTGTATCATGTGTTAAGGATCAAGATTTAACGGATATCCTTGGGGAGAAATGTGTTCCATCAAGTAGGAAGAGGGATTCAGGCATCACCCTCCCCCAATAAGATTTCTGCCCCCCACAATGATTCAGTCCCTAAATTTCTAGCACTGCAGAGAGAGAGCCACTGAAAATAATTCACATCTAGACCTCTTCTTTCTGCTGTGTTCTCATTCACTTAGCTGCTTTGCTTGCCCCTTTTCTTTTGATGGCTATGTTGTCTTCCCAAGTGCTGAACCGAAGTTTTAAGTTACTGCAATGCTAGAAATTTGGAGACTGAAAGAAAATTTCATTGGAAGCAGAATTCTTATTTGGAGGAGCAATGCCCTCCTTTTGCTTCTTCTGTGTCACACCCACTGGTGTACGGATGGGAGACGATGAGGGCAGTGCGCCCCAGGCGGCAATTTTTTGGGGGTGCCCCGTGTGATGTGGCCACACTCCGCGGTGACATGGCCACGCTCCAGCAATGTGGCCACACCCCTGCCCCACTCCCCCTCCACCCTCCCTACTCCAAGCTATGCCGCTGTCTACACCTCTGTCTCTATTTGAAAAATGTAATATCCCTGTTCTCACGTTTTTCTATTGTTCTAGCAGTTTTTGATAGAATATTGTCCAATAGACACCAATCACCTCTATAAATACATGTATTCTTAGGTTACTTGCTAGATCAGAATTCTAGATCAGGTTCAGTTCCTGTCTGACCATCAAAAAATTTAAGTGTGTGATAAAATAAGCTCATCTCAGGGAAATAAATCAATCAGTATGAAATTGCCATCTATCAGTATCAAAAGAGTTTAGGATGGCCCAAGGAATATTGTTGTCTCAGCAAATGGTGTCTCTATCCCTACCCTCAACCCCTGCTTCCCCTACTCCAGGTACATAACATATTAATTATCCAAAGCCATATTTTGGCGTATGAGGCAAGATATCCCACAAGCGTCTCTTCCCTTCCCTGTTAATAAAAACACACCACCAACAAATGAAATAACAAAAGTTGCTGCCTTTTCATGACTTTCAACATCTGCTGCCTAAGGTGGAGCTCTCACTCTGCCTAACCGCTGCCTAATGGTATGGCAGGTCATGATAACAGCTGAGATCTGGGTACCAGAAAGACCAACCCTGCAACTGCCCGATCCAGGACTCTCGGAGACCAAGGTTCAAATCCCTGCTCAGATACACAAAATCACTGAGTGACTTTAGGCAAGTCACAGTCTCTCAGCCTCAAAGGAAGATCATGTCAAACTCCCACTGAACAACTCTTGCAAAAAACAAAACAACAGATCCATCTTAGGGTTGATGCAAGTCAGAAATGACTTGAAGGTACAGAACGAGAACAGACTGACTTTATTGCACACTATCCTGAGTTCCCTAAATATAGGATGAGAGATCAATTAATTAATTAATTCTTAATTAATAGAGATAGTTTTTCACATAGCTCATAAACTATTGCATTCACTACTGCATGACACAGTTACAGGCACCAGTTTGGATGACTTTAAAAGAATATTAGATCCATGGAGAACCAGGCTATGAATGCTTACTAGTCAAGAGAGCTATCTGGTATCAGGGGTTATATACCCCTGTATACCAGTTGCTGGTGAATATGAGCAAGACATCACTTTGGCACACATGTTCTGCTTGTGGGCTTCTCAGAGGCATCTTTTTGGCCACCATGGGAACAGAATGCTGGATCAGATATGCCCTTGGCCTGATGCAACACAACTCTTCCTATGATCTTCAAAATAAATAAGTACTGTGTATACTGTGTGGGGGAAGAAAAAACAGGGTTTCGAAAAGAGAAGAGAATGTGCTCTGACATGTATGTATTTTGCAGTCTCCAAATTTCTTCTAAAATTTGGGAGGCTTTGTGGAGCAAAAGATGTCCCTAAGCAGTAAGGGCGCAGGTTCTGAATAAGGAGACAGGGCAGGATGAAAACTCCCATTTAGTAAGGAGAAAGTGCACACATGAGACAGGGCAGTTGGATTAATGCACTCAGCAACTTAATTCCTTTGATGGGGTTTACAAACACATTAAGTTGATACAAGAGGCAGACTGGCTTAATTAATCGGGGAAGAGGAGATGCTCTGGAAGAACATTTAATACCTGAAGCTAATTAGGACCCACCTGAAAGAAAAGGCTGTCTCCACACTGCCTCCAAAGGGCTTCTGACCTTGGCTTGTTTTGGCAATATTTTTCATATATTTGGAGATCTTCCTTCTGCAACGTAAAGCAGGTAAACATTAAATAAATCAAGTCAAAATTTCCCAAAGAAATACAGTGGAATGGGTATGTAGCACAATGGAACAATTCAGGGGTCATCCTACTTCCTTTTGGGCTTAACAAAATCAGGATCCATCCTGAGGAACCTACACTGCATCTCTGTTCTCCTACAGCAAACACTGTCCTCCTTCCTTAACTACTATTAAGCAATCCCATCAATCATGGCTAAGGCTATCCAGGTTTTCCTTATCTCTAGATGTGTGCTCCTTTCAAAACACAGTTCCAGAGCCTACTTGAAGAGGAATCCCGGTTAACCTGGATGAGCCACCATACAGACTACAGTGAACAGTTTTGTGGTGACATGTAGGACTTGTTCATTTCTTGCTCAAAAGTCACAAAACAGAATATAGAGCTCAGGAAGTCACTTTTTTGGGGGGGGGATTATAGCTCCTAGAATCCCCAGTATGGTTGGAGATTTCTGGGAACTGTATTTGAAAAAATGGGACATTTCCGAATTATCCCAGAAAGAAGCAATCACAGTGAACAAAGCAGGTCTCATAGGTCTTAAAAACTCTAAGGCCATTTTCGTACTAGACTGTTATAGTGCTATTATTCCACTTTCAACATCCTGTGGAATCCTGGAATTTACAGTTTAGGGAGGAGCCTTTGAGGCCCCTCCCTTAACTGCAAACCTCAGGATTCCACAGGATGTTGAAAGTGGAATAATAGCACTATAACAGTCTAGTGCGGAAACAGCCTACATGTGTTTGTTTGTGCCTTCTTGTAAGTAGGAGTTCTGCTGCTTCAACGGCCCCTGTGGAAAGCTTAAGGTAGAAAAACTATGGTTGTTTCAACTCAAAAAATCAATTTTATTGTGCTTGGCAGCAGATGGAGAAGTTCCTCGGTGCCAAAGTAAACACGGCCGCCCATAAAACAGCTGGCTCAGATGGACAGAAGGCCCCCTTGCTGAGGAGAAGCAGCAAACAGCCAAACACTCTGGGAAGGCAGCCATACAAACAGGCTTCTGTCTGGAGCTCCTTCTCCCAGCTACCGTTTCAAGAGAAGCCACAGTTTTCAAGAGCTGATCAGCGTCTCTTCTTGGCTGAAATTCTGCTGCGTCAGGGAAAGCCCAAGAATCTAAGAGAATTAACTGTGCATCTGAAAACAAGGCTTGAATTATGGGCTAAGGAGGCACCTTGAATTAAGATGGCAAAGAGGCTTGAGTGACTTGGCCCTGATCAGGATCTGGAAACTTTAATCCTTTACATCTCTGGACTGCAGCTTCCAGAATCCCTCAGCTGGCTGGGAAATTCTGGGAGCTGTAGTCCATAAAGGCAACCCTTCTTCAGAGTCTTGCCTTAGTCTGGTAGAATGCTTTAACGGTTCAAAGATGAAGGCCAGGAACAAACGGTTGTTTGTCTTGGAAACTGCAATGATTTTACAAGTGAGCAACTCTCATTGCCTTCAGGAGATTTATAGTATCATCACCGTTTTATGAGGTATCAGGTTAACGGTCTTAAAAAAACATCCCCCAACCCCCCATATAGCTGCACAGTTTCTGCTTGCTGGTGAAGACCAGGCATTGGAGCTTTAAATAGGCAGCAACAAAAGTTAATGGCCCGTTTAAAACAAAAATTAACAGTTGATTTGTTTTAGGAATCTAAATAACTCATCACATTCTTCCATGCCTGGTAGACCTCAAAAGTAACCAAAGCAACAGGAAAATAAATCCAAGGAGCTACACAAGCACAAAAAGCAATACAAACTGGATCATGGATCAGTTCCAGATGCACGTGTATTTGACCTCACGCTAACTTTCCTTGAGTTTATTCTTCCCCAGAATCCTTCCAAATTGGTTTGTAAGCAATTCTGAGCTGTAGAAGCGGGTATGAAATCTTGCAAAACAAGTATCATTGTGAAGCTACGTTGTAATATTGCTACACCGTCATCTCCAGCCTTTTCCTTTAAGCAACGTGGACGACTGCTTTTAGGATCAGAGTAGTATAGTGGTTAGACTATGAGTTTCGAATTCAAGTTTAAATCCTCTCTCAGCCTCATCGGGTGCCTCTGTCTGTCTATCTATTTTGGCCTAAATACCCTAAAGACACCAGGTCATGTCTGATCTTGGAAACTAAGCAGAGTTGTCCCTGTTTAGTACTTGAATGGGAGACAACCAACAAATACCAAATACTGTGGGCTATATTTCAGAGGAGGGGACAGGAAAACCATCTCTGAGTATACTTGCATAAGAAAATCCTATGAAATTGCCATAGGTTGACAGCCAACTTGAAGGCATGTACGTACACACACACACACACACACACACACACACACACACCCCTCTCTATCAATCTATCGATCTACCTACCTACCTACCTACCTACCCATCGGCTTCTCTCCCCCAGTAATTTTATGGAGTTTGAGGACCAAGTACCTGTATGGCGCCTATGCATCTGTATCTCACCCTTAGCTTATCTGAAAGTAGAGTAGGATATAAATTTTAACTGAATGCCGCAAATGTTATAAGAGGAACTTGTGCCACTGGAGCACAGGCTTCAGCAGGTTCTACCAAGCCAGCAGGCTTTGAGTATAGTACTTATGACGGATCATTAATGCCTACGCAATTGCTTAAAACATCTTGACGCCACTTTAAGTCCCATAGTTCCATCCTGGGATCTATAGTTTCATGAGACACTTAGGTCTTTTCTGAAAGATGGCGTCCTCCTGGCTTGAGGACAGGAGAGGAGCGGGACCGCGACAACACTTCTGCATGACGTTGTTGCAGTTCCACCCTTCTCATGTCACCAACTGGTGTGATCGTGGGGTATATCTATGATGGAGAAACACCGTCAATGGCCCCTGATCCCACAAGCCCTCCATCACCGCTGCCCATGCAGAAGGGCTGGAAGCACAATCACACGCTTCCTTCCCCACTGCAGCACGGGAAAAGCCAGATGCAGTGTGGAAGGAATCCTCGCACTCCCTTCCGCTGGCAGCCAGCCGAGCGTGGAGGGGAGTGTTGGAGACACGTTCCCTTCCCAGCAGAGGCACTGCCAGGATTGTGATGGGACGACGCGGGAGAGTGCCGTCATGCGGAAATGGTCTTAGAATTTGACACTGAAGAGCTCTGTTACTTTCCTTTTAACCGCAGTATTCAACCCCTCACTAAACAACTGGTATAGTGGAAACATGATACACATAGGCAAAGGCCCAGGATTTCTGAATAACAGGGAATATGACATTATCTGGCACATAGAGTTAAGAGATGCAAGCTAAGCAATACATGTCACACAGCTGTGTCTCCCAATCTCTTGCCACCACTCTCTCCACTCTGCTGGGCTGGGGGAGATGGTGAAGTTGCTTAACCATTTGGCTTGAACAAGGTGACCTCAAAGCAGCTCAGGTCTATAGTTAAACTTTGTTTATCTGATTAATTTATTTACAGTTTGCCTTTCCACCCTGCTCAATGCCTGCTAACAGTAATATCATATAGATTAAAAGCAACACCACAATGAAACCATAACATAAAAACTACATTTAAAAAAAAACACAAAAACACAACAACAGCACCCAACTGGTTAGACCCTCTCACAACAGCAGACCAGCCTGAGGCCTGAGTGAATGAAAATAGCTTTGCTTGCCTGTAGAAAAAAATATTGTGGAAGTAAACCTAAGTAGCATATTTTAGCAGGGAGTTCCAGACTGTGGGAACACAACAGAATTTGGAAAAGGAACTGTTTTGGTTTACAATGCCCAGAGCTCCATAACCAGTATGACCAGTGACCATGGTGGCTGGAGAATTCGAGGAGCCGTAGTATGAAAAAAAAAATCACTTTTCCAAGATCTATAGCATGCTGCTAAGAAAAGCAAACCTATGTACCGCTGGCTTGCAGCTGGGCAGTTTCCAGTCCGTATACGTCTGTGCCAGCATCCTCATGATGATTCTTGTATTAGTAAAGCACCTTGTTCTCTGGTTTCCATGGGAAAAAAAACTTCAACAGAGTGGATGTCTGCATTCTGCCGAATTAGCAGGAACTCACTGGAACCATCTCACTTTAGTGAAAAAACAACTGAATGCAATCATCTGCAGTTTTTTTTTATTGTTGTTGCTACATCATTTGTGTTTACAGGTTTGCCATTTCAGAACATCAGTGTTTTCCATTTTTTTTCTATTGTGCTGTCTGATTCTCAGAATGTTCCAGGGGAAATAAGAGAAAGAGGAGGAGAAGGAGGTGGAGGATAGCTTCATATAGAACTAACATGAAACTCTACCATCACCCAGTTAGCCAGGTTGCCAGCAGTGGCAGGCAGTGGCTTCCAGGTCAGTGAATCTGCTCTAGGTTTTTTTTCTCTGAAATTTGAAGAAGTTGTCCAAGGAGCTGAATATATTTAGGGGAACAGGTTTCTGTATCTTGGACAGTTCTGTTATAATTCAGACTAAAACTCAGAGTGGATTCATCATCCCACTACAAGGAAGCCACCAGACACCACTAAGTTGATCAGTAATTAACAAAGAAAAAAGTGGCTTGCTGTGTTCCTCTATCTGTATTTATCTGAATGATTTATACACTCTCCTCCAGCAGAGATTTCAAAGAAATAACAATAAGCCTGCCTACAAGATGTTAACAAAGAAAGAAAAATACATAAAAACTGCAATCCTAATCTGAGAACAGTTTCCATTCAACCCAGTGCCCTTGAGGCTTACTTCTGAGTACCCCTGTGTAGGACTCTGCTATAAAATCTGCTAAAAACCAGGTCCATTTCCAACTACACAATTATACCATCATGATTCCACTTTAACAGCTGTGGTGCAAGTCCCATGGAATTCTGGGATTTGTAGTTGGATGAAGCACCAGAGGTTCTGGCTGAGAATTCTACATGCCCCTCTCTAAACTGCAAAATCCCAGGATTCCATAGGACAGAATTGTGGGATTTAAACTGGAATCACAGTGCAGTAATTGTGTGGTGTGAAAGTGTTCCTGGGAGAATAGAGATGAAATTTGCATAGTGCTGAAAAAGACAACACTGTTGGTGTCAGATGGGCTTCTTTCAGGAGAGAATTCCACAAATGATGGATCATCACTGAGAAGATTTTGGGAAGAGCAGTTTGAAGAGTGGAAGTCTGAAGGCTGCCAGATGCCAGTGAACAATTATTTCCCCCACTGTTTGCCTTCCTTGAGGATTTGACTATGCATTCTGGCAGACTGTTGAATGCTGACAAAGAGCAAGAAATAAAACTGGCTTGCAGGACTTTGACAGACTGGATTAACCAAACACATGCAATTCACTTACTCTTTTTAAAAAGCATCGACCAAGAAGCTCTGGATTTTCAATGCAATTTTCTAGTTCTTTGAGGAAGATTCTGGAATACAGACAAAAGAAAAACAAACTTAGAAGGAATTATTGTATTGTGTATACAGTATAACACCTTTTGCGTCACATTTTACCATTTACCATTCCAGGATCGTGGGGGAAATGATCAGTGCATTGCTACTCAGAGAGTACAACCATGCTGTGATCTGGACAATGGTATCCATAATATTTGCTGTTGTGGGGGCTGTTTTTGTAAAAGCCACAAGAGAGTGAGGCATGGAATTAAACTTTACTTAATGCCGTGCAACACTTTACAACTGGTCTCAAAATGGCTTCTGCCCTAGGTTTCAGTTCTGTACTATTGTTCTCTGCAACAGCTTCTTTGTGCATACTCATTCACAGAATTCTTACTATCATTATATTTTCAAAGGAAAAGGCAAGCTATTGGTAATATAAAAGCCTTCTGACCGAGGCGTGGGAAGTAACCCACCAACCAAGAACCAATTTGCAAGCAGTAATTCGGCTCTGTATGTTCACTTCCTAACACATATTAGCAGAGTAAAGGAAAGGAGGCACCTAAACTTTGGATGTGTTCAAACTGAAATCTCCTATCATTACCAACGGGAATGGGTGAGGGCTTTTTTCAGCATATTTTTGATAAGAAGTTATCAAAATTCACAAACTTATTCCTATTCAAAATGGAAAGAATTTGCATTGTGGATTTTTTTTTAAATGATCTGAAACTGAAACATTTGGTTTTAATCCAAAAATAGGAGCTGCTGGCCGGGACAAAAGAACCAGGATCTGTAATGGATTATCACACATGTAGATATATGCTGTGTAGCTTTTCAATTAAAATCTGCAAAGAACAGCAACAAATCACCAAACTGATGTATCATGTAGATCTAGCCTGAATCTCCGTGTATTCAAACATGCTAGCACTGAATTAAGTTTGCCACTTTGACATATAGATGGAAAGAATATTTCTGAAATATTTAAATATGGTTGAAAAATTAAGTGTCAGGAAACCTTGACAAGGAGAACCTTGGACTGACAAACATCTTCACAAGAATTTATTCTATGCAAAAGTTGCAGCTGCTTATTTTCCACAGAAACCAACATTCTCTATGCAGGAAAAAACATTTTCTGCACAGAAAATAACACTTGTGCACAGAATGTGGAGAAAATACTGTTTTCTTCATTAAAAACCACACACAAATTTTGCACAGACTAAGTCGTAGAACTGCAAATAGTCTTAACATTGTGCAGTTTTCAAAGACATTCTCACAGCTTGAAGAAAAACTGCTAAAATTACCCATTGCTTCCTTCGAGAATAAAATTAGAGAAGAATTATTTCCACCTTGTGGCAATGTGTATAGGCCTCAGAAGTAAAACCAGCAGGTAGAGTTTGAAAGAGAATGAAGAAGAGTAGTAGGGGAACCGCTCACAGTGTGCATGGGTTAGGCAGGGAGAGGACAGTAGGTCTAATACATGGTCTGAAACAGTTGTGGAGCTTGGAGTATGTGGAAGGGGCTGGGACGGAGCATAGCTACGGTGTGAGGGGCGTGGCCACTGTGCACAGGGGCGTGGCTGCAGTATGTGGAGGCGTGGCCAGGGCACATGGGGGTGTGGCTACAGGCTGGGACGCCCCGAAAACATCGCTGCCAAGGGCGAATCGCCCTCTCCGCCATGTTCCTACGTGACTGGTCTGAAAGACTCATATTAAGGAAAACACACTGTTTAAAATACAGTGAGGAATGTACTTGATTTCTACAACAGGGTCTTGTAAAACAGACACCTTATTTTTGGTGTTTTTGGAGACTTCTTGTCTTCAATACCTATAAGGTAGATACAACAGTCCCCTCCACGCTCCAGTGCAAATTCAGTTCAGATCTGAAGAATTTGCCAAAATTCACATTTTTTTTTCATATTTAGAATAAAAAAAAACCTGAATGTGGTAGAAAGCTAAACTGAATGTTTCCCCCGCTCTAATTTTTACTAAAAAGGCATTGTGTAACTATTCTCTCCTTTCCCTTTAACTGATTTTTCTACGGTAAGAAAACGGAAAATAAGCACGTCTGGACAAGAGTTTGGAATCATTACTTCTTTGCACAACAATTCTCAGAAGGCCGAAAAAAATCCAGAAATTTGTGTGTGCTTGTTTGTTTTTCTGCATTTCTCCCAATATGGAATCCAAGAATGCCCAAGTTCTGGTTTCAGTCAAGATCAGCATAAGGACAAGTGCCTCAAGATCACTGTTTGCAAAGCACTACCAAAATATAGCGGAGGTTGCAGAGAAGTACATTGTAATCTCTTGTGAGTACTCTATAAGTTCTTATTGTCTGATAGCACAACATGCCAACAAACCTGTTGTGAAATTCGTAGATTTCTGAGAGATTTCCAAAAAGAACTTCCCTCTTGTTCAAAACTGCAGTTGGGATCAAGTGAATTAAATCAGGATTGTCCATTTCTGATGCATAGCCCTATTAAAGAAGAAGAGGAAGAAGAAAAGAGTAAAGGGGAATGGAAGATTGAAAATATAAGCTGTTTTTTCCCCCTTTTGGCTAATTGAAACAGCAGCAGCAAATGTAAGAAATCTGTTCTCCTGGCCCACTAATTCATTCATCCATTAGAAACCTGTAGATACCTGTTTTCATCCAGTGCTTACACTCGTCAGTTTTTGTCCAGTCTTGGGCAAATACATAAAACCTTTGCACCAAAGAAACCTAGATTCTGCAATATGAAACTCTGAACTCTACAACTTCTGTATATTACAGGTTCAAGTAAATGTGCCTGATTTATTTCAGTTTTCATCATTTATTCTATTTCATCCTATGCTGGGGTTGGGCATACTTGAGGCTGTCTGGGATATTAAACATTGCCTTTCCTTAGCCAACACAGTAAATCACAGCAGTATATAGGATGGAAGAGTCAGTGCAGTATAGTGGTTTGAGTGTTGGACCAAGATTCTGCATGACCAGGGCTATTTCTGCACTAGACTGTCATAGCGTGATTATTCCACTTTCAACCTCCTATGGAATCCAGGGGTTTGCCTGCCCCTTCCTAAACTGCAAACCCCTGGATTCCATAGGAGGTTGAAAGTGGAACAACTGCACTGTAACAGTCTAATGCGGAAATGACACAGGGTTCAAATCTTTGCTTGGCTATGGAAATCCACTGGGCAACTTTGGTTTAGCCAAATTCTTTCAGCATAACACAGTGGCAAACTGCCCCTTAAACAAGTCCTGCCAAGAAAAACCCATGATAGGGAGTTGCCGTAAGTCAGAAATGACTAGACGGCACACAGCAATAAATATGGGATGGAGAAAAGGGACATACAGGACCAGAAATAAATTTGAGAGAAGGATTGCTGGTATTAAAGGACCCAGTGAAAGAAAGGTATCAGAGGCAAGAATCTAACTGTTTCAAATTATGTAGGGGAGGCCTTTCATAGAATTCTACTATGCAGTGATGGATGGTGTCTTATATATCAATGGGTGGTGCCCAATTTTGGACAGACTTTAAACTTTAAAGGAGCTCCCTAAGGGAAGGGATGCAGTAACTTAAATTGCTCCTTTAAAATTCAGGCAAAGACCTAGAACAGATTCACAAGCTCATTGATATGGAATCCACCAGCCACCATTGGTATCGTGCAAGGATAAGCTTGAATCATTTTTTTTTAATAATTTTATTAAAGTTCAAACATATAAAACAATTATATATTTGTACATATCATTGTAATGTTTCTGTATTCTTCCACTCCTCACTGGATTTCATTTTTCAAATATGCAACATGTTAGCTTAAATTGTACTGCAATAATAAATGAAAATTATACTTGTTAGTTCCTGTCCTATATCAAAACTGTACTTTCTAACACATCTATATCAAATCACCTGTTAATATATCTTAATATACAGTCTTCACATAATATCTTCAAGCATTTTTACCTGTTAGTACCCAACAATTACCTGTTCCTATTTGCCATTCTTTCTTAATTTCTTCATCTAATTTCCCCTTTAGTCTCTGTGAAACTATATCTGCATTTTTGTTCTCATTCAGAGCTGCCCACCATTGGTCAATTGTAGGAATTTGTTGTGTTTTCCATAACCGTGCATATGTAATTCTAGCAGTCGTGGTCATATACAATATTATCCGCCAACATTTCTTCTGAACAGTTTCATCTATCATATGTGTCATATTCAACAAATACATTTCAGGTGTTTTATCAAATCGCACCTTCAATGTTGCACAGATCTTATTATGGACTTCTCCCCAGAACTTTTTAGCTTTGGTACATGACCACCACATGTGGAACATCGTACCGACCTCCTTCTGACATTTCCAACACTGTCCTGTTCCTGTTTTGTAAAATCTCATAAGTTTTCCTGGTGTCATATACCATCTATGAAATATTTTATAGTAATTTTCTTTTAGATTCTGGGCAGCTGTAAATTTTTGTGTTTTTTTCCAACTTTGTTCCCAAGTCTCTAGCTGAATTGGATGTCCGACATTTTGTGCCCAAGCAATCATTGTTGTTTTAACTGTTTTGTCTTCCCTCTCTTGTTGCAATATTTCCTGATATATATGAGATAATAACTGTAAAGGATTTTCAATTTGCCTTGTGACCACTCCTTCTTTCTCTTTTTGTTCAATTCCACAAGTTTTCATGTCCATCTGAAATCTTTCAGCTAATTGTCTGTAGGGGAACCAGTTTAATGTTATACCTTCTTGTTCCAATTTTTCTCTTGTTTTAATCTTGATTGTATTGCCGGTTGATTTTTCTATTATATCATCATATCTAATCCATCCGTCTGTTTCAGCCCATCTACCAAAAAAAGCCTCTTGAGGAGGACACCCATGATGGGAGCTGCCTAATGTTCCTTGCCTTTTACTCATTCCATATTTTGAGTAAGGATTTTCTCAAGTAATGATGTGAAAACTCTTTGTCAACTTCAGCTTTATTATAGAACATATAGGCATGCCACCCCATTCTTAAGTCTGCTCCCTCAAGCGCAAGCATTCTCATATTCTGTAGATTAATCCATTCTTTTATCCAAGTAATTGCCGCTGCCTTGTAATATACAGTAGCGTTTCGATTATCCGTCCTTCGGTCATCCGACATTCCGGATTATCCGACGTCGCGGCTGCTTGGGGGTGTGGCTGTAGGCATTTCCGCGCCCCCAGACACGCCCCCAGACATGGCGGCCACGACGCGCAAGGAGAGAAGGGCGAGTGAAGCCTCGCCCCAAAACATGGCCCCAAGCGTGGCGGCGGCAGCGAGCAGGGCGAGTACCTCCAGGCCCCAAAACAAGGGCCAAAGCATGGCAACGGGTGATTTCAAGGCTTTTCTTAGACCCTCCGGATTATCCAACATTTTCGGTTATCCGACTATCAGCCCGCCCGTTTATGTCGGATAATCGAGACTCTATATGAAAATCCGGTAGTCCCATCCCTCCTCTTAGTGTTAGATCAGTCATTACATTTCATTTTATCCTAGGTTTCTTGCCTTGCCAAATAACTTTTGATAGTTCTCTCTTCCATTGTATAAAAGGCTTATTGTTTGTAATAGGGAGGTTTTGAAAAAGAAAAATCACTTTTGGAAGTACATTCATTTTTACAGTTGCTATTCTGCCCGTTAATGACAGCCGCAATCGCGACCATTTTTCCAAATTTTTTGTTATTGCCTTCCATTTTTTCTCATAATTATCAGTAAATAATTCGTTGTTCCTTTTTTGCAATCCAGATGCCTAGATATTTAGCTTTCTGTCCTTTATTAAATCCCGTTATGTGTGTTAATTCCTTTTCTCCTTTTTCACTCATATTTTTTGTTAATAAAACTGTTTTTTCCTTGTTGATCTTAAAACCAGAAAATTCTCCATACCTATGCATTGTCTCTGCCAAATGTCTGATGCAATTCACAGGATTGTCCAAGAAAAGAACCAGATCATCAGCAAACGCTTTTAGCTTATATTGATATTTTTTGATCCGTACTCCACTGATTTCTTTGTCTCCTCTGATTGTATTATTGAGTATTTCCAATGTGATACTAAATAATAATGGAGAAAGCGGACAGCCTTGTCTTGTTCCTCGATGAAGTTCCATTTGTTTGGTTTTTTTCTCCATTGATAACTAGTCGAGCTTGTTGGTGATTATATATTGCTTCAATCCATGTTCTGAATTTATCTCCTACTTCTGTTTTTTTAAGTATCATTTTCAAAAAGGCCCAACTGATCATATCAAATGCTTTCTCTGCATCTACAAATATCATTGGCAACTTACGTTCGTTATGTTTTTCATAATGCTGTATTATATTAAGCACTGTTCTAATATTGTCTCTCAAATATTTCTTCAGGAGAAAGCCATTTTGATCCTCATAAATGATATCTTGCAGCGCCCTCTTGAATCTGTCAGCCAAAATTGCAGCAAAAATTTTATAGTCTGTATTTAAAAGCGAGATTGGTCTATAGTTCTTGACATCAGTTAAATCTCTTCCTTCTTTTGGTATCAACACTACATTTGCCTCTTTCCAGGTGTCTGGTATGCCCATTTTTAATGTCTCATTTATTGTAGTTTGCAAAGGTAATGACAGTTCATGCTCAAGAATTTTGTAATATCTCGCCGTGAAGCCATCTGGTCCCGGAGCTTTATCATTCTTTAAATTACAGATAGCTTCTGATATCTCCCATCATTGAAATTGGTTTGTTTAAAGCTGTTCTATGTTCCTCTGAGAACTTCATCTTGTTCATTCTTTCCAAATAATCATTCATTTCTTGTCCCTCTTTAAATGTGGCTCCATTCCCTAGCAACTTCCTGTTGTATTTATAAAATGTTTGCTTTATCTCCTCCTGCTTTGTAATTCTTTCTTCACCAACTTTTAGCTCCACTGTGATGTTCCCAGTCCTTCTTTTATGCAACATATGAGCCAGATACTTAGAAGGTTTATTTGCTTGTTCGAAGTAATTACTCTTCATTCTTTGTATCTGCTGTTCAATTTCAGTCAAATTTAATTGATTTAAGTCAGCCTGACAATACTTCATCTGTAATCTAATTTTGCTATCTGCTGGGTTTTTTCTCATCTGTTTTTCCAACTCCTTCATTTTTTCTAAAATGTTCTGCTCCAAATGTCGTTCTTCTTTCTTTATTTCCGCGGACCATCTGATAAAGTTCCCACGCAGCATGGCCTTACTAGCATCCCAGATAATTTTCATAGGCATCTCTAAAGTTTGGTTTTCCTTGAAGTAGTTATTTATCTCCATTTTTGCTTGAAGAATGTATCTCTCTTTTTGCAATATCTTTTCATTCAACCTCCAAGATCTTTCTCTAGCCTTGAAATTTAAAAAACATTGTAGTGGATTATGATCGGAACATAGGTTGGATGAAATATCTATTTTGGTAATCCTAGTCAGTAAGTCCTTAGATGTCAACATCATATCAATTCTTGACATGGATTTATGACGATCCGAATAAAATGTATATCCATCTAATTGCCCATTTTTATATCTCCAGATGTCAAACAGGTTTAGGTCATCCATCATATTAAAGAAACTCTTAGGCAATTTTCCATTGTTTTGCGGTATCAGCTTTTGAGTCATTCTATCATACTTAGGGTTAATGACCCCATTAAAGTCACCTGTAATGATAATATTTGAATTTCCAGTTTCTTGTATATATTTCTGTATTTCTTTGTGTACTGTAGGGAAGAATTCTCCTTTAGCCCCATTTGGAGCATATATTCCCACCAGTAATACTTTATCTTGTTTTGTGATCACTTCATTTCTCAAAAAACGTCCATTTTTATCCTGAAATATTTCCTGAGTGCCCAATCTTGAATTCACATATATCAAAACTCCCCTTTTTTTCTTGTCAATCATTGCCGCAAAACAACTACCTAATTTCAAATTCCGTACATATTTCAAATCTTGTGTCCTAATCCGAACTTCTTGTAAGCAAATTATATCCAAATTTTGTTTCTCCAGATGGTGAAATATTTATCTTCTTTTATATTCAAAGTTAAATCCTTTAATGTTCCAAGAGTATATCTTCAGCCCCATTTTGCCAATCTTATAATAATGTATACATTACTTAATTTTCCTTTAAATTTCTCCTTCAAGCTCCCCTTCCTCTTCTTCCTGTATTTCCCGTTCTTCATCCTCTTCACCTTTTTCTTCCACAGAGGCTGCTAATTCTCGTTTTTTCTGTCTCTGCTCTTTGCCAGGTTTAAAATCCTGGCCTTGCTCATCTGCTCCTTCTTCTTCTGTCTTCTGCAAATCCTTCTTCAGTCTTTCTATCATCTCTTTCGCTTTATGAATTGAATTTATCTTGTATCTCTGTTTATACGTGAAAGAGATGCCTTCGATTTTTTCCCATCTGTAGTTGATCTGATTCCAGAAGGTTTGCTAATGGTTTGTAATCTTGTCTCTTCTTAAGGATTTGATACGGAATGTCTTTAGAAATTTTAATGTCCTTATCATCAATCTTCAATATTCCTTCATAGCTTCTTTGTAATATTTTATCTCTAGTAACTGTCCTCGTAAAAATAATTATTATGTCTCTTGGTAATTTACGTTCTCTTGCCACCTTGGAAGAGACTCTGAACATTCTGTCTATATTAGCTTCCATCTTTTCTCCTTCCACATCTAAGTAATCTGCTAAGGCTGGTATAATTTTTTCATACAAATTCTCCATATTAGTCTCAGGAATGCCTCTAAGTTTAAGACATCTCTCGCGATAATGTAGTTGCTGAATCGTTATCTGAAATTCATCCTCTGTTTGTTTAGCCTTTATTTCAGTCACTTCAGTTTCCACTTGCTTAACTTGTTCTTTTATTGACTTGGTATCAGTTTTAAGTTTAGCCACATCCTTAGTTATGTTTTCAAGTTTCTTCCCCAATTCATCCATTTCATGCTTCATGTCCGTTCTCATTTCTTGTCTTGTTTCCTTTAGATCTTGTCTGATCTCGTCTCTGATATTTTTAATCTCTTCCATCATCTGTAACACGAGTTCTTGAGATTTCTGGGGTATATCTGTAGATGTCCTTCTAACTGTCTGAGTAGTCGTTGACGCAGCTACAGCTGCCACACCTTTTCTTGTTTTTGGCTCCATTGCACTATTTTAATATTTACCAGCAAGAATAATGATTTAAAATCAATTTAGGTTCAAAATTTGACCTTTTTGTCTCACTTCACCCAACCTATGTCCCTCTATTATTTTATCACCTTCTATACTATATTTATACCTTGGTACCAAGTAAAACAGTAAAGACAGTAAATAATAAATTAACAACAATATCAAATTAAAAATATACAGTTCACTTCATGCAACAATTACTTATTGTGTAAACAACAACAAAGAGGAAAGGACATTTCATATATGCAGAAACTCAAATGGCTATATATCTAAATGACAAAATTTAAATGACAGTTGCAATGAATATAAACTAGAATAAACAACAATGCTTAACAGAAATTAGTTCTAAGCAATAAGAAAAAAAACTTTGATTTACAATCCCTCTCCCACCTCCCTCTCATGTGCAAAAAAAAAATGAATCACAGCCTCTTGTTATTTTTACCCAAAGCTTCAAAGCAGCTGAAAAGTCCTTGAGTTGCTATTTTGTTGCTTCAAAGTCTCTCTTGTTGCTATCAGAGGCTGGAACTGAAAGTACCGTGGGAGGCCAAGTCTGAGTAGCTCTTATCCGCTGTTTCCAGGATCATAGCAAAAGTTCTCCCACTGCCATTGTAACAATTCCTCAAACAAGCCCAAATTAAAAAGGTCCATTAGTCCATTCATGTCGCAATTCTTCTTTTAACTCATTAAATGTCACTAGTCATAACCGGTCTGGCAAACGTCAGCAACAAAAAAAAGCCCAAAACTCAAATGCGGCGTTCACTCAGCCAGTCAAAAGTCAATCAGTTTCCCTTCCCTTCCCTTGTGATGTTCTCCCAACACTGTCCTTTCCCTTGTGAAAAGTCCAAAAAGAAAAAAAAATTATGCAGTCCTTCAATTCATTCGAAAACTTCCCAAGTCAACAGTTCACTTATACATAATCACAATATGAAATATAAATCTGTATTAAAAAAAAAGAAAGTCCATAAAATATAAAAATATAAAAAGAGAGGAAAAAAGTTTAAAAGTCCACGGTACCAAAGTATATCGAGTAAAACTTCAACCAGTGAGAAAAAGCTTCGAACGTTCCCCAGGAAAAAAGCCTTAAAAGTTCTCCATGTCTTTAAAAATATTCCACCCCGCGTCAGATTCAAATATAATATATCCAGTTATTTTTAAAAGATCACAGTCCTGTAATCATGTTCTTATACTTCAAAAAAATTTCCTTTTAAGAAATAATCCCAAATTTTTGAAGTCTTTAACAAAGTTCACTGTTATATAGCTCCCCAAACAAACAAAATCAGCTCCGTCATGAAGGACACAGTTACACTCTAGCGCTCAAGTCCGTCACTAGTAAAGTCCCAATGGTTGTTTTAAATCAGTTTAAATAAATCTCTGCTTCCCTCTTAATTGCCCTTTAAAAAAAATCCAATATAATCAGGCAGGTACAGCAGAAGTTTTCTTTCTGACTGTCTTTAAGTAGTTAAACACTTTTCCAAATTAACTCTCTCTAATTGTGAAAGAAGAAGAAAACAGCACTTTTATTCTCACATTAACTCACGCTTTAAGATAATCGGGGAACTACCTTTTCTATAGCTTCTGTTAATTGTTACAGGTCTTTAAACGTTGCAGCCTTTCTTTAGTTGAAATCCAGTTCGGTCCTGCTTAATGCCGTATTATCGTACCTTCTTATTTAAAAGTCGGCAGCGGCGCTTGTGCTGCTGCGGCAGTGACAGCAGTGCTCCCGTCGTGGCTCCACGATCCCTCGGCGCCTTCCACTCTTTCCACCTGGAAAGAGCTCGGTGTCGATTCGGGACCCCCTTCAGGCCTCTTCCGAACCCCCTTTACCAGGGGGGTTTTCAAGCCGTTTTTGATGGTTTAAAACAGGCTGGGATACATCGTGTGATCGTTTGGAGTTACGAACTCCTACTCCGAACGACCGATTGCGCGTGCCATGCGACCGGAAGTCCGATAAGCTTGAATCATTTTGTATCACACTTATAAGTGTTGCTAAAGGTCAGATCTCAGAGCTGTTTGACTGGTGAACAGAGGAAGCCTACAACAGGATGACTGGATGCAAGCTGACTTGGGGAAGCAGATATAAATATATCCATTTCAGACCATTAGAAGAAATGAATACGGGCTTCCCAACTATTTAAACTCCTCTCCACACAGTCAAGGAGTGTATGCTAAAAGTAGACCACCATTAGCATCTTTACCCTGCCAAGCTCTCAAGAAATAACAAGGAGGTTTCTCCTTTGTGCTGGAGGGAATATAGTGAGGTGGGATCTCTGTCCTATTTGTGGTTTACCTGACTGACAATAACTCACTCTTAGAAGCAAGTTCATACTGTGTTTGCATTTATCACTAGTCAGACGATAAAATACTATAACAAATAGGATTCCCAGATCAGGACTGTTGCAGCCACTGAGATTGTAGAGCCAAAACCTGAGCCTAGGGATGTCACAGGAGGTGGGCTCTGGTGACATTATAATGGGAAGCCCCTGGTGATGTCATTAAGCATGATGTACTAAGCAACAATCACAGTTGTACCAAATTCAGATAAAAAACACAATGGTCATTTCCGCACTAGCCTGTCATAGTGCTATTATTCCACTTTCAACATCCTGTGGAATTCTGGGGTTTGTAGTTTACTGAGGCCAATCTGGCTGAACATTTTAAATGCCCCTCCCTAAACTGCAAACCCCAGGATTCCATAGGATGTTGAAAGTGGAATAATAGCACTATAACAGTGTAGTGTAGAAATGGTCTAAGTAATGGAGAGAATATTCATTCTTGCCCTGAGATTCCTCTCCCTTGGCCTGAGGACTAGAGAAGCAGGGCCAAGCCTTGAGAGCTGAAAATCCTAATAATAAATATGTTTCTATTTTGTCCCTCCACCCCTGCCTTATTGACCTCCGGATGTTTCAAAATGGATACTGGAAAACATTAGAAAGTTTCAACATGCACAGATGACTTGGCATAGTCTGGTCAACTGCATTATTGGAGAAAATGCCATATAAACTGAAAACAGCAAAAGGAGAGTTTAAAAAAAAAAAAAGTTGCTGAAGTGTGATATTCATTCAGTTTAGTTGCTAATGAAGAGTCATTGTCATAATGTCCACCTGTGTATCCCATGAAAGTTTTGAAGAATGACTTACATACTGGGAGAAAATCTATGCGGCTGAGGGTAGTGCTGGAAGTTTTACTGCAATATCTGGTTTTGCCCTTCATTTCTGCATAACTTAACTCACCTCTATTATGCTCTGGAGCTCCTCTACGTAAACCCGTTCTGTTTCTATCAGTTCATTTATTATATGGCTAAAGGGGCAGAGAGAGAGAGAGAGAGAGAAAGAGAGAGAGATTTAGTAGTTTACCCTGCAAAATCAGAGATATTTTAAAACACAATACCCTTGAAAAACAAATCATTTAAACTGAAGATTGATTGTTGCAGAGTATATTTGGTGTAAGGCTGGCTGGAAAGTCTTATAATTATTAAGTCAATTGGTCATTCTTACTGAATATATATATATAGGTTTTTAAACAGTATTTAAAAATGTCACTCTAATATTTTGGATACCATTAACAAAATTAAGGATGCTAAGAACAACAGTAACAGTTATTACTGTTGTATTAAAATAGCATCCCCAGTGACATCATGCTTTACAGGGTAATAATAACTCAAAGACCAGGTCTTTGACCTCAAGAAAGCTCGAAATCTGTAATTAGCAAGAGGCAGGGAGGAAGGTTTTAAATAGTTTCTATTTTAGGATATGCATCAGGAAATGCTGTGATATTTCGTATGCTCCATTTCAGTTGCAAATAATGGCTGGGGAATTAAAGGGTTAGGCCCAACACGGTTTTCAAAACAGGCAGGAAGCAACAACACTCTAGCATAAAGACTGGCCTGATGATATGAGCTACAAATTAAGTTGTTGCTTGGAGGTATTTTAAGGACAGTGAAGCACCCTTTACTATAGCAATGTGGAATATGCAGCCCTGTATGTATCAGTAAATATTTTATGGGCTTGCAGCACTAATTTGATGCAGAAAGAACAATGGGAAAGAGAAAGTGGGATTACACAATTTTACAGTGCCATAAATTCCACCTACTTTTCACTCTGGCTTTTCCCACTACTGGCTGCATCCCTCCAACTGACTTTACCCATGGGTTAACAGCTCTTCTCTTCCTTACACCAGTGATTCAACCCACAGATCTTGCTCAATTATATGCACAATGTGCACATGATGCACTCCAAAATAGTGGAAGAAATCCAGAATCCCAAGACAGATTTGCCAGGGCAGAATGACAAATGAGCTAGGTCATCCTTAGTGCCATGAGAATAACTTAGCTCATCCAACGTGTCACAGACAAACCTGACCTTCTGTGAAATCGCTGCCCCATTTTTCTCCCTATATTTTGCCTCCAAATTTTAGTGGTGCCTGCTTAAACCATATTTTAGTCCAAGTTCCCACTGCTCAACATCAGCATTTACTGTTTCAACATGCATTGTCTCACAACAATTCATTAGCCACATTAGTCACACACAGAGAGAAATCTCTACTTCAATGATTCTACGAACTTATTTTAGGCTGATATATGTCATGATAATATATTCAGCCATATGTTTATTACCACCACATCTTTGATCTAATATGAGTGACTCGCTTTTTCAAAAAAAATAATAAATCTCAAGGTCTCTGTACTTTTGTAACATAAATTATTTAATTAATAATAAATAAAGTATTTAAGTTTTAAACATTCATGACAGTCGTTGCCATGGGCTTACAATTCATTCTGAGACAACACAACTACCTCACGGCTGGAGATTAAATCTCTGAATAATACAAATCTGTTTTAGGGTACCTTCAAATATGCATCTACAGGCATGAAATTCCAGTGCATGGCTTCCTTTCCATAATCCTTCATATCCCCTGACATCCTGTCCCAATAGGAAAGGTTGTTCAGTGTGTTTCAGCTGCCCCTAGTTTACAACTAATACCACCTGACATTCCCTCCATGTGTAGAGCCTAGCTTCACCCCACACCCTACTATCTGCATTGAAAGACAATCCACATTTGAGCCAGTCCAAGTTTCATGATCTGTGGAGGAAGATTTTCTCACAGATCCAAAACCCTCATGGACTTTTCTGGTGAGTACATGGCAGCAAGCCTTCTTAGTGGCTATCTACATGCTATGGAACTGCTTTCCAAAGGAAATTCGGTTGTTCCCCTTGTCTGTTCTCTTTCTGCTGGTAGGCAAAGACCTTCCTATTTAATCAAGCCTTCAACTTTTAGCTGGCTCGGGCAGAAGGATTTTTAACGGAATAGGTTGTATTTTTAATTTTCCCCAAATGCTTGAAATGTGTTTTAAGCTAATGTTTTAATTGTATTATTTGCTTAATGGTTTTGAAACTTTTGTATTATCTATTTCAGCTAGGAGAGAAGTAAGGAACAGCTGTTTGACAGTGGAATGCATTCCTTTGGAAAGCCATTTGTCAAGGATGCTCAAGCTGTGGGTTTTTGCACTGGGCTAGATGGTCTTTCTAAGATGCTCTGCTTGATATCTTCTATGGCCATTTCCGCACTACACTGTTAGAGTGCTATTATTCGACTTTCAACATCTTGTGGAATGCTGGCTTTGTTTGTTTTTTATAGTTTACTGAGGCCAAAGAGCTCTCTTTGACTGAGAATTTTAAATGCCCCTCCCTAAACTGCAAACCCCAGGATTCCTTAGGATGTTGAAATTGGAATAATAGCACTATAACAGTGTAGGGAGGAAATGCCCTATGATTACTTCACCAACATTAGACACACAGACACACCAAGTCTCCTGTAGGAATCTGCAGGACTGTTGCATTAGGTTAAAAAAGGAAAGACGGGAGGGCGAGCAATACGTGATTAATTTCAGATGGGGAGTTTGAACCTTGTCTCCCAAAGCTGTCTCTGCAGTCAGTAGAGATACTCAGATCACAACAAAAATGTTCAAAACCCATTATTTACCACCTTATGTCTTAGTAACACTGGGCTAGTTAAACAAAAGGGCTTTTTTTTCCCTTTAGAGATAAGTCAGAAAACACAATGGGGAACGTGGAGTAATTACAGCACGCAATTGTCTTGTTGCAGGAATGTAGTCACGGATATTAACTTTGTACTCAAATTTGCCCCCAGAGGTAGATTTCTGGTATCTCTCTGAGCTGAGTTTTACACTCAGCAAAATTACAAGAAGACACAGGCCTTCTTGTTCTGTATTGTTTTATGACTGCGTGGGGGAGCAGGATTTGCCTATATGAATATTTCCCCTATGTAAAAAACAAACACAAAACCTTTCATAGAAGAAGAAAACTAGTACCTCAGGGGAAAATGTTCTATACAAACCCTTCCTAAACATGCTAATTTTCTACATCTGAAAGAACAGTTTAGAATAATAAACATGTATAGATTTTACTACTATTTGTTTCAGATGCTATTATTTTCATTTGGGAGAGGGACAAACCAACTGAGGACTATAGTGTACAGCATATGAGAGACTGGATGTTCCACATTTTTACTCAAAAGCAGCTGTAACCTGGGGAAAGGGACTTTAAATTGGATACTCAGAGAAGCACTGTGAGAATGGGGCATTCAGTCTTTTCCTACATGGCATCCTACCGAGCTAATTCCATTCCCACGTATTTCTGTCTTCTTGCCCCCTTTGGATGGGGAGCAATTTAGATTAGAAAAAGTGGGTTTGTTTGGAGGTGGGTGGGAAAAATCTACATTTCCTCCACCAGCACCATGGCTCCAGTCAAAATCAGATTTGTTGTTATTTGCCATCAAGTGAGCTTTAACTAATATTAAGCCTATGAATGAGAGATCGTCAAGAGCCCCAGGGCCCTTCCACACTACACTGCTATAGTGTGCTATTATTCCACTTTCAACATCCTGTGGAATTCTGGGGTTTGTAGTTCACTAAGGTCTAAGAACTCTCTGGCTGAGAATTCTAAATGCTCCTCCCCTAAACTCCAAATTCCAGGATTCCATAGGGTGTTGAAAGTGGAATAATAGCACTATAACGGTGTAGAGCGGAAAGGCCTCCAGTTGTCAATAGCCCTCCTCCGGTCTTGCAGACTCAGGGCCATGGCTTTCCTTATTGAATCAATCCGTCTGTAACGTGGTCTTCCTCTTTCCCCACTGCCTCCCACTTTACTAAGCATTATAGTATTTCCCAGTGAGTCACGTTATCTCGTGATGGGTCCAAAGTACAATAGCTTCGGTTTAGTCATTTTGGCTTCTAGTGAGACTGCTCCTTCCCTTCAGTTCACCCCAGCAAAGATGCTCCAGCTACAAACAGGGAGCTCTGGGAAGCTCAAAGTGACTTCATCAGATCTGATCAGACTGTTAGGATATGTTCTATATGTCTGTGAACCAGGTGTATGACATAATTAATAACAACAACAACAACAACAACAACAACAGACATTTGATTCCACAATGATTCCACAAGTATCTAATTAAGCCTTGCGACAATCCTGCCAAGGCAAGAATTACTGGCTCTGTTTTGCAGGGTGAGAAGCCAGCATACATTCTTACCACCTGACAGAGGAAAACAGGCCAGTTTCATGGGATGTTGATGAAGGCACCATTGTATGACAGAAAACAGTAAGCGAAGAGGATGCTCACCAGTGTTCCTGGTAGGGTGCCCACCTATATCCTCATCTGTATCTTGCCTCCCAAAGTTTCTGGTCTTGTTTCTGCCCTGTACCCTATAGATACATTTCATCTCTTTTCTTTTATTTGCACACAATCTTTCTCCCTATATGCACCAAAGGTGGCTCCCAAAGAGAATCAGTTTTAAAAAAAACCTTAAAAATAAAAATGTGAGAACAATCTAAAACCCCCACATTAAACAGGATAAAAACATTTAAAAAACACACACGTTTAAAAAATTACCAAAACACATCCCAATGAGAAGCTTCCCTGCTTACACATTAAAAGCCTGCTTAAGCAAAAAGGTCCTTGTCTGCCAGTGAAAGGAAAGCAGGAAGGGGGCAAGACTGGCCTCTGATGGAAGGCAGTTCCGGAGGATGGGAGCAGCCACCGAGAAGCCTATCTCTCATATCCTCATCAAGCAAGGCTGTGGTGACAATGGGACAAAGAAAAAAGCCTTCCTCTGTAGATCTTAAAACTCTAGCAGATTTGTATGGGGAGATATTTTCTTTCAGATAGTCTGGACCCAAGCCATATAGGGCTTTATAGGTATATGTGTTTATTGAATTGTGCCCAGAAACAAACTGGTAGCCAGTGAACTTGCTTTAACAAGGGAGTTATATGATCCTTGTAACTGGCTCTGGTCAGTATTCTGGCTGCAGCGTTTTGGGCCTGCTCAAGTTTCCAGACAGTTTCCAAAGGCAGCCCCAGTTACAGTGTATTACAGTAATACAAATGGGGTGTAATCACGGCATGTGTCACCACAGCCAAATCTGATGTCTCAAGGAATTGGTACAGCTGGTACGCTAGTTTTAATTGTGCAAACATACTCTTGGCCAAAGCTGAAACCTGCACATCTAGGCTCGGAGTCCAAGAGAACACTGCCCTGGCTATTTCACTATTCCAGAGATCAGCCAGGACACAATCACCTGCCAATGTAATAGTGAACTCCCCAAGAACCATCAGGAATTTATCCAGATTGATAAGTCTCCTGGGGTAGATCATCTTAATCACCCCCGAACCCTGTAGAGGTTCCAAGTCCCAGCGAGTCTAAACCCCACCAGGTAGTGATCAAATCATGACAACAGAACTACAGAAAGTTTCTCTACTGTCCTGGGCTTGCTGGCCCACCAAGGCTCCTCCACTGCCTAACAAGCTAGATAACGGCAGCTCTGTAAAACAGCCTCAGGGCTGAAGTAAATTCTCTGAGAAACACAACAACAGTCCAGAAGGGGAATAATCCAAAAGCCAAACTGATAATCCGAGCAAATTATCAAGGTCCAAGGTTCAAAACAGACAGGTAACAGAAGCAAGACTCATCACAGCTGTAACCACCATGAGCATCAATAGATTCCAGCAACCTACTGTTGTTCAGGCCTCTGATTATATAGCCTAAGCCTCCAGGCCAGCTGTGTCCTAATTAACAAGTCCTTCCCATTTAAGCAGTGCCAGAAGCCTAGACCTTCTTTTTGCTTCCCGCACTGGCTGCTATAAGTACTGCCTTTTCATGTTTGGTATGTGGCTGCTGGGAAGGAACCTGTCTGCATCCTGATGGCATCTACACCCAGATTGCTGTCACCCTAACCAGCACAGAAAACCAAATCTAGAGTGTGTTCTGTAGCACAGGTAGTATCAGATATTACTTGGGACAGACCTACGGTTGTCATAGAACACATGAAGTCCTGAGCTGCTCCTAACAGAGGTATCTCCCTCAGCTTGTTATACTGGAGCCATCTTCAGTGTAACAAGTTGAGGGGACTCCAACACCACTGCCAAGACCAACTCAGCTCAGGAAGAGAGACTACTGTGCAGCAGGGTGGGTGGTACACCAACAGAATCCCTATTCTATCTTGGCTACCCACATTCAAAACACACACTCAGGCCCTTTCCGCACGTGGATGTTAAAACGGACCAAGGCGTCCTGGCACGGAAGGTTTGGACTATTTAACTTAGTTCCGCACCTTAGTCCGATCCAAACCACCCCCAAGTGGTCCTCCAGCGTGCTAAGTAAAGACTGGAAAAATCAGATCTTTCAATTTTCTGGAGCTCGCCATTGCGTTCCTGCTTACCTGTGCAGATGTGCAGGCTCGCACCAATGCGAGCCGGCAGTCAGCGGAGGGTGGGCTGTGGGCATGGCCAGCGCCAGTGGCTGGTCTGCACCCACAAAGCCACCATTTTCAGCCGGAAGCCACAGGAAGCCGCCATTTTCAGCCGGAGCAGTGCGGATCTAAAGACCTCGCACTGCTCCGGTTCGCCCTGGACTAATGGAGGAGCCCTGCGGAAGGGTTCAAGGGAAAGTCTGTGTTACTTTGGACCCAAGAAGATCCAGTAAGTAACGGTACGGAGCAATTCACTCGCCTTGTGTGGAAAGGGCCTCAGACCCAACAGAATGTGGGACAGGGCCCCTGGTGAGGTATACGGACTCCTGATAGACCACTGCAACTGTGACTCCTCCTGCTCTCCCGCCAGGCCTTACCTGCTGCTATACAGAGAACCCAGGTGGACAAAGCTGGGAAAGGACCCCCCAGCCAGTCGCATAGCTTGGCATGAACAGGGTAGGGGTGGGGACCCGTAGGTAGGGTGACAGTGGGCGGGAGGGCAGGCAAGGAGCAGCGGCACCCCCTAAAAAGTGCTGCCCAGGGCGCACCCTCCCTCAGCCCCCCATCTCTGTGCCACTGACCCCGGCTTCATCCAGCCAGGTCTCTGTAATACAAGTGAGGTTGGCATGTTCGTCCAGGATCCAGTCCTCTACCAAGGGTGTTTTTCCATTCACTGAACTGATACTGATATTAACAAGCTTTTCCTTAGATAGGAATAAATAGTGTAGTGAGAAGAACTTCAGGTTGTTACAGGAGTTGATTGGCAAGCCTGAAAACAAGTCACATAGCAGTTTTCTTTGGTTCTAAGAGCAAATAGGCGTTGTTAAAGATGGTTTTAAAAGTTGATTGGAAAATAGAAGAACTACCTTGTAAGTTCAAACTAAAAAGCCTTTAACTTATTTAGCCATCTGTTTCTATTAGCATCCAACCAAATGCCTGTGGGTGTTTACATACGGTGGCTCTTCAGTAAAATCGTCACAAACTCTGGACTGAAAGCTGAAGGAGTCAATTCAGAAAAGATACACTGTCAGCCACTGAACTCTCATTCTGATTCTTCTTTATCTTTCAAGGCAAATAGCACAATGTCCAACAATGTATTTTTCCCCTTGTGTGGTGTTGTATAAACTACACATCTGAAAGGTTTTGATTCTCTGTTCCATTTCTGACTAGCTGGACATCTTGGTTGGGTATGAAATACATGGTACTAACGAAACATATCTTCCAACATTTCATAGATGAAAACAGGGATACGTGTGGCCTATCTACATCAGAGGGTGGTCAAGATGGAAAAAGGTATAAATGAGGAAGAACACAAAAGTTAGAAGAGGCTACAGCAGTTTGCTTTTGCCTGAGCGAAAGCAATTATGCCCTCACTGTTCTCTCCCCCTGCTAAGTTAATTTTTTTTTAAAAAAATATTTTTATTAAAATTTAATTGCAAAAGAAAAAAGAAAAACGAGTGGGTTACATCATTATTAAATGTATGCCACCCACCCACCCACTCCTGCTTATATTCTCCAGTTGAAACTACATTGTTTCTATTTACACAAAAGAAGAGCGATTACATTTCTATTGACAAAAAAAAAAGCAATTACATTTGTATCTTGTTTCCATTTCTTATACATCTCATAAATTTATATCTTTACCCAGTCCAATACTCCTTTCCATTCCCTTTCAAAGTTCTGTGTAGGTTTATTTTTCAAGGAAAATGCTAATTTTTCTATCTCTACCATCTCTAGAACTTTCAACTTCCATTCTTCTAAATCTACATCTCTGTTTTCTTTCCAATATTGCACATACAACAACCTTGCTGCTGTTATCAAATATAACAATATCTTCTGATGACTTCTTATCCATCTGTGTTGTCCTAACATATTTAACAAATAAAACTCCGGTATGATTTCAAAATTCAAATTACAAATTCTTTGAATTTCATCATGTATCCCCCTTCCAAAATTTCCTTGCTGTTCTACAAGTCTACCACATATGAAAAAAAGATCCAATCTTTTCATCACATTTCCAACACTTCCCAGTCCCAGATTTAGTTATCTTCTGTAATCTTACTGGAGTCATATACCATCTATGGAGCATTTTATAAAAATTTTCTCTTAAATTTAAATTTGGGGTAAATTTTATATCCGTTTTCCATGTTCTCATCCAAACTTCTAGTTCAACTGGATGTCCCACATTCTGGGCCCATTTAACCACTGAGTCTTTGACTACCTCTGATTCCATCTCTCTTTTCAATAATAATTTATAGAGTTTGGAGATTCTCTTCTTTTGGTCTCCCTTCATCAATAAATCTAGTTCATTTTCTCTTCTCTCGAATCCATATAATTTTTGATCCATTTTAAATCTTTAAGTTGTCACCATGGGAACCAATTTAGCTCATGTCCTTTTTCTTTTAATTCTTCTGCTGTACACATTCTTGGTTTCTCCCTCTCCCACTTCAAAAATTCTTGATATGTTAATAGATTTCCTTGTTTTGTTAGAGCAATTCCATAGGCTTCTTGTGCTGAAGTCCATATTGGAAGTTTTGTATAATATTTCTGCATTATTTGTATCCAAATCTTTAACAACGTTTTCCAGATACAATGATTGTTGAACTCTTTACTTACTGTTAATCTGTCATAACACAGATAACCGTGCCATCCGAATCTGTTATTTCTTCCAATTCTTTGATAGTTGTTCTCTCTAATTGAATCCAGTCCTTGATCCAATCCAAACAACATGCATAATAATAAGTTTTCAAAAATGGTAGATCAAATCCTCCTTTCCCTTTTGCATCCTTAAGTGTTTTGAATCTTATTCTTGGTTTTTTGCCTTGCCAAATAAATTTTTTTAAATCCTTTTCCCTTTCTTCAAATATCTTCTCACTTCCTATTATTCGTATATTCTGAAAGAGGAACATAAGCCTAGGTAAAAGGGACATTTTAAAAGCGTTTATTCTTCCCAAGACTGATAAGTTTAAGTTTTTCCATTTTTCCATATCATCTTTTATCTCTTTCCATTTCTTCAAAGGGTTATTATCAAACAATTCCTGATTCTTTTTTGCTATATTAATTCTTAGATATTTTATTTTCTTGGTTAATTGACATCCAGATCTTCTTTCCAAATCAGCTTGCTCTTTTTTAGTCATATTTAATGTCATCATCGTTGTCTTTTCTTTATTTATCTTGTATCCTGCGACCAGTCCATATTTTTGTAGAATTTCCATCAAGCATCTGTATTGATTCTTGTGGATCCTCCAAAAATATGATTACATCATCTGCAAAAGCTTTCAATTTCAATTCCTTTTTTCTTATTTTTAAGCCTCATATCTGTGGATCCTCGTTTATTATAATCAACAATACTTCCAAAACAGCTATAAACAGTAGTGGTGGTAACGGGCATCCTTGCCGTACCCTCTTGTTTATTGCAAAGCTTGTCGTGATGTCGCCATTTATTATTAACCTCGCAGACTGATCTTGGTAAATTGCCTCAAACCATTTACCAAAGTCTTCTCCAAAATCATATTCTCTCAGCACCTGATGTCCCCTGCTGAGTTAATTGAGTGAAAGCCGCTTTCGCATTTTGAATTCAGTTTGCAGCAGTTTGCAGCAAATAAGCTGTGGACAATGTGTGAAGAGAGACAAACTGGGACATTTTAAAGGCAGCTGAAAAAAGTGGGGTGGCAAAGGATTAATACGGTCCATCCCTTCTAAACTGGGACAGTTGGTGAGTACGGTGAAAGTGTTCAGGATGCTACGTAACAGCCTCAAACAGAGTAACTCCTGGAGAATTAGAAAGCAAGAGAGCACCTGGAATTAAAGCAGGAGTGGGCAACTGCAGCAGGTTCAGGAGCCACTTTTATGCCCTGGGACACTCCAGGGTCCACATGGCCTAAAGAAAAATAAAGCAAAAACTCCAAAGTGGTTGGCAGTCACTTCTTTTTCTCAAAAATTGTAAATTTTGATGTTAAACAGCACAGGGAAACTTTTGAACTTGTTTAAAAGGTTAAACCTTGCACCTGGAATCTTCCAAGAATAACAACTCATCCTCTTTTCTTTTAGCCAGGAAAAGGTTGGCATGAGGTGTTGAGGGCCACCAAATCATCTCAGGGGGTCACATGTGGCTCCAAGTCGACACTTTGCCCTGGGTCAAAGTAAACTTCCCTCAGGGGGCTATTAGTGAGAAACAGGTGTGGCTGCATAAATGCACCTGTCTGACCCAGAGATGGTTTCCAAGCTGATGGACACCTGAGATGCTCCAGGTAAGCAGAACATCTGCCATCACATCACTCTGCTTACTAGGGGTGCAGCTGGGGTTGCAACTCTTCACTGACCTGAATGAGATGAACGAACAAATGTAATTCAGCACCTGCTGTCAGGGATATTGTGTTCAGTGACCGACAGCCATGGTCATCCCTGGATATCGGGACAAAGGTTGATAGTAAAAATGATTTATTACTTACTTTTTTTTTTCCTTTTCCCTACCTTCCTAAAATTTCAAAGCAATTCATACACCAACGTTCAAATCAAAATGCAAAACAGCAAAGCCACAGCAGCTTGAACAATGATAAATGCTCAAAAATACTGCATCAGAATTAAGCCAATGTTGCAGGGTGCTACTGTTACCAAAACTGTCCCAGAACCCTCATGAGAATTCTACCCTGAAATCATTTTTAACTTCAGCCTCCAAATTTGTAGTATTGCAGGGTGTGAAACACTGAAAATCATTCACACCTAGAACTCTCCTATCTGCTGTGACCATATTCCCTTTGTCACGTTGCCATCTCCTTGTCTTTGGATGCCTAAATAGTGTTTCTAAATGCAAAAAAAAAGAAAGAAGAAAAAGAAAAAAAAAAGAAGGAAGACTAAACACATTAGTCATAAATTTCTATAGAAGCTGACCAAATGTTCAAGTAGAGGACCATCTATCTATACATCAGTCTTTCAAATACTGCAAACATTGTTAGATCTTCTATGGATCTGATCATAGGTGGAGAAAAAAGATCTTTCCAGTAACGAAGTACCAAACTTTCAGCAGTCAAAACGGCATGAAAAATACACTACCGTTGGCCATTTGCCAATTTCTAAGAAACAGGTAAATATTTCAAAAGAACATGCACGGCCCTGAATATCAAGGAACTTTCCAGAACTAAATTTATTTATGTGACTACTTCTTCCCAAAATGTATCTACTATGGGACAACTCCAAAACATATGCATTAAGGAAGCATTAGCAGTATTACGTCCCCAACAATCTGCTGATCTAGGAAGCCCTTTCTTGAATGGATGCTGTGCTGACCAATACACCGAAAAGAGCAGTTTCTGCCGTATACGACATAGTTGGAGATCTATAGTCATACCCGTTAGATATCCAAACCAACTGCCATTAATTAGTCAGACCTGCATATTCCAATTGTCTATTCAATTCTTGCTGTAAACCTCACATCATATCTATTTATAGATAATAGAAATGTGTGTGTGTGTGTGTGTGTGTGTGTACGCATATTTGCTTATTGCTTAATGTCTCTAATATTGAGAGAACTTCAGATGTGTGTGTGTGTGTGTATGCGTATGTGTGTGTGTGTATGCGCGCACACACATACATACATACATATATATTTGTTGGTTTGAATACTTGGTTGGCCTCAATTAATGTCTCTAATATTAAGGGAACTTCAGATGCACTTAAAGCTGCAGGGCCAAATCTGGATTGTAACACGTTTCAGTTGTAGATATTGCCATTTAGCTAACCGAAGTAGTTATAATTACTCTTGAAAAACTGAAAAGGGCAACAGGTCATCATCAACACCGAGTACCTGATTTAAAGTAACAATCCCATTTTGGGCCCATACCTTCCATAAAAAAGGTTCTTTACTTATTTTCAAATCTGAAGTCCCTCATAAAGCCAATTTGGCATGACCCTATGGATCAAACTGCAGTTGAAACAATGAAACAATATTGGTCACACAGTCCTACCTGCTGAAATTGTTAGCAAACAATGCCCCCCGTTTTTTTAAATAAAATGAGAACCAAATACCATCCATTTGAACATAAAAAAATGAAGACTCCATGACTGACCATAGTGGATTATTTACTTTAAGTGGTTACGTCCGATATTCATCCAAGATAACAGATGTTTGATGGTATGTAAAAATATCTGGAAGGCTGAAACATCCCACTCTGAAAGGAATTTGCATCTTTTTCATTGAAATTCTAGGAGGAGATGTTACTGTGCGTCTTCAAGTCATTTCCAGCTATTGGTGATGCTAAGGTGAACCCATCATGGGGTTTTCTGGGCCTGCATTCAAGGCCACCAAGTGGGTTTCCATGGCCCAGTGGGGAATTGAACCCTGATCCTGATGGTTGAATGACCAATGCTCAAACCACTACACCACAATGAGACACACACCCCCAATCTCCTAAGCAATGCATTTAGTCTGGAAAACACTTGCAAGGTATAAGTAGAAGAATTCCACAAATAACAAAGAATTCTAGGCATAACATTCATTTTAATGGTGTTTACCTTATCACATGGACCCATCTTTAAGCCTGCCTATCTCTCTAAATCTTGTATCTTTTATCATCTTACTTATATTAAGATTTATCATCTGAGATAACTCACTAGGGACAATTATATCTATATAATTATACAGATAGAAGATGATGATGATGATGATGATGATGATAATTATATATGTTATATTTGGCCAATATAGAAACTACCATGATTTAAATACAGTAGAGTCTGGCCATTTCCGCACTACACTGTTATAGTGTTATTATTCCACTTTCAATATCCTGTGGAATTCTGGGGTTTGTAGTTTCCTGAGGCCAAAGAGCTTTCTGGCTGAGAATTTGAAATGCGCCTCCCTGAACTGCAAACCCCAGAATTCCATAGGAAGTTGAAAATGGAATAACAGCACTATAACAGTGTAATGCAGAAATGGCCTCCGACTTGTCTCCCACTGGCAACGTCTCTGACTTGGACCAGTTAAATGAATACCAGATATTTTACCAAAATTATTAATCAGTTCAGTCAAAACAGGGATTGACTGCTCTGGCTTTGAAATTAACAACAAAATATTATGTGCGAAAAGAGCATTTTTAAATTCTAAACTGACATGCTCAAATCCACTGGACTTGGAATTTTGTCTAACAGCACATGCTAAGGTTTCCAAACCCAAACTGGATATTAAAGGAGATAACTGACATCCCTGCCTTGTACCCTGTTTGAGTTTTTTAAAAAAGGATAAGGGGAAAAAAACCATTGGTCATAACCCACGCTCTTCGTGATGAGTATAAATTTTGATCCATTTTCAAAATGTTTTAGGAAATCCAAAATCAGCCAATACTGTAAAAATAAACAGCCAGTGAATTTTACGAAAGGCCTTCCTAACATCTAAAGAAGGAATGGCTTGCTAATCAGTTCTATCCCAGTTTAAGGCAGTCAAATGCCCAACCAATTCAATATTATTCCCTCTCTCCCGGTTTTTGAGAAATCCTGCCTGGTCAGGACTCACCAAAAATGAAATGACTTTTTGTAATCTATGAGCTAAAATATCTGTCAATATATTGATACCAGGATATAGGAAGGTAGTTAGTGCAGAAAGTATGGTCCTTACCATGTTTAGATAGCACGATAATGTAGGCATCATTTAATAATGGAGAGAGTACCAGATTCTAAGATATGTTTGTAAAGCTGGAGCGGTGGTGGTGCCAACAAACTCGAAAAAGCATTGTACCATTCAGTTGCTAACCCCTTAGGGCCAGGAGACTTTGCATTTCTTATACTTGCTATAACATTGAGAATTTCCTCTAAGTGTAAAGGTTCCGAACAAAATTAACTGCTGTGATATAATAAGATGGGGAAGGTCAATATGAGAAAAGAAAGTACCTATGACCTATTGTTGAATGTCATTATTGAAGTTATAATGATCTGCATAAAACCTCAAAAATTATAAATTTATGTCTGTAGGCAATATAATGAGTGATTGCGTTCATCTTTGACAGGTGAAATAATGCTGTTGATGCTTGGTGATGTGCCAAAATCTTGTTGGGACTTTTCCCATTTTCCCTATATGCTTTCGGTAGACACATCAAAGTAAGTTCAGCTTGTTGCGAGAGACCATTATTCAATTCATATTTAACTTTTTGCAATTCTTGATAAAGTTATTCAGATGGAGAAATAGCAAGTTGAGACACAAGCGCTTTCAGCTGCTTGTTCAACAATTTTTAAAATTATTTTTAAGACCTTTTTAATAAGAAGAATAAGGAATGAATCTACCCTAAATGTAGGCTTTACATTCTTCCCATTCAATAGTTTATGAATTTGCAGAGCCTTCATTCATTTTAAAATATTCCATCAGATCTGCTGACATTTGGAAGGAGGCTTTTTTTTACAACACCAGGCCTCTGCTTCTTTCTGCAGAGAGGACTATGTGTTCTGTATTGTAGGAATATACAGCTGGGCTCTTGACAATAACCTAAAGCAGAAGAAGGCAAAGTATACTCCCCAAGCCTGTTTTTGGGGCAATCACTCCCTCCAGAGCCCATGAACCTCCTTTTCCTTCCAGACATATAGGCTCTATTGCCTCCCTCGGAAGCCTCCAGGAACAGTGTATCTTCTAAATAGGTTTCAGGGTTCCTGCATTGTTTAACATCAAAAAGTGTCAGCTTTTTAAAACCAGAGGTGGGTTCTCTACCCTGCCACCATTTTTGGTAGCCTCTGCAGGGTCCCAAGGGAAGAAAATTGGCCTCTGGATCCACTGCAATTGTCCACCCCTGACTGAAGTACATGGTGGGTGAGATGAAATAAAAGAATGAAAAGTGAAGCCAAATTTTACACATAGGCCACTTTAGATGCACAGAATTGCTTGGGCATGCATGGCTAGTGCTATAAATTGCAATCTTTGCTCCATATGGCAAACTATTTTTGAATGTGCTCTTGGCTTCCAAATTTGCTTTGATTGTGGCACAAAGGCCTTCACTGTCCAAGAATTACAAGCCCAAACTACTTTGGGCGTAGGCAGAACTCAGATAAACTATATTTTTGATTCCTGCCATGGAATAAATTCAACCAGTGACATTACACAAAAATAGTTCATGAAAATATATTGTGTGGCATGTAATGGCAGCTACTGTGTCATGCATACAAAAACAACACAGGGCAGAACCCAAACCTGCTCCACAGGATTTGAATGACTATGGAACTGTCCTTATACAAGGGCTGCCCTGTTTTCACCAGTGCCGGGCAATCGCCCCGGACTTCTGCACCAACTTTCAGGAGGTAAAGTCCTGCCAAGTATCCAACTCTACCTATGAACTGGACCTGCTTGGGGGGGAGCATCCCAGAAGGTGCTTATTAAATGTCCTATCATGGTTATCTTTCAAGCCAGAACTGGTTTCTAACCAGGACTATCTTGATTTCTGTATTACAAAAGTCTAGACATAAATATTATATGGGTGCATATGCCTTCAACTCATCTCTCAACTTATGGTGACCTCAGGAACGTCACAGAGTCTTCTGAGGCAAAGAATACTCAAAGGTGGTTTTGCCAGTTCCTTCCTCTGAAATATAACCTACAGCATCTGGGCTTCCTTGGCAGTCTCCCATCTAAGTATTAACCAGGGTCAATCCTGCTTAGCTTCCAAGAGACAGAATCTGGTACCTTCGGGGCATGTAGACCCTCAGTGATTGTCTACTAATATATAAAAGTCAAAGTTTGCTTGTTTGTCTGTGTCAGGTGAGAAGACCTCATATGATTGGTTGTGTCAGTGAAGATTTCACATGATCGGCTACCTGAGAAGATTCTATGGAATCCTGGGGTTTGCAGTTCAGGGAGGGGCATTTAGAATTCTCAGCCAGAGAATAGGCTGGTTGCTATGGAGATGAGGCCCAGCAGCAAGGAGGAGGGCAGTGTATTCCCTCAGGAACCCAACTCTGGATAAAGATTACATTGGGGAATACGGGGGAAAGTTACAGGTACTGGACAAGACAGTTTGGGGAATTAGAGGCACATGATCTCAAATCTTTCTAGCAAGTATTACCTATGAGAAAATAAAATCCCGGGCAACACCAGGTAAATATGCTAGTAGGTTATGTAAGTTAACACAAATCTAATTCTATGATTGGAATGGATTAAACCAGGGGTGGGGGCAGTGCAACTGATAGTCCACAGGCAGCCTCCAAGTCATACTTTTGTGGTCCCCAATGTTCCCCAAATCCTCTTTTTATTTTAATTTTAAACCATGCACTTTTGAGTGATTTTTTTTACCTGAAAACCACACCAGAACACCTAAAACAATGTGTAAATATGGCAGTTTGTATTCTCCCACAAAGCCTGTTTCTTCAACTTTATACTGGCCCCAAATGGCAGCTGGAAGGGACACAATGCCACTTCCAGTACCCTCAGATGCAGAGTAAGGTCATGGGGTGAAGTTGATGTGTTGGAGGGTGAGAATTGGCTGCCACTCCCAGCACAATTGCCTGCCATGTATTAAACAACGGAGTATTAATTTCCTATATGGTCATTGACATTGCAATGATGAACGTAATGATGCAAAAATATAGGTTGTGTTCAGTGTATCTTCAAGAAAGAGACAGAATAAGACTTTAGTGCACTGTTAAAGCAACCGGGAAGGGAAGGGAAGGGAAGGGAAGGGAAGGGAAGGGAAGGGAAGGGAAGGGAAGGGAAGGGGCCAGAGAGATGCTGAAGTTCCCAGGTCAGATTGTTTCTGAAGGGCTAAAAGAAGGAAAGTAGTTTTTCTATGCCTCAGGTATCTACTGATGTTGAACAATAAACTTCTGTGTCTTTTGCTTTCAGCTGTATTCTATGCAGCCATCTCTAAGATTAACATGATTATGATTAATATGATCACAGTCACAGGGTGTACTAGTTTCATTTTATATTGTACTCTGCCACGCCTCATCTAGAGGGCTACGTCCTGCATTTTAAGAAGGATGAAGACAGGATTCCCTCACCCATAATCTCAAAAGATTTAGGAGTTAGGAAGATGCTTCATACTGAGTCAAACCATTTTTCCATCTAGCTCAGCATTATCTGTTATGGCAGTGGTTCTTCAGGGTTTCAGTCAAGGTCTGTCATGGAAGACTTAAAGAATATTTCAGTCAGGAGACTACACAAGAACTTTATTCTCCTCTTCTCTTCCAGTCTCCTTCTCTTTGGGGGAAGCCAGATGGGTAATTTAAAACATCAATTTTCACATTGTTCCAATGCATATTTTATATTCCTACCATTTCATGGTGTTTTGTAACATTTCATCCTGCCTTTCCCCTCCAGACTACCTTCTCCAGATGTTCTCCTTCCTTTTGTTGCGTAACTCTAACAATGATTCATAGCCTAAACAGATCCTTTACTTTTAATCTTTGTTATTGTTGTTGCCGCTGCCTGACAGCTCCGCTTCTTTCCCAATCTTTCTGCCTTTTTGGTGTCAGTCACAAATCCGTACCCTCATAATCCTTCCCCTCCCCATCTGCAGGGAAAGTGAGTGCCTTTAAATTAGAAAACGCCTCTGTGCCTTATGTGCAATCTTTCAGAACCTGCTTCCCATGGAAAGCAACACTGGAATACCCTCCTTAATAGCCTTCGGGGAGTGCCCATAGATGCAGTCATAGCCTGTGCTGTAGTGAGCAGTGAAATCCTATCAAAAAGAGAGGGGAAATTTGTATTTCTTGTCTTGGTCTGAGCTGATTTGTAAATAGCTTTGGCTCCCCGGAGAGGTAATAGAAAGGGAGTGAGAGGCAACCAGGGTGGAGATTGAGTTGGGGAGATCAGAGATACTCAGCCAAATGACTGGAGCTAATGGAGGCAGAAAGTGACACCTGATGGCTTCCCTAGATTGTTTGGTTCTTGCCTCTTCAGCATGCCTTTTGCTGCATTAGAGAGTTTGCCATTGGAAATCATTACAAGGAAGCTGGAATACTTTCTTGAGTGACCCAATGTGGTGTGATATTTGAGTGTTGGACTAGGTTTCTGGGAGACCAAGGATTCAGACACCTACTCAACTATGGAAACCAATGAGGTGATTGTGGGCAAGTCACGCTCTCTTATCCTCAGAGGAAAACAATCGCAAACATCCTCTGAATAAATTTTGCCAAGAAAACCGCAGGATAAAGTTGCCATAAATCAGAACTGGAAGGCAGACTGGAAGGAACATAACATCTCAGTGCTTGTCATCTGTGATCGTTCCAAGGAATTCAGAATACACATACTTAGAAATGCGCAATATTTGGGGATAACACCACCAGGTTGAGAGCCAGTGTCATGTAGTGGTTTGTGCGTTGGATTACAACCCTGGAAACTAGGGTTCGATTCCTCACTTGGCCATGGAAAGCCACTGGGTGACCTTGGGCATGTCACACACTCTCAACCCCAGAAAACTCCATGATAGGTTTTCTGACATAAGGTCACTCTATATCAGAAATAACTTGAAGGCACACAACAACAACAAGAACTATTAGGCTACCAGGATGTCATGTCACCACGGGTAGGGGGTGAAAACTGAAGAGGACTTCTATCCTTTAATGATTGTATAGAACAGGGAATTTCAGCAGATGTTCCTTGTCATAAAACCAAGAAAAAGCAACATCTACTGAAATTCCCCGCATTTTCATAATTATTCAAGGTACAGGAACTGTCTCATTTTCACTTTGGTAACCCTAACCATGGAAGAAGAGAACAGCAATGCATAGCTAGTCACAACATATTTTCAAATCTGCTAGAACATATGTATAAATGATATTTGCAGGGTAAGGCCATATAACAATGTGGGTAATGCCATTAGGCTTCTATAATGCTGTGCTCTCACCACCAGCAACATGACATCAGATGCACCATGCCCATAGAGGACATAATTTAATTTGAGATTTAAAAAGGAATCATAGCAACCTGAGGTAGTTTATATTGACTGATTTATTCTGGAATAAAAATAGTGATGGAAATGAAGGCTGGATTGATCAGAAGTAGCCATGTGTCATGGGAATTTAGACTAAGAACACATCAGCAACTATGTGTGATATACCAATTGAAATGACAAAATTCTATAGTCTGGATTCTCCTTCTGAGAAGAAAGAACAGTGTAGAAATTCCACTGTGATACAACTAAGACCAGTACTATTGGTTGATTAAATACTCTCAGCCCTAGCTAGCAATGTTGGTGGACTTGGGATCTTTTACACTTAAAGCCCTGCCACCGAACCACAGACCAATTCTGACATATAACCATTTAGCAGTAAGCCCTGATATGAACTGATGTTTACTTCCAAGTAGTATACATCGTTTGGACTCTTTATACCTGGAGTCCTATCCATACTTGCATTCAGCTCATTATTGTTTAGGGAAGATACACATTCTTTTCTACCACATTCCTGACAAAGAAGCATCATCAAGTAACCTTGCACAAGATTCAAGAGATGTTTGCATCAGTACTACGTAATTCCGTTGCTTGAACATGAATCAGCTATGTCCACTGTGGCATTCATATAGGCAGAAAGCTGAGTTTCAAGCTTGTAAAATCCCACGTGAAGAACACTTCCTCATATTTTCTTTTTTGCTTCATTGTTCCACAGGTTCCTCTCTGAATTTATTTAAAAGAAAAAAAATTACTTGTTCACTCTCCTATATTCCCCTCTTCCACATCCAGGGCCCAGCATGAAGCTCTAATATGGGCCCCCTTGTACCTTGATCCTAAATACCGTGATCCCATTCCCTACTTACAATCTCGGTTGAAAATTTATATTGACTCAAGGATGGAAGGCTAACCCATAAAAAAAAACCTCTATAGCAGGGGTGGGGAACTTCAGTCCTGATGGCCTAATCCAGTCCTGCTGAATTCCCCAGAGGGCCCTTTTCTCTATTAAATCATTGTCTAGTGGTTTCCCCAACTTTGGAACACATCCTGCCTCTCCGTATTCTAAATGGTTGAAATGCCTATTTTAAATTTACTTACTGGCATGAGAGCTTTAGGCTAAATGATGTTGGTATTTGGGGTCCTGCCCTTTTGCTTTCAGCTTCTTCCACCACTAGAATAAGCCCCCACGAACTCCTCTGAAGCGATAAATAGACCATAGACTGAAAAATGTTCCCCACTGATGCCATGTATCTCGTACTGAAGGGAACAATCACATAACATCCATGCTCATTGGAATTTCACCCTTTACAGAATGTCTCTGGATTTGCCTAATGCCAAAGCAGAGTTGTGGGGACACAGCAATGCTCTATCAAATGTAATAGAATTGCTCCAAAGTTATACTTTTCTGGGATAATATTTTGATTCAAGTTAGTAGGATGGTTGGAACCTAGGTCCCTAAATAGCCATATTATACATTAAACGGCAGCCAAAGCAGTCCCATTTGGGAGAAAAGTGGGATATAATGCAAACAAACAAACAAGGTCTGTTAATAGTTTGCTGTCCAAACTTTCCTCTTGCAAGATCAAAGTACATTTAAGCAGTGCATAAAGAGCATGGTGTAATGTTTTGAGCTCTGGCCTACAACCCTGGAAACCAGGGTTTGATTTCCCGCTTGGCCATCAAAACCCGCTGGGTGACCTTGGCCATGCCACATACTCTCTACCTCAGAAAACCCCATGGGTCACCATAAGTCAGAAAAGACTTGAAGGCACACGACAACAAACAAACTGGAGAACAGCATCCTATCTTCATTCAGAAAAGTGGAGGGCTGTTATACCCATTTCTGTACTGGGATGGGGAAAACTCTGTGGTCAACAGGCCTTACATCTGCGGTGTTGGCCCCCTGGGGACTGAGGAGGGCTACAACCCCCATGTACTCCTCAAAGAATATGAAAAAACAATTTTGCCCTAAATGCTCCCATATTACCCTGGAAGACGCAGGAGGCATTTTCAACATTTTAAGTCTAGGAGAGGCCTTTTTAACAATAGGAGGTGACCTGGAAGTTAACTTTCTTTTGGAAGGGGGTGGAGAGCCTCTCTTGGGCCTGTAAGAGTCCACAAATGCCAAACACAAAACGTGCCAAAATTGTCTCTCGTGCTTGTTTGGAATCCACTGGGCAGACATGTAGAGGCACAAAAACATTTTTTTTAAAAAAAAAAAAATTCCCCCCAAAATTGAGGGGGCCCTGGTGAAAACAGGCGGTCCATGGGCCATGCTTTCCCACTTGTGTGCCATATCCCCCTTAATCCTCCAGAACTCCTGCCCCAGGGAGGCCCAGATGGCTCCCTCCTAGATGTCAGTGAGTGTTTTCTGCTCCTACAGGGTTTAAGAACTGACTGCAAGGGCTTTTCAGTGTGCTGTTTTACTGACTTTTATATTTCGTTTCAAACGGTTCTAATTCTACGAATAATTTAATTGCATTTGAAAAATAACTGTGAGTGTAAGTTTTTACTGCTGTCTTCATATTTGCCTTTATTTGTGTTTTTGCAGGGCTGTCTTGAGTCCTAGATTTGGAAGAAAGGTGAGACATGAATGGATCAATAATATACATCCCATTCCCTGAAAGAAGAATTTGGTCTCAGCAAAGCACAGCCTTGAAAAGGGTGTTCTGAACAACAATATGAACAGAATGACAGGTGTTTGAAGCAGCCCATTTGCTTTCTGTGCTTGCAGAAAAAGCTTTGTGGTTTTAGCTACTCATTACAGCCATTTGAGGCACACCACTCCTTTAAGAAGCTTTTTCCAAGAGCTTTAAACTCTGCCAAAAGGGAAAGAAGAAAATGGAAAGAGTTTTCTTGTGGTAATACCCACTGCACTGCAAGAGTTCAGTACTAAAGCACAGTTCAAGGAGACTTAATTTCACTGAACAGATTTACTTGTGAATGAAATGCATAAGACTTTTTTTTAAAATCAGTGGTAGCTGGGGGCTTCCATGTCAGTAGAGTCTCAAATTTGCTCCAGGTTTCAGTTTTAACTTTAATGGACAATTCAAGGAGCTGAACGCTATTTTGAAAATAGATTCAGCACCTTGGATAGTGCAATTAAAGTTTAGAGCAAAACCTATAATGGATTCATTGCCTTACTGACACGGAAAGCACTAGCTGCCAGTACCTCAAAAGGAAATACTAATTTAGCAAATGAAGGTCTCGAGGATGGTCAGCAGGCACTGAATGTTATCTTGAGTGATTGCTGCTGGGGGTTGGGAAGGGGGAATAGACAGCCAGGATTGGGACGGGTAACCAAGAATGAACAATCCTGAAAATGGGCATGTCTGATTTGCGAGAACAATGAAGAGAACCACTCTACACTGCAGCAATATTTTCCATGGTTGAAAAAAGAAAGAAAACAGAGCCCCACAGTGAAACCTGCTCTACACAGCCTAATACACCAATCTGTCTTATGCCTATCTGCTACCCTGCCCGTTTGGGCCATTTCACACTACACTGTTATAGTGCTATTATTCCACTTTCAACCTCCAGTGCAATTTTGGGGTTTGTAGTTTACCGAGGCCAACGAGCTCTCCGGCTGAGAATTCTAAATACCCCTCCCTATACTACAAACCCCAGGATTCCATAGGATGTTGAAAGTGGAATAATAGCATGATAACAATGTAGGGTAGAAATGGCCTCAGATTATCTCACATTCAAGGGCAACAAAATTACTTTATGAAAATGCTATACTAGTAGTGGAAAATATTACCCAGTAGCTTCAGGAAGCTGTAAGTAAAGCTAGCCAAACTGATTTGGGTCTTCCTGGAATACACTGCCTCAGGATCAGGGCAAATATTTTTCTGAAGATCTAAGAACTACGGCAGCTTGTTCACTTGTCCTCTACATGGTTTAAACATACTTTTGTAATATGGAGTGTTTCTGGCTTCTTATGTCAGCTACTATGCAGCTATTTTTCACCATCTTTTGCAGCAAAGAAATAAATGGACAAACAAAGGAACACATTCCATGAATGACGATATCATGAGAGTCCTGTAACATTCAGTGCATGAGGCATAATCATATTGGGATAAGAGCCTTGCTTGTGGTTATTCTTTATCTTAAACTAGGGAGTGAGGTAGTGGCGGGATGGTTCATTTCAGAGAATCTTATTTTATCGTATATTGTTTCTTACTGGAAACATACAACTAAATAGTTAAAACTGATTTTTTTCCCCCCAAGTCATATTAAACTTCCCACCATCTTTTTCATGGCACTCATTTCGCTTTGTGCTTTCTTGGTTGTAAAAGTAACTATATCCTGAAATAATTAAGGGGTAAACCAGAAACACCACCTCCAGCTTCAAATCTACTTCAGCTTTATATACATTTTACACTTTATTGTGGTTAATATTTTCAAGTATCTGGACTGTTGCATCTGTTGTATTCTTCATGCAGTGCATTTATAAATAAGTGATATATGAACCTGTTATATGCCTATAACAAAATATAAGTGTGCAGTTGGCCCTCCACACTTGCAGGCTGACTTTCATGGATTTGATTATTTGTGAGATTTTTCAACCTCTGCCCCCCCGCAACATCAGGGGCTTCTTTTCTGGGAAGACCTTCCTTCTCAGCGGCTCCAATCAGGCTGCACAGCCCTTAAAAAAGAAAGAAAAAAAAAGAAAGAAAAAAACTCTGGTCCTCTTCCTCCTCCACCAGCCACTATCTGGCCAGTTAAGGATGGCTTGCAGCCTGATTTCTCAGCACCACAAATCCTCTCCTAATGCCCCCACATACACCCAGGGAAGGAGTTGGGCCAGGGAAGGGAAGAATAGGGCCACTATGCCATCCTCCCTCCCCTCTCCTTTTCCTGACCTGGTTTGTACCCTGGATGCCCATTCTTCCCACCATGTACTCATCCTCCTTCCCACAGATACACACACATTGATATCTGCAATTTTCCCACTTTTGTGAGGGTCCTGCACACCTAACCCTCAGAAATGTGGAGGGCCAACTATATATATTCCATCAAATCTTAGAATGCTTTCATACTACACAGATATAACATTATCCTTCCATTTAACTGCCATGGTTTCAGCCTATAGAATCATGGGCTTTGTAGCTTGGTGAGATGCTAGATCTCTCTGGCTGAGAATTCTAAGGTTCCTAAAGGGGAAGTGTGAAACTGTACAATTTCATAATTGTGTAGTGTGAAAAGGTTCTTACTATGCCACTTCGCTGTAGTGTGGAATAGTGGTTTTGGCTTATTCTACCAAGCTGACAAGGCTTCAAGTATTCTCGGTAGGAAACTGGCTGCATCCAAGCACCAGCTTAGTTAAGTATGGAGAAGTTTCTTACCACATGGTTGGCCACCATGTGACAAACTGGCCACACCAGTTATAAAAAGTCAGCATAACAGCAATGTGAAATAATTGTGATGTGTTTCAGTGTTGAAACTGCACCAATGAAATCACGGATGTTCAGGTTATTCAAGGCAAGGCTGGTGTTTTACAGCATAGTTCTTACTATGATTTTTTCCTTGAGAAGTTTTACATACAGAAGTGCCTGATGACCACATACTTTCACATGCAATTGCACTGCAGTTTGATACTGAGCTACTGGAACGACCTTGTCATTATGCAGAGTCCCGAAGCCAGCTGTCACACTAGCTGAGAAATGCAGAAGTTACAGTGCGTGTAAATCCATTTGTTGTATTCTGGTCAGGTGACATTTGCTTATTACTATATGGAGAAGGGAAGGTAGGCATGGTGATACACTGATACACACCGGGACGCAAGACTATGCATTTCACAGAACACGCACACACACACACCCCACATTAAAAGCTGGCCCTTACGTTAGTCAACATCAGTTGCTATTTTCATAAGTAACATAAATAGTAACCCTGAAGTTCAAACAGCAGTATTGACATGAGAATACATTCCAGACACTCACTATGAGGCGATCACGGTCACAAGTGTTTGAGTGAGAGTTTCAATAATAAATTCTAATAACTGCTTAAAGTATCAGGGTTTTTTTTCCCCCCACTCTGTGAAACAATACATTCCAATAGGTCTTCTTTGTGCAGTGTAGTCACAGTTCAAAGTAACAAGAGCTTCCCTTTGTTCCTTCATCACTCCATTCCTCTTATGTGCAACACCTCCTACAAATAATACATGCCCACCAGTGACCCATTAGATTCTTCAGTCTCTACTCATCACTTGTCAGTTTCAGTGGTGGCTTATTATTATTTGGAGGGGGAGCAGTTTGCTCAGGCTTCTTGTGCCTGTCATTTTCAGGTCTCAGCCTTCTCTGATTTCAGAGCTTCTGTCCTTCAAAACATAAGTTCCGTGAATAGCTGCTACGGGTAGGTACACAAGCACACACTTAATTCTTGCTGCCTAGTAATAACCATTGATTGATTGATTGGGCTGCATCAACTGGAGTACAGTATCTTAAGTCGAGGGAAGTGATAATACTATTTTATTCTGCTTTGGCCAGGCCCCATCTGAAAACTGTGTCCAGTTCTGGGCACCACAGTTCAAGAATGATATTGATAAACTGGAACATGTTCCGAGGAGGGCAACCAAAATGGTAGAAGGCTTGGAAGCCATGCCCTAGGAGAAGTGGCTTAGGGAGCTGGGTATATTTAGCCTGGAGAAAAGAAGGTTAAAAAGTGACATGATAGCCATGTCACCTCTTATCTGAATATTTGAAAGGATGTCATGTGGGGGATGGAGCAAGCCTGTTTCTGCTGCTCCAGAGACTAGGACATGGAGCACTGGAGTCAAACGTCAGCAAAAGAGATTCCATCTAAACATTAGGAAAAACTTCCTGATGGTAAGAGCAATTCGACAGTGGAATATGCTGCCTGGGAGTGTGCTGGAGTTTCCTTCTTTGGAGGTTTTTAAAGAGAGGTAGAAGAGCCATCCATTGGGAATGCTTTGATCATGTACTCCTGCATGGCATGGCGTTGGACTTGATGGCCTTTGAGGTGTCTTCCAGCTCGATGATTCTGTGATTGTATTACTGAATTTTTACTTTAACATCTCACTGCTCCTCCAATGAACTGAAGGAGCCACACATAGTTCTCCTCTTCCTCTCTGTTTTATCCTCACAAAAAGCCATTAAGTCAAGTCAAGAGTGAGCGACTAGTCCAAGGTAATCCAAGAAGTTTCATGATTTAAATGGGGAATAGTCTCAGTCCAAGCCTGTAACCACTACATCACACTTTTGTACTTGTATGGTTTGCTTCTTTGGTTATATCCCACTCTTATCCCAGTATGGGAAACAAAGTGGCTTACAATATAAGTTAAAAAAAAAACAACCTCCAGCCAAAAACAATTTATAATACAAAAGGTTTAAAAAAAGAAAAAAGAAAAGAAAAAAGAAAAACTTTAAAAACCAGTAATGGCTTTATCACACACTAGTTTGTTCAACAATTGCACTGGCTTAGTTCAGTCTGTGATCTCTCCTTATCGCATGACGTTGTCACTCTCCTCTTGTTGGACTGCATTCCCCTCATTACTGGGTCATCTCTTCTCATTTGCAGGAAATACCCATGAATGCCCCAATAACACAGCTTTTCCATTATTGCCTATTTGTGTGATCCCTTCATGCTGCTGCAGTTCTGATATTGCAGCAGTCATGTGGTGTCAGTGGGCATCATTCTCCATATGCACAAGCGCCTTTTTGGACAGTCCTTGGTGAGTTCCCCCTTTCCGGTTAGCAGAGTCACTGACTTCCATATGCACAAGCCCCTTTTTGGACAGTCCTTCACGATTCCCCCCTCTTTCTGGTTTCCACAGTCATTGACTTCCATATGCACAAGCCCCTTTTTGAGCAGTCCTTTGTGATCTCCCCTTCTGGCTACCAGAGATTGACTTTGATATGTAGAAGGCCCTTTTGGAACAGTCCTGCCTAATCCTCCATTTCTGGCAGTGCTGGGCAAGGATGAAAAGCCACAGCCACCCTGCTCAACAGCAGGAGGAGGAAGAGGAGGAGGAGGTAAGAATGCAGAGCTAGGTGCTGGAGACTCCCAAATATTCAATATCACAAACGTTGAGAGCCCACTGTATAGCACATGCACTAGGTAGTGTGGACACAGAAAGTCAGCAGGCTGACGGAGTCAGCAGGGGGACACAGAAGACAGATTGTGGGAACATCCATCATCAAACCAGCAGCACAGCATTATTGCAGACAAGGCGTGATAGTGATTGTTTTGGTAGTGGTATGTTTTCATTTCCTTAAATAACGCAATTGCTGTGAGACAACAGGCTTGTGTGATAAAGCCCCAAATTAACTTTTAAAACATAGCAATGAAGATAAAAGTACGCAACTAAAAGACCTTCCTGCAACAATCAGTTAGCCCAAAGACCACCTAAATATGACCACATAATGTAAGTCCAACTCCTTTCACATTATACGGCTGGATTTTTCTGAATCCATTGGCTTTTTGAGACTGATTCCACACTTCTTTACCCAAAAGCATGTCCTACTATATTCAATCAGGCTAACTTTAAGGTGCATGTGGATAGAACCACAGCCTTTGTCCACTCTGTGAACATGTATGCATGGATTTGTCCTTGTGCCCAGTGAATAGGCTACTAATGGATACACAGTAATTACTGTTACATGCCTTCAAGCCAACACAGACTTACAGCAATTGTATCCTAAGATATTCATCGTAAGATTTATTCAGAGGAGGTACGCTGTTGCCCTTCCCCTAGGTAACTTGCCTAAGGTCATCCAGTGCCTTTCCATGACCAAGCAAGGATTCACACTCTGGCCTCCCAGAGTTTTTAGTTCAACACCCTACCATACTGGCTCCTTATATGATAATACATGCATAATTGCCCAGAAAGGATCTCTCTGTTTAATTTGAGTATCAATGACTCTTGGTCCTATTGTTTGTTAGCAAACAAACATTCCAGTGCTATCTAGCAAAGTTGTGAGGGCCTCTTGCTGCAACCTTAATCTCCCTCTGTGATTTCTACAAACAGATTTGTCTGACAGCTCCACAAAAGGCTATCTTTGTAAGCTCAGACTGCATTCCACAGACACAGTAAAGGATCTATCCTGCTTCACTGAAGCTAACCGTAAAGATGGGCTCAGGAAAGTGCCCCAAAAGGCAAGAAAAGTTATAGAGAAACAACTCTTCATCCTGAGTGCTGAGTGCATCTGGTTTCTGAATTTTTCCACGGAAAACCCTGCTGGTCAAAAAATAAGCATAGGCTTCATAAATAGGGGAAAACATTCCACATTATGTTTTAGGTATATACTTCAGATGTTTGCAGTATACACTTAAAAATGTAATGAGCGTGTCTTTGCAAATACGCATTTCATACAGACAAATGCATCAGAGAACTATGTTCAAAAGTACACTAACTGCAAACCTGGGTTTCCTGTCACATAATTTGTGATATGTCTATATATCCCTAAGCGTTCTGTCATATAATAATAAAAGGGAAAACGCAGTGTACAACCAAACATACAAGGGTGAGAAACTGTAGCAAGTCGGGGGTCATTTTTATGCCCCCTGGGGACTACATGAGCTATTGAAATATTCAACAAACAAATAAATGGTCCAGAAGCCCATTTCTGATTTTGAATTATGTTTTTTTTTTAATGTGGACAATAAAGACATTCAAATAGTCAAAGTTTTCCTATCTCTTGGCTCAGTTCTTTAATCAGAATGGAGACTGCAGTCAAGAACTCAGGAGAAGACTAGGAAGTGCAGCTACGAAGGAAGTAAAGATAAGTAATTGAATACCAAAGCGAGGAACGTACATGACATTGTATTTCCATTTTCTGTGTACGGTGAAAGCTGGACAGTGAAGAGAGCTGACAGGAAGAGAATTAACTCATGTGAGATGTGGTGATGGAGAAGAGTTCTGCAGATACCCTGCACAGCCAAAAAAACAAATACAGTAGGTCCCTCATATTCCTGAGAGATACATTCCCAGAATTAATAAAGATGGTGAAAAGAGCAGATAATTCAAAATGTTATATTTTGATCCTCAGACTGGATAAGGTAGTAAGAGAGGGACTGCCTGGCTCCTCCTTCCTTCCTTTTGGCAGGGCTTGGTGAGCAGCTTCCTTCCTGGGAACCAAACCTAGAGGGAGGCCTGGCTGCTTGGAGCCTTGTGTCTCTCTCGGCCAAGGAAGGATTGTCTGTCTCCTTCCTCAGCCAAGAGAGTACAGGGGGAGCTGTGCCAGACTTTCCGTGCCTCTTTTGCTAAGGAGGAAGTGTCTGTTGTCTTCCTTGGCTGAGAGAGACATGGGAGGGGGAGCATGCTGGGTTTCCCATGTTTCTCTCAGCTGAAGAAGAAATGTCCACCTCCTTCCTCAACCAAGACAGTCACAGGAAGCCCAGCTGTGCCTCACCATTCACCCTCTTGGCCTGGCTGCACACAGCAAGGACCCCAACCAGCAGAAGCAGACGTGGCCCTGAAATGGATCACAGGTAAATGAACTCGTGAATACCAGTCACTGTATCTTGGGTCCTAGAGCAAATCAGACCTGAGTGCTCCCTGGCAGCCAAGATGACTAAACTGTACTTTGGACATATCACAAGAAGACATGACTCACTAGAAAGGACAATAAAGCTTCGCAGGGTGGAAGGCAGCAGGAAAAGAGGAAGACCGCATTGCAAATGGATGGACTCAACCAAGGAAGCCACAGCCCTGAGTTTGCTTGACGTGGGTGAGTCTCATTCATAGGGTCACCATAAAGTCAACTTGACAGCACTTGACAACAACAACAACAACAACAACAGGAAAACTTTGCAATCTGTTTAGGTACACTGTTGCATCTCAAGGCTTCCAAAACCAGCACCCTCTTTTTCTGGCCAGAGGAAGGTCAGTCTGGAGATTCTGGAGGTGTTGAGGACCCCAAAACAACCTGGAGAGGAGCTGCATGCAGCCCTGGGGCCACATTTGGTTCTCCTCAAGCTGCATCAAGATGCGTGGAGACTGCACACATGCTCTTTTACTGAAAACTGACTCATGCTGGCTCAAGCTTACAGTTTCTACATATAGGAGGGTACAGAAATGTTAGAAGGTTTAGTATGACTGAAGAAGCAGGGCCATTCCACCAGTCCTGTGGAAAGACTAACTAGTTGATGGCTCCCTCGCCAGCCATTACCGCTGACATGCATTCAAGCAGACAGAAGCAGAGGGAGATGGGGTGGGAGGCAGGGCCCTACTAAAAGATTAAACGTTTGTTTCCTCTGCCCTTCCCATCTCATATTGTGTCCTTTTTTAAAAGACTCTTAAGTTAGTGAGAAGACTATTAGAAAATAATCAAAAAATGGATGAAAATTTGGGTTTTTGAGTGTCAAGAAACCTTGCTGAAGAGACTTCTGGATGGGTTAGGGCTTATTTTGCCCAGATAAGCCACATGGGTTTTTGTTTGGTTTTTTTGCACAGAAAACAACATTTATGCACAGAAAATGCTGTTTTCTGTGCAGGAAACTAGCTTTCTGTATGTAAATCTTCTACAATAAAAAAAATCAACACACTTTTTATGCAGAATAAATCTTGATAAAGTGTGCACTTTCAACAACTTTCTGACAGAAAAAAGATAAAAAATATTAACATTGTTTATTGCCTTTAAAAATGAAATTTACAAAAATTTGCATCCCTACATGTAAGCCCATGAGCAGCCCTTAATTACCACCTAATTAGACTACTATAACGTGCTTTATGTGGGACTGCTCTTGGAAAGTCTTCTGAAGCTACCAAGGGCAGCAGCTAGACTGCTGTTAGGTGAGCTCTTCAAAGACCACATTATCACCAGCTATGTAAGAACTGTGTTGATTTCCAATTTGCTTCTGAGCTCCATTCAAATATTAACCTACAAAACCCTAAACAGCTTGGAGCTATGCTATCTGAAAGACTTTTCTCTGAGCCCGCCCAAAATCTGTGATCTTCAAGAGTAACCCTGTTGCATGGTCCACCATCTCAGGAGTCAAGGCTGATGTATAAACGGGACAAGAATGCTGTCCTGGAAAATGTGCGCACACATATAAAGGTTTTGTAAGCCTGGGGAAGCAATACTAGCACAGGGAAGTGACTGTCTGTGATCTAGAGTGATGTTTGTTTATTTCATGTGTTGTTCAGCCAGAACTGATTCCAGGAGTACCAGACAATTGAAGTCTAAACAAAGATATAATCTAGTTAGAGATATGATGGGAGACAGCCTTTCTTCAGTTGGTTAAATAGTCCAGGTACCAACCTCAGAAAAATGATATGGACTGGTATATCATCAAAGTATGTATGTATGTATGTGTGTGTGTGTATGGGTATATGTGTGTGTGTGTGTGTATTACCCTCACTTGTTAAACCAGCAACTTTCACAGTTTATAGAGTGGCATTTAGGTTTCTCAGCCAAAGAAATATGGTGCCTCCTCAATCTGTAAACTCCAGAATCCCACAGGATGTTGCTATGGGTAATTAAAGTGGAATCATAGCACCATATCTCTGTAGTGTGAAAGGACCCTTGGTATTTTTTATTTAATGGTATACTCTGATGATATACCAGTCCATATCATTTTTCTGAGGTTGGTACCTGGACTATTTAACCAACTGAAGAAAGACTATCTCCCATCACATCTCTAACTAGATTGTATCTTTGTTTAGACTTCAATTGTCCGGTACTCCTGGAACCAGTTCTGGCTGAACAACACATGAAATAAACAAACATCACCCTAGATCACAGACAATCACTTCCTTGTGCTAGTATTGCTTCCCCAGGCTTACAAAACCTTTCATATTCATTTTGTTATGGGATTGGGTCCTATCTCACTAACCTTCACATCCAAACCTTTCATCCAAGAACCATGAATTCATAACCAGACCAACCCATAATCAAGCTCATAATCAATTCCACAAATATCCAAATTTATGCCATGCAAAGGTATATACTTTAAATGTGTGCTGGCATTGCATAGAGCACTGAAGGCTTCATGATTTTGTGAGATTTTGATTTCAGGGAGAGGTCAATTACAAGCTGAACTCTAAGGAATGCTGTCACACGATCCCTTGCTTTCGTATTACTTTTAGACACTGGTATAGTACTATATTTAGACATTTACAGTCTGTTGATATCAGGATGAACAGAAAACTGTCAGTCAGTGAGCATCTTCCTTCAAAGAACACACCTGCTTTTCTTACATGTGCAGTACACGTAAAATATGACAAAAGGAATAATCTCAAAGATGGACTGAATCCAAGGAAATGGTCTTCTAGTAAGCAGATTTATTGCTTTCACTCACAAGTACTCACTGACCACTGTAAAGATCTGAAAGACCTTTCTCAACTTCTGCAGCCCTGTGAAAATTTAGGACAAGAGTCATGATTTGCATCTTTCTGGAGCCTACTGCAAACCATCTCACTCCCACAACTGTGTAAATACGCTTTATATCATGAGGCTTGGATATCACTCTGTACTGCATTAAAGAAGTGGGTTTATATTCATGAAAGTTTATGCTAAAATAAAAACCAGTTAGTCTTAAAGGTGCTGTTATATTCCTTCTTTTAGTCCTCTCCCCCTGTCCTCCTCCTTTTCATAGTATGTAAATAACTGAATGTAAAAGATGCATTGCACAGGGTGAAAAAACCTACCATGACAGAGCACAAAGGACTAAACCCAATTGCTCATCCCAACTAAGCTAGACCCACTGAATCAGATACTGAATGGTAATTCAACACTCGTTTAAATCTCTCTGATTCAAAGTGTCTATTTCAGTGGTTTTTTTCCCTTGTTGTTAAGGGCCATCAGATTGACTCCAACACTTTCATATTTATTTTGTCTTTGCCTTCCTTTAAAGTTGGGAGAGTGTGACTTGTCCACCCATTTGGTTTCCATGGCGAAGCAGGAATTTGAACCCTGTTCTCCCAGAATCCTATTCCAAGACTACACCAACTAGGGTTCACTACGCCATGCTGGCTCCTAGTTGGTCTAGCAATCACATTCCGGACATGAAAGGATGAAAAAGGGAAAGACTTGTTCAGAAATAACATACTTAAAGCTTGCAGTATGTATTTTGACTTGAAGAAGGACTACACCTCTCTTCAATGGTTGATTGGGTTTTTATCCCTGGCTAATTTTTCAAAAACCTTGCAATATTTCCTTCTCTACAGTAAAAGGAGAAAAAGCAAAAAAAAAAAAAAAAAGAGAGAGAGAGAGAGAGAGAGAGAGATTTTTGCAAGCCTGTTGTAATTCATATTCTTTTTAGCCCCAATGCCACTTGTGGATTGTTTCTATGTGCTTTCCCTCTTTTGCAGTGAAACTGAGCACTGGCTATGTCACCATCACAGGGAAATATAAGAAAAACTTTAAGATATTATTCAAATTTGCCTTCCCATCACTTTACAAAGATGATGATGAAGACTTCCAAGAATTGGTTGCTAGCCATACATTTGCATGTAGGTATGCACCTTAATGTCAAAGCATTGCAATGTTAATTTTCCTGAAGAAAAGAAAAAAGGTCATTAAAGAGAAAGACACATTAGAAACAAACTGCAATACTACTTTTCTTCACTCTGCTGTTAGGCATGGGTGGGGGGCAAAACAAAACAGGAACGCACTCTAGGTTTCCATTAATAAATGGGGAAATAAAATTTGGTACCAGAATGCAGGAATAGATTTCAACTGAGCAACACCCAAATGCAAATACATTACTTTTCAAACATTTGAATGGGATTTGTGGTCAGATGCGTTGAGCAACGTCAGCAAATGCTGAAGTTAGAAAAGTTAATTGACGCCTTTCCTTACATCACAAAAAGGAGTGTGTGTTGACACCTCTGTGACAATGAGATCATGAAGGAAGTCCCCTGTGCAGCTGGGTGATCACATGAAAAAGAAGTCAGACAGAATTTCAGCAGTTGTCGCTTGCAAGCTTTAACTGCTGAAATCCCCTTGCTCATGGAACTGTTAAAGGTACAAGGGCCCTGTCTTCTTTTTCATCGGATCATCCTATGTGATTATTCCTATGCATGTTTACTCAGAAGGAAGTCTTGCTGAGTCAAATAAGACTCAGCCTTAAGTAATGCTGTGGAAGATCCCACTGAAGCAGACAGGGCTCTCATATAGCCCCAATGCAGATAGCTTAGGAGCACGGAGAGTAGACAACCTAGTCTTATTTCTTACCCTGTCCTTGCTTCTATGGTCATTTCCACACTACACTCTTATAGTGCGATTATTCCACTTTCAGCATCCTATGGAATTCTGGGGTTTGCAGTTTAGGGAGGGGCCACTTGGTACGGAAATGGCCTATGTCTTTAGGAGTTGCTTGACCTGTGGACATCATATTATACAAATCTTGCTTGTCTGGATATTTGGGTAAACTTAAATGTAGACTGCAATCTCAGTCCACTTTATATTTAGAGTACAGAGTAACTCTGAGTAGAACAATAGCAGAGCATGTAAAGTTCCCCTTTGGAGCTACAAGTCCCAGAATGCTGGATGTGTGGGTGGGGCTTCTAGGAGTATAATCCAAAGACTGGATACCGATACACAAGTCCACATTTTGTATTTTGTCTAGGATGGTTATCTCTTATCCCTCTTGCAACAGAGCAAATAGAAGGTGTGCTACTACATCTGAAAATACTCTGTGGGAGACAGTCCTAAGAACATTCACTAATGATTAAATTCCACTGAATTCAGAGGGACTTGCTTGAGAGTGCACATGGATAATGTTATGCTGTACAAAGCCTCAGACCTGGACAGGCTTTGGGGGGAGTAATTACAATCTCTTGCTGCCTTGTCCTACCAACAGGATTTGGGGAAAGGAAGCTTAGAAGAAGCTGCTGCTTCATTTTTAGGATCCTTCTCTATGCTTGACTTTATGGGAAATTCCAAACAGATGGCTTGCAGCATTAGCAAACAAAAAGGCGTGGTGCCTTTCCCAGGTTTTCCCTCCGTGACAGATTTCTTGAGTGCTTTCAGACGAGGGGTTAGTCTGAAATTAACAGCAAGTGTTTGGTCATTTGCTCAAGAATAGTGAAGAAGAGAATACAGAAGAGGCTATAAGAAAATACAGGAGAGTTACTTTTCCCAATAAAAAGGATGGACTGCTGGTCCTAAAAACCTCCAGGAGTCACCTTTTAAATAAATCACCAGCACTCCCACTGTTCAACAATTCAGCCCTCCAAAGTACCAATTTTTAAAATTGAAAGTAGGCTCCAGGCTACTTCTTTTTTTTTTTATTTCTGATGGGGGCTGTAGCCCCTGGAAGGTTCTGGGGCCTCATACTTGCTCCCCTTACTAAAAGTGCCCATTCTTGCCCCAGGAGTTGATCAGAGCAATCCTGCTCTATTCTACTTCTCATTTCCATCTGGGGGTGACTCTCTGAACTTCAGATCCTCAAATGGATGCTGAATACAGAAAGCTGTATTCACTTTCACATTCATCTGTGGAATACAGATATTCATGAAGGACTAGAGAAGGTACAAGAGAGCTTTAACTTCCCTCCATGCTCCGCCACATGTGAAAAAATAAGAAAAAAATGCCTTTGTCCCTTACAAAGAATCGCCGCCCCTTCTCTTCCCACTTTGCTTACTCTACTGGAATGCTGGGCACTGCCAATCACCAAGTCACATTATTAGTCCACATAGCTGATCATTAGTCCATACAGCAAAGCAGTGATTCCTCAGACCAGTCTTGATCCATCAGTCATTGGCTGCTGGTCTGTGGACTTTCCAGGTGAGAAACAAACAGTTCTAGCCAAATGCGCATAAATATGGCACAGGCCCTGGAACATTAGGGGGGAAAAAATGCTGTCTCTGACATCAGGAGCCTGAGAATCACTGTTCCACACCACATATGAGGAACCCGTGGATCTTTAGACATCTAAGACTTCAACTCCCGAAAGCTCAGCAACAGTATAGGATTATGGGAGTTGCACTTCAAAACATCTGGAAGATCAAAAACTCCTTTTTCCTGTTCCACACACTAACCAGGAGTGGCTGGGCAGGTTTCCAGGCAGGGGTATTTTTCCCAGCCATACCTAGCTGACCCCAAGTACTGAAACTGGCATCTTTTGAATCCAATGCATGCATCGTACCACTGAGCTACTGCATCCTTTCCTCATCTGGAATATAACTTGCCATTTATCATTTATTCTTGTAATTTATCTTCCCAAAAACCAGAAGGAAGAGACAAAAAACACACCAAATAATTTTATACAGGCATAGTTCAGTTAATGAACTCTTTTTACAAAGGTGTTATACACCTGCTCAGTTGCACTTCCTCCTCATCCTCTCTCTAGCTAGCTGTTTTTAAGCAGCATTAACATAGGAAGGGCAGCAAACCATAGTTGCAGAAATGTGCAGAAGTAAACAACGCAATGTACAAAGCCTGAGCTGGGAAGGAGTGGATTCTACCATAGCCAATCCAGGTGACAAACAAACAGCTGTAGTTAAATGGGCATAAATATAGTACAGGCCCCAGAACATTAGAATCTACTCCTTCTGCAGCCAGGTGAAAAGCAAAAGAGAGAGAAAAGGGGAGGGCAGATAAGCCTCTCACCAGGTACTCCCAGAAAGGTAAAAAACACACATCTAAATGTGTGGCCAGGAAAATAGAAATTATAAGAAAATCATAAGAAAAGGAAATCATGAGAATAGCGAAGGCTGGTGAAAGGGGAAAAAAAAAACCCATCCCAGGATGCACTTTAGAAGTCTTCAAGTGGTCTTTAGAAGATTCAAAATGTTTTTGCAAGTCTTACCTCACCTGGCTGTTCCATTTTGCGTCTGCATATTGTGGGTTTTAAATAGAAAGCCTGTTGATATATGCTGAAGGGCTTTTTTACGGTTCAAGAATCTGTCTATCTTTTCCCCATGTTACTTCTGCCTCTAGTACCAAATTTTCTTTTAAATTGGCAACACATCTACTTTGCTGAGGTATACCCGTAATGGTTCAAAATATATCTCAAGTCGTACAGTGAAGCAAACCCACGCTACTTCTAGGTGGTGTCCAGACACATGAAATCCCCCCCCCGGCGCTTAAGTCTAAGACGCCTAAGGGAAGGCACTCTCCAAAAGGCAAAAAAACAGGCACTCAAGGTAGGGTGGGTAAAACAAGACTGGAAACATAAGGCAACCCCGATACGTGCACACTTTCATGAGAAAGAGACTCCTCCTCCACCGCCACCATGAGTCCTGGCTTCCTTTGGAGTAAATAAATAGGCAGCGGGGAATTAGCCTCTCCGCGGAGAAGCGAGGGCGGCCGGCTACGAAATGCAAAAGAGGCTCTCCCGGCTCCGGCCCCGGCCAATCAGCGTGGCGACTCGCCCGTAGGACGGGATGAAAGGCGGTCGGTGCGTCGGGCAGCGAGTAAGGCGGGATGTGGAGGCTCCCGGCGCGCGTTGGACTTTGTGGCTGGCCAAGGCAGAAAGGGAGGCACCGGTCGCCCCCTTGCTACGCTGGCTGGAGGTCTCTTGAGCGCCTGGCTTGGTAAGTGTTTAAATGCGTGGCGTATGCGTGTATCTACATATATATATATATATATTGCCGTATTCTGAACGAGTTCATTGGGAAAAAACGATTTCTTTTTTTGTGACTGTCCGGCGCGGCTGGAAAGGAGAGACCTAAAAGTTTAATTTTGGCCAATAAAACAATCGCTGGCAAAAATGCTATAATTGAACTCGCCTTTTTTTCAAAACTGAACTTGAAATTTCTGGTGTGTGTGTGTGTCTATTCTCCCCCCTCCTCTAGGCGCCTTTCTTTTTTGGGGGGGGGGAGAGGGGGAGATACGGATCTTTTCAGCCTAAAACTCCGTGAAAGAGCTCATCGGGAGTTGCTCTTTTCCACAACTCATCCCTTCCTCCCCTCCCCAGCCTCTTTCACGCCTCTTAAAACGAGGATTCGTTTCATTGCCTTTTTCGGGCTTTCTTCTCTGCAGCGCCTTTCGGTAATTAACTTGGAAAGTTCTCTGAGCCGGGGGGATTATTGACTCCCGCCGCGAAAGTAAAGAAAGGGTGCTGGAGCCCAGGCGGGAGCGCTTGCCTCGGCGCCTTTCTTTTTTGTAGCCTGTAGCCTGATTTTCTTAGGGGTTTCCTCCCTTCTCCTTTTTTCCCTCCCCGCTCCCCCGCCCCCCTTTTCTGGAATCCTTTATGCTGTGTCTGTAAGAAGGGGAAGAGAGTCTTTTTCTACATCCCTGCCTGCTTTGCAAATCGGTGGGGGCCGCCGCGGGGCCACCTTCTGTCCGGTTCTTCCCACCCGGCAAAACTAGCAAATCCAGCTCCGTGTGGCTTCGCTGCTAGCAAAATTGCACCATCCCTGAGCAGAGGGCGGGGGCTTTGAGCAACACGGGAAGCCGCCCCCCTCTCCTGAGACAGTTTGAATGGGAGCGTCTTTTCTTTCTTTCTTTCTTTCAGAGGGTCGCGGGGTGGTTTTACAGCGTGGCCTCCCCTCTCTCGCTTTCAGCGCCCCCGCCCACCTTTTCCCCTCCTGGCAGGAATTTCTTCCAAGACCTGTGGCGGACCCCCGACGCTTTCCTTTCCCTCCCCCTCCTCCAAAATGGCTAATGGGGAGGAGGCGGAAAGTCGCCTCGGAGGAGGAGCGGGGGTGCTGGTCCTCCTGCGGGGGTCGATTTAAAGCTGCCTTGTCCTGGCGACCCAGCCTGAGCTTCACGGCTGCGCGTTTCGGTTGCTTGGCCAAGCCCTCCGGTGCCTGCCTGCCTGGAAGGATTAAAATCGGCTGGCCGTCGATCGCTCCCGCGCCCTCGCCCTCGCCTTACGGTGGAAGGACTCCTCCTCCTCCTCCTCCTCCGCCGGGCAAGGGGGAAACGGTTCTTAATTCGGTCATTCGGCGGGAGGAGGGAGACACCCGGAGTTTCCATAGCAGTCTCCGCTCGCTCGGAAAGGGGGAGAGACTTTTCCTAGAGTTGGTGGGAGGTGGTCCCAGTCTTTGCTGCCCCCTCCAGGGCCATTTCCGCGCTAGACTCTTATAGTGCTGTTATTCCACTTTCAACATCCTATGGAATCCTGGGGTCTGCTCTTGCAAGGGCTCTTTGCACTTGCAAACCCCAGGCTTCCATAGGATGTTGAAAGTGGAATAATAGCACTGTAACAGTCTAGTGCGGAAATGGGCTACGTGGGATCTCATTGCGAATGTGTTTCCTTTGGGAAGAGGAGCCAAATCTGCACACACCTCCTTTTTGACGCTGGAGAAAAAACGGAGTTTTAGAGCTTGGGGAAAAATGACTTTGCTGGGCTGCAGTATGTACTGGCCCTGCTGGCAGGAGAGTCCAAACGGTAACTTTTCCAAGCCCTGGAGACTTTGCAGTGGGAGTGGTAGTAACAATTCTGTACATCCTTTTCCCGGGGTGACATGGCACAACCAGTTCGTCATAGTCTCTTAATTTTCATCTTTGCTATTGGGCAACATTTCTTTTTCAGTTGGAGCAGCTGAGCAGAAAAGATTTTGTCCTTCTTAAGAGTCACATTACCTTGTTTATGTAAGTGATAGTTCACTTTGCCTGTGCGTCAGAGAGAGATGGGGAGTGTGGGTTATATTTTCCTGTAATTCGAAAATTAATTAACCAGGCTGTACTTTTGAGTCTAAATTCATTCCATAAGAAGGTTGTTAGTGGAAGGGGCTGGGGACATATGTTCAGCATTCCCAAGCATTTACTTAACCAGACTTCTCTGAAACTTTGAGGCATTTGCAAGTTGTGAAAGCATGCTCACCTTTCATTTTCTGCCAGTGAAGACAGATGCCCTTGGGAGAAATTGCTTGCATGGCCGTCCCAAGAAGATAGAGACTGAAATAACTATGACTTTACACCAATGGCAGCTGATGCCCACTGTGGTCGACAAGTGAAAGGTGGGGCTGCCAGATTCTAACAAAGAGTTAGAGTCCAACATACTCTAACAAAGACTCTGATAAAAAAAGCTTGCATGCTTGCGGAGTTCTGTCTTTTCCTCCTCCTGTCTAGTAGTTGTGGCATTGTGAGTATGCTGGAGGAGGGCTGGCCAAACATAAGAGTTTCAGTGCCAGGTTGCAGCAGTCCGGCTGCAGAAAACAACACAGTAAACTTTGAACTGGGAACCACTGGGATTCTACTCTATCCAGTCTTCCTGTAGCAATGTGTGTGTCTGCATACAACAAACAAGGTAGAGAGCAGCTGACTGGAATCCTTTACCAAGCATGTGTGAACTGCAAAATAGATAGGAAAGGGAAAGCAGGTGAGATCTAAAAGTTTGGCCACTAAAATAGAAATTATAAGAAAAGTGGAGGCTGGTAAAAGGGGAAAAAAATCACTGCAGGATACATTTTAGAAGTTTTCAAGTGGTCTACAGATAGTTCAGAATGTTTTTGCTTATGTATGCAAGATTTACCTGACCTGGCTGTTTCATTTTATCATGTGCATATTCCTAGTTTTGAATAAAAAGTTTGCTGAAAACATGTTGACCTGTTCTTCTTTTTTGTGGTGTAGGAAACGATCCCTATTCTTTCCATGTTATTCTGCCTCAACTACCAGATTTTCTGTTGAAGATGTAATGTCCAGAAATACCTCTACTTTGTTAATTGAGGTATATATCCACACATCTAGTCTGCTGCCCATCTGCCTTCCTTGCAATATCTAAGTCTGCCTTGTAATCCTTTTTCTGGAAGGGGGGAGTGTTCCCAGCTAGGTGTGCAGTGCCCCATCAAGCAGAACCACCTCTGATCCAAGGCCTAAATCCACTTGTTACTCCCAAGTGGAAGAGACCAACTGAACCAATGGCAATATGTAAGAGAACATTTGTATAAAATTTCCTTGATTGTTTAGGTTTGTTCCATCTGGGACTAATAATTGGATTTAGGCCTGTGTGTTCAAGATACTGACTGTGGGATCATAGCGAGGCTTATGCATTTCTGATTGTGTTTAACAATGCTGCAAGACTTCTTGTTCTCTGTACTGATAGCATACGAGGTAACACAGCTTCCCGGAGGGAGAATGGAAAGCTTGTTGCTTTGGAGTTAATGGCAGTGAAGGTGCTAACAGAGCATTCCAGAAAGTGTATCTGTGCCTTTGGGAGAAGAGAAGAAGTTGCATTTCAACAAGTATTAAAACTTCCTTTTTTGTAGTGCTGTATCTCAGCAAGATAACACATGCTTTGCTTGCACACATACCTTGTTCTAATCCCAGACATCGCCATATAGGACTATTAAAAAAATTTCCTGTCTAGAACCTTAGGGAACTGCTAACAATCAGAATACATTATCGTTCCCCAACCTGGCGCATTCCAGATTGTGTTGGTATAGAATTACCATGCAGATAGATGGTCATAATTGCTGAGGATGGTTAGCCTTACAGTCTAACACATCCAGAAGGTCCTGGATTGGGAAGCCTGGACCACAGAGAACATGGATGACTTTGTGTCTCCATAGTTTAGTCAAAGGCAATTCTGCATTCTCTTTTCATTAGGGCCCCACTAACTACTGAGAGCTAGTACTGTATAGTGATTTGAGTGCTGGCCTAGGACTCTGGGAATTTAGATCCCCACTGGGCCACAGAAACCCACTGGGTGGCTGTGAGCAAGCCACATTTTTTCAGCCTCAGAGGAAGGCAGAGGCAAAGCCCCTCTGAATAAACCTTGCCAAGAAAACCTTGTGAGTGGTTCACCTGAGGGTAGCCCTAAGTAAGAAATGACTTGAAAGCACACAATAAGATGTGATTATTGCTTAAGTTAGAATTTCCATTATTGCACATCAAAAAATACGTTGAGTTCTTATCTGTGGACATCACTTTGCATTTGAGTAAAGTTTTGTGTTTCTTAAGTTTATGGAGGCTTGTATCAGTAATTTACTAATAAGTCTAAAGCAACTGTATTTATTTAAAAAAAACTATCAAGTGTATCTAATCTATACTGGAGAACAGAATGGACAGAAGGTAATACAGTCATCCCTCTATATGCGCTAGGTTTGGGGCACTGGACCCCCGTGAAAGTGAAAAAAATGTGAATAACTCTAGGCCCTCCCAAACCATATTAAACACACACAAAAAAGTATTATCACCATATTCAACCCACCATGGATTCCTTTGAGGCATCAGGGTTCCTTCACACGGCAGAAGTGGGGGGCTGGCGGGGCTTACTGCCCCCCCCACTGCTGTACCACACTATTTTTAATAGAGACTGAATAGCCTCGTTTGCAGTTTCTCAGTCTCATGAGGCTTGCAGTCTCTATTAAAAATGGCAGAAGGAGGTAGCAGAGGTGACAGCAAATAATCCATGAATAATCAAATCTGCAAAAGTGAAACCCGCAAGTGCGGAGGGCTAACTGTACAGAGTTTCCGATAGAACTCTGAGTGACCTATAGTAAGTAGATTGGCTGATTTCTGACTACAGCAACAAAATGACTCAATGCCTTAAATCATACTGTTGAAAAGAAGGCTTGAGGCTACCCAGGATTAGACTTTTGTGTGAAATATTTGTGAACTGTGTTCATTTTGATAAATAGAATAGAATACAACTCACAGTCCTTTGACAGATAATTCTAAGTTCTTCCCGGGCTCAGGCTTCCTTAATTCTAAATCCGTGTTGTATCTACCAAACTTAAGTTGGTAGATTTCAGTGTTTCAGAGAGAAAAAAAAAGATGATGATGATGATGATGCAGGTCTCCCAAGCCTAACCATGACTATAAAATCAGTAGTTCTGCAGAAATAAGGATGTAAAATCTCCTGCAGCTACTACTGATTCTTGACAGGTATCTCCTTACCTCTTCTAAATGTTTCCTGTTGAAATTTTCTGACGTAATACACATTAATTTGGCCTAGTGAGTGTTGGTTGGATTAAACAGGCCAAAGATATGATACAGAAGCATATGGACAATTGCTTCTGTGATACTTCTGCAATGAAATTTTCTTCATTCTGTGCATATCCGTCTTTATCACAATTTTGTTATTGTAGTTTCCCCTATGAGGGGAATGTGCTGAGAGTACTAAGAGATAATCGTACTTCCATTTCCAGTATTTTCAGGGGATGGGAATAACTATTATATGAGTTGGTGCTTATGATGTTTGGCTGAAATATAACAGCATGTTTGTATGGGAACCTCTGATCTCAAAGAGCCCTATGTAGATACTCCTACTCAAAAACAGGTGCTTTTTCAAATTACACAATTAAAGCACCATGTTTCCACTTTAATTGCCATGGCAACTTCATATAGAATCCTGAGGTTTGTAGCTTAGGGAGGGGTATTTAAAATTCTCAGCTTTGTGCCTCATCAAACTATAAACCCCAGGATTTCATACCATGCAGCCATGGAAGTTAAAGTAGGAATGTGTTGTAACTGTAACTGCCCCCAGGTTTACTAAACGCCTAGTAAATGGAACAACAGTATTTCCCATTTTCCTTTCCAGTTGAATTCTGGAACAAGAAATGCATGAGGTGTACCTCTGCTCCTCTTCTACCTACTGAATATAGCTCAGTAAGCCAAAGGGAGCTGTGAAGAGACTCAGATCTCTCTGGGTTGGCCATACAATATATTCCACTGGTGAGATCGTGAAATTAAAGATAGATGTTGTGAATCCACTGACCAGTTATGGATTCACTCACTTGTATTATAATAGTGCTGTCTTCTGGTTGCAGTTTTTCTCCTATGAGTACAGAAGTAGCCTAAGACACCATGGTAGTTCAAATGAACCAGAGTCTCACTGTTTCCTAAGTGGATGGCAAATTGTAGTTCTTGCATCTCTGATAAGCATAGGATGGAGGAAAGATTTGAGCTCTTCCTGTTAGAGAGTATGTACCTGCATCATGTTTTTAGATTATCATCTTTCATAACACATTGATAATTGTCTCCAGTCTCTTGAACCAAAGCTGCATTCTGTATCTAGTCGCCTTCCACATTCGTTAGGGTTAGGGGTGCAGGCCCCACAAAAGAGTGGAAAAAACAGCAAATATCAAAATGTGTGTGTCTGTGAGAAGGGGGCCGAGTCATGGTGGGAGAGTGGGCACCCAGGATCCAAACCAGGTCAGGGAAAGGAAGAGAAAGGGGGTGGGTTGGCATGATGGCCGTGTACTTCCTCTCTTGCCCATGTCCTTCCTTGGGTGTGTGTGGGGACACTGGGAGAAGGTTTGTGGTGCTAAGAAATTGGGCTGTGATCTGCCCTTAACTAGCCAGGAAGCAGCTGCTGCTGGTAGAGGAGGTGAAGGACCAGAAGTGGGTTTTTAAAGGGCTATGTGAGCTGATAGGAGCCACCTGGAGGGAAGGTTCCCCAGGAAAAGAAGTCCTGAGAGGCAGGGGTTGGAGAAACTTGCAGATAATCAAATCCATGAAAGTTAAACCTGCCAATGTGGAGGTCTAGTTGTAATCTCTCACAGTCAGGCCTGCAGAAATAGTTATTTCAGGCTGTACTCCTGCTTTAGCCACAATGCCCTGTAGTACAAAAAGCCCCATTTCTTCCTCCCCCAAGTTGCCTTTGACTGCAAAGGACTTGCAACAGTTTACATCTCACGGAGTTATTGCACAGTATACATAATCTTGAGGCTTAAGAGGTCTCCCCCTTCCCACCTGAATTTGGCAACTGTTCTTGTTACTACCTGGAGGAGTGAAATCCCTTTTTAAAAGAATGCTAATGTATAATCTAGGTAATTGTTCTTGGACATAGTCTGGAAAATGAGGTACTGTACTTCTTCTAAAATTGTGGGAGCTCACCGTTATACTGGCAGGTACAGCATGTTCCAAAGGCAGAAGCAAAGTTGTTTTTCCAGAGCAGCTCCAGATATAAAGACAGTGTTTTTCTTCCTGAGTTATGTGTACAGTTCTAGTGTATGCCATCAGTTCAGTGTATTGTATCTATTGGCTGGGCTTACAAACACAAGTTGTCCGTAGCAGCTATTTGCCAAACAGTGTTACTGGATATTTGATTCTATCATAATCCTTTCAGGTCTGCAGAATTTAGGAAGGTGTCCGAATGAGACTCAGTATTATCAATTTTTATTGGCAGAAGCTCTCAGGCAGTGGTCTTTTTTGGAAGTGGGGGGAAGGGCAGGGATACCTCTTTTTTTGTAAGGTACTGGTTGTGTGTGGTGTTTGTTCCAGAGTGTTTAGAAATGTGAATCCATGGCTAGCAGCTGGCTCAGATCACAGGTTCTTCTGATGCCCAAGGTAAATCTTGCTGTTTTCCAACAAACCTTAATCTGGTATCAGACACTAAGAAAGGTACAGTAGTCTGAGCATAGTAGGCTAAGCTCCACGGGACCAGGGTTTGAAACCCTGCTCAGCTATGAAAACCCACAAGGTGACCTTGGGCAAAATCATGCTTTCAAAGAATAATTTTGCCAAGAAAGGATCACTTAAATGGGCTGACTGGAAGGCACACCACCACCACCACCAGAGGACACAGAGCAAGCAAGCAGGGAACTAAAGCAGTCAACACTGAAGGCACTCAGGCAGTTTAAAATGCAGGGCTGTGCACTTGCAGTCAAAGAGACTTCTGCATACCTTACATTAATTTAACAGTACCCAAAACTGAACTCTTTAAATACAACAGTTGAGTATACATGAAAAGTTTGGCATGCCCTGGGTGTTACCAGTGACTAATTTCTTCTGTGACCATCACATGCTCATTAAAAATAATAATACTGGAACTGACTCAAAATTAGGGCAGGTTGTGCAAGGCTCTGCATAAATGCCTGCATTTTTTTTTATGTCACTGGGAAGCCTCTGCTGCTGGTCCCAGTGTGGCCCAGGAAGGCTTGCTCCCTGACAGGCATCATCTGGAGCGGGGTGTGGGGGCGTTGCAGAAAGCTGAACCACAACATCCTCGCTTCTCGATCTAGTACTTAGCATAGTAGGCAAGGAGGAAAAATTGGATTAAGCCTGAATTTGGGCAAACTGAAACAATCTACTGTGGTTTGGAGTTAGTTGACCAGGGAAGCTGGTTAGGAAAAAGACACAGCAGTACAGGTGGCCCTCCACATTCGACAGAGTTAGCTGCTTATGTGTTATTGCTTTGCCAGTTCCTCCTTCCTCCTTGATGTGGGGCATGCAGTTTGAATGACTCCTTTTCACAAATTACCATATGCAAAAGGTGGCTGTGCCTGGAACATTTGTGGAGCTACATGATATGCCACAATTTGAGAAGTACTAAATATTGTACTTCTGATAAGAAGGTGCATAATTTATGTAGCTACAGCACGACCTGGAAAAAAGGCATATATGCAATATGCTTTGAACAGGGAGCAGATGCAGACATAATATTCAAAAAGGCTCTTTAATGGTACTCCTAATGCTGCAATTTAAAAAAAATAATCATGGGCAATTTAGCATGGACCTGGTGGTAACCAGTGACAGCATCTTAACAGGAAACAGTGACTAAAGTCTTTGCTGTAGAGTTTTTATTTTTTGGTTTACAATATCTTGACTTTCCTTGCCGTTGACTAAGGGAACAGTTTATATAAATCACGCACAGAAGAAAGGGGAAATACTTATTTTTCATTATTAGGCTTCCCTAAAAGGCCATATTATTATATGTGTTTATCAGAATGTTCCTTTGATCTCAGCAGGGCTTTCTTCTGAGTACACGTCTAGTATTGCATAACAACTTTATATATGACTCCTGAATTCCTCTTACCATTAAATGTGGGATATGGAAATCTGAGCATTTCTAATTTTATTTGAACCAGTTATCATTCTACCTCTTGTGGGATAAATTAGCAGAAAGGCATGAAGACAAAATGATAAGAATCAGACAGCTGGAAAAAGCAAGATTCTGGACAGAGCTTGGAAAATATGAAAAGTATTGAAATTCCAAGCCTCTATCTACTCCTGGTCATGCTAGCTTGGGATGTGTGACAAAAGGTAGACTTTTTAGGCTCTGTTCCTAGACTACATAAATCTTTTAGTTTGATCCTGCAAAGCACCTTTGTCTAACTCTTCCCCCAGCCCAATTTCTGCTAAAAGAAAAATTAGCAAACTTTAGCTTTTGAAAGTTTTTGAAATTCTAGAGATAAATTAGTCACTGTTAGATGACTATGAATGGGCAGGTGTCTTCACTGATTCCTATAGCCTATACAGAATGTGTGCAACTGACTTTCTGCTCAACTCAACATGCATTCTTACTGAAATCTTCTGCTTTTGAGATTATGATAAAATGGTTTGGGGATGGGTGATACCAACAAAAGAGCTGGCCCTTGACCATGTTCCCTCAAGAAACGCTTGCTCCTATGATTACAGTGGTAGAATGAAATGGTATGACAGAAAGTGTAATGATGAAATGTATCGTCTAAACTGTTTAATCTCTCCATTCTATCAATTCCGTATTTTCTTTTTAGAACCTGATATTTAAACTGGCCAGAGTTTGGAAAAGTCACTTTTTGGAATGTCAGTTCCAGAGTCCTACAGCATGGTATTCTATTTAGACAGGGCTGCTGGGCCACTCAGGTACAGCCCTTTTGTATTCTTGGGCATGGACCCTCTGGCATGCTACTTTTGAGTTTGTGTACATTTCCAGAGATGCCATCACATTAGTCTGCTATGGCAAAAACAACAGTATGATATAACACTTTAAAAGTTAACTTTTATTGTGATTTAAGTTTTAAAAGCAAACATGTACAGCATTCATTTTATACATATTTCTTTCCAAAATTATAAGCCCTAGCTTCATTTGTACTTGCAAATGAATGGGACAGAAAACTATGGGAAGTTTTTTCATTGTGTGACATATAATTTTGTTTGTCTGATACTAAGGTCTAGGATCTAGAAATGGAGCTACATGCTGTTATCCATGTAAATCCTCTGGTCAAGATTTGTATAGATTTGCAACTTTAAAAAATTAACTAAGCCATTCATAGTCCAGGCTATTCCTAAAGAACTCACGCCCTCTGAGTGATTTATTACCTGAATACTGTCAAATCATCTACAGTGAGTGGCTCAGAGTCTGACTTGGCTTACCTGGTACCTATAATATACTGGAGTCATACCCCATTGCTTCACTTAAATTATTTGTGCCAATGAAAAATCATGTTTTATAAAAAAATAGAAAGTGCACCAGGTCTTGCATCAGTCAAAAAAGCGCATTACAGTCCTAGAAGACTTACCACTTAAAACTTTGTATTTGTACTTGACTATAGCCCTCTGCCACTGAATACCTTCTGAATTTGTTTCTTGGTTGTTAAACAGAAGACTGGAAGAATCTTTTTAAGACTGAACACTCAAAAATACTAAGAAATATCAAAGTTTAATCAAAATACATAATTGTTATATCATCTCTATACGATGAGGCCAATCTTATGATCTTTATTGGAGCAGCCCCTGGAACATCAGTAGGCAGAGGGAGATACAGAGTGGGAAGGCAGGGTTAACATGGAGAGGGGAGGCCCACAGATTGTTGTTTGGCCCTGAATTGTCCACAAATAGTCTGGGTAGCCTTGGCACTGCAAATGCTGCAAATGCTGCTGCTTAATGCCAGATGAATGGAAAAACACTATTAATCCAGGACTTAATCTTGGCTGAGCATGCTGAACTGGTTGTATTTCAGAAACCTGGTTAGATGAAGATGTGCGGGGGGGGGGGGTAACCTCTCCCGGCTTAGCCCACTTGGGTTCTGCATGGAAAAGCAGGGGGTTGGGAAGGTCTGGATTCCATCTCCCTCACCAGATGGCCTGTCTCATAGTCTACTGGGTTTGAGTATGTGCTTTGAAGGTGGGTAGCTGGGACAGAAGAGGGATTATGTTGGTGTACCACCCACCCTGCTGCTGCTCAACAGTCTCCCTTTCTGAGTTGGTCTCAGCAGTGATGTTGGAGTCCCCTCAGCTAGTTTCACTGGGGAACTCCAACATCCACGTGGAGACCACTCTCAGTGCTTCATGTCCTCCATGACAACCATGGGTCTGTCTCAAGTAGTATCTGGGCCAGCCATGCTGCAGGACAGAATCTGGACTAGTTTTCTGTGCAGGGCAAGATGATACTGACCTGGGTGTGGAGGAACTTTCTGTAGTTCTGTTATAATGGACAAGTCACTACCTGATAGGGTTGAGACTCGCTGAAACTCGGAGCCTTTACAGGTCGGAGGGCCAATTAAGATGATCAGCCCCAGGAGGCTTATGGATAAAGACGGTTTTCTGATGGCCCTGGGGGAATTTATTGTTGTCTTGGCAGGAGAACAGCCTTTGGCTGATCTCTGAAATAGGGAAATGGCCAGGATGATGCACACAGTTGTTCCTAAGTGTCTCGTCCCAAAGAGTGGAGCCAAGCAACTTTCTTGGTTCACTGGCAGTGATGTAACAAGTGGATCAGGGACCAGATCAACAATGACAGAAGACTCTGAAGATGTCTGATCAAACATGGACTAGAGCGTACTGGAAAGCCTGTGCTGTGGTTCTGGTAGCAGTGAAGAAACCTTTCTTCACTTGCTACCATTCCATCAACATAGTGTTGTCCAGCAGAGATATTTCAAGTGGTTAGAGGCCTTTTACACTCTGCCCTTCAAGAGCAGTACGTAAAATACTTGGCAGCCCGCTGTGAAGAACTGGCACAGCACTTTGCAGATAAAATGGCTGGGATCCACTCTGACTTGGATTCTGTAATTGATACAGGTCAAGTGCATGTAACCTTGGCCACTGCTTGTTCTTGTGTTATTGGCCATGTTTCAATTTGTGCAACCTGAAGCTGTGGATAGAATCCTTGCAGAGGTGACAGTCACCATCTGCATAAGTGATTCATGCCCTTCCTGGCTCTTAAAAGCAGCTTGAGGGGGAGTGGCCCTCCAAATTTGTGGGTTTGACCTTTATGGATTTGATTATTTGTGGGATCGTTTAATCCCACCCCCCACTCAGGTGCTTCTTTTTCCAGGGAAGCTTCCCTCTCGGCAGCTCCAATCAGGCCGTGGAGCCTTTAAAAACCTGCTTCTGGTTCTCCTCTTCTTCTTCCTCCACCAGCCACTGCTTGGCCAGCTAAGGATGGCTTGCAGCCCAATTTCTCAGCACCACAAATCCTCTCCTGATGCCCCCCACATACTCAACGAGGGAGATCAGTGAGACAGACCCCCTTCCCTCTCCTTTTTTCGATCTGTTTTAGACCCTGGATGTCCGGTCCCTCCACCACGCCTTTGCCCCCTTCTCGCAGACACACACACACACACACACTTTTTGATATTTGTGATTTTTCTACTTTTGCAGGGTCATGTGCCCCAACCCTAGCAACTGTGGAGGGCCAAGGCCAACTGTAGTGATGCCTCACTACAGCAAGCCAGGTTTCCATTTCCATTTTGTTATCTCGATCCTTTTCAGTCAGGCTTCAGGCCTGACTATGGGACAAAAACAGCTTTCTGTCTGTCCCACCACTTTCATTAGTATGCTCAGTTAGGACATGGGAGAGACCCTTCTCCATGGTTGCTCCCAGGCTGTTGAACATCCTTCTGTAAGAGGTCTGGTTGGCCTCCTCCTTGCTGTCTTTCTGCCATCAGGGGAAGATTTGAATGTCCAGGCAGGCGTTTGAGATGTGAATTGTGTTAGCAATAGTATGTGTGAAGTGGTCTGCTTTATTTTATTTCATTTTAAATTGTTCATTAGTAAATTATGTCTTAAATATGTTCTAACTGTTTTAATCATGGTTTTAATGATATTGGCGTTTATTCCTTTTTAACTTTTGCAGAATAGGATTTTTTAATGTAATTTTTAATATGACTTTTCTATTTTTGTAAGCTGCCCTGGATCCTATCCCAAGAGAAAGGTAGGGTATAAAATCAATCAATAAATGAATAAATATTATCTTATGCCAAAGACCACTCACCATGGCAGACAAAGCATTGGTAAAGTTGTTGTGAGGTATGAGTTGGAAGGGTATTTTGTTCCTTTTGTAGCTCACATCATCTCACTGTTTTTGCAGACAACTGTATTTGAAGGCCTAGATCTGTTCTGTAACTTCAGGCATAACCAGAAATTAAAACTGCTAATCCAGAAGTGATTACTTTAATGTTGATGCTGAGCAACATCTCTCCAGAAATGCTTATAGGGCACGTTGGTATTTATATGATAAAATTACAGTGTAGAGCCATCCTTATCATTATATGCCTGCTTCCAAGCAGCTGTTTGAAGGAATTGTATGGCTGCAGTTATCAGATAAAATATACCACCACCACTCACTGTTTCACTGTCATCAGCTGTAGCCCCTGTGCTGGTTGGCAGTAGGTGGAGGAAATGCTAAACATTTCCATAATGCATTCAAAATGTTTTGGATGCATTTCCCATCTTTACAACTGGAGAAGTTTTAAGCCTAGACAATTTTGCAGGAAGTAAATTTATTTTTAAGGATTTTTCCAATTTTTCCCCAAAAGAAAAACTGGAATTTGGGAGCACTGGGGGGAAATCCTTATGGAGTATATCCTCTTAAGATAATCTCCTCTCTAAAAATGCATAATGTGAAAATTTTTGTGGGTGACATTAGCGTTAGTAAACAATTATTCCTTTGTATACAGCAAGAGAATCCAAGATGCATTTTTGCACCTGAAGTATGTTGCCATATTCATCAGTGGTGAACACAGAGGTCTTGATTACATGCTTGTTTCTGGTTCATCTACTTTGGAAATACTAGAAGCAGTTTCTGCTTCTGTTAAATGTTTTGCCTTGATTCCTCCTTTGTGGCCATCTGTATTTCTTCCTTGAAAGGCTGTGGCATAGATACATTGTTTCAGATTGAAAATAAATATAAATGAACAGCTTATTGTTCTAACTTTTGGGGGACAGAATGGTCAAAGTTGGAGCAGAAACCACAGAAAACCTGTTTTGGATGCTGTACTCAAACTGGTATAATCTCAGTGGCAACTGGGTTTTAGGCAGGAGACAAAAAGGAAATGGACTGCATTTAGCTGTGGGTTCTGAGGTCTGCGTAGATTTGTTCTGTAACTGTCATAAATATACTAAATGGGATAGTTTTATTATAAAAGATGCATTTGATATTAAAATAATAGCTCTTAATTGCTGCGTCCAAGAATTAATCTAGTGATCATGGGGCCTAGTGGAGACATGGGTGAGTGTGTGGCAGTGGTTTAGCAGAATAATTTGATAGTCTGTCAGCTTAAGGGTTTTTTTCTATCTCAATGAGTTGTCCAACTTCAGTTGCCACTGGAGTAGGTGTGCACTGGAAGCTGAAGTGAATAGTCACTAACAGGATCTTGGTCTCTGATCTGCTGCTTTCTCTGATAGTGACAGTGACAGTAGGTAGGTAGTCAGGTAAACCAAAGTAAGGTTTCCAAAGGGATAGCCAATTTATTTTGTTCTGCAAAAACAGTGGGCACCAGAAACACCCTACAGGTTGCAGATAGGCTTTTGTTAGGAAAGTTATTTATATCTGTCATTTTATTCCCCCAGCTCTCCACTATTAGAAATTCCTTGTTTGATTAGACAGATTGAAAAATCTGTATTTTGACTCTGTAGGATAACCATGTGAACTTTAGAATGAAAGGCCTAAGCTGGATACGGAGTAGGTTTAAAATGCTTATGGTACATGGAAGATCTTGGTAAGCAAAAGGCCTGTTTTCAATGCATGTATACTTTTCTTCAAAAAAGTGTGTCGGTGTTATGTAACTTGTGTGTACCCTTTTTCTTCTTTGCATCAGGAAATATATTTTGAATATTTTAGTATATGGTGGTAAGATTGTTTGCTGTCTAGAAAATAAAATTTTAATCAGCAATTCTTCCATTTCTTTGTTAGTCATGAAAATAGCTCAGAAGCAAAGATTGCTTACAAAGCAAGTTATCAGTGGAAGAAAAAAATGTCCTTAAGTCCTGTATTCCCAAGTAAAGCCTCCTGCATATGCATTGCTCACCAAATAATTTTAACCATCTGGAGGCTACTACGTGGGGGAAGACTGCTTTTGAGTATCACATTAAAGTTAGTGAAACTTCTGGACAATTGTGGTTTGGGTTTCCAGGCTCCTTTAGGGATACTCCACAGTAGTTAAATAAAACCATGATATAAAAATCTGAAAGGCCTTGTAAAAAGAGGGGCTTTTTTTTTTTTAAATGATGGCACATCCGTGTTCAAAGGTAATATATTTCGGAATACCATATGTTAGCAACAGTAACAAAAAAATGTTCTTATGAGGTGGCCAGAAGCATCTTGTGTGGGTTTTGTTGGAGACAGAATGCTCTGTTGGGCAGTCTTTGGTTCGAACAAGTAAGAGAATTAGATATTTTAATTATTTTTAAAGGTAGGATGCAAGAATGTGGGGAAAGGAGGTCTGAGTATGCTAAAACATACTGTTTTGTTGCCCTATGTTAAGGTAAAGAGAAAAGGCAGTGGTTTTCAACTGGCATTCTGGGGTGCATTATCTTTCTTGTTGGGCAACAGAGAGTCTATAAGGTTTACCTCAGTACCCCACATGAATGGAGTATACTACCTGGAATACCTCTAGAATTTTCTGTGATTTGCAAGGGTTCCTTGATTAATAAGTCTGTTGGTAAAGGTAGACAGGCATGTGTTGGTGGTTTTTGCTTTTATCTGTTGAAGCAGGATATAATGAAACTGGCAATCAAAATGATAGGTAAGAAGAAAGAATACCACCTTATTCCCCTCCTAGCAAACCACCTCAAACCCTAGCTAATAATTGAAATGTGGTTTTTCTGTAACACTCTTGTGGCTCTCTAGTATTTTTAGTTCACCTGATGAAACTAAGCTTGTATCTGTTGCAGGCAGTTGCTGAGCTGCATCATTTCATGCATGTTGTATAATTTAGCATAAACAAAATAACCAGATCTTGACTCGTGCTTTAGAAGTGCTGATTTCCATTGTGCCAAAGTGCTTGTGCAGCTTTTTTTTTTCCGTTGTGCACAACAAACTGCAAAACTTGGCTGCACTGGTCTGTATTATGATTAGCAACTTGGACAATCTATCAAAAATAAAATTAGGACTCTCTCCATGAGAAGAGTAAACTCCTTTTGCTAGGCTGAATTTACTTTTTAAAATGCTGGAAAATACTTCAAGATCCAGTTTGGACTAGTTGTATTCCAGATTCAAAACAAAGATGGAGGTAATTGAGATCAACTTCCTTTGTTTTCTTACAATAAATCTGAATTGTATGACCTTTGGACTGCCATAGACTCAGATGTAACCTAAAGCAATTCCATTTTTTTTATACATTCAGTAAGGTTTGGCATATGAAAGCTACTGTGGATAATATTGTTAGTTGCTATCAGGCCAACAGATGTAATCATTATCTATTTCAATGGAGGCCAACCTTTCTGGTGATACTGAACACTGTTTTAGTTGTAACTACAAGATACTGTCACTGTAATGTGTCATGTGTATGCGGACCCCAGTGCCTTTTGTGGTTTTACCTCTAATTTACCTGAATAAGCAGCAGTGTATTATAGGAGAGATAGATAAGAATTCACCTCTAACTCTGGACCGTAACCTCACAGGGCCTCCTGCTTTTGCTTTGTAGGACATCTATCTTCTGCTATAGATTACCCACCCATGAACTAACTAAATTGCTTTGTGGGAAGCCATCTTAAAAACAGCTGCAGAAAATTTTCGTAAGATGCCGTGTATAACCTGACGATTATTTTTATTTTTATTTATTTATATCTATATTTGCTTAGCGTAGAAATCTGCATGGTTATAAGTTTGCCTGCTTTCTGTGAAGTATGTCTTATAACACAGAATGTACTCATTTTAAATAAAGGGACATGTTTCTAGTGTTCATGAAGCTGCAAGCTTTGGCTTACATGAGGTAGGTATTAACTTCCTTTTGTCTGTTTGTGCTGAGTGACTTATCATATTCCGCCATTCCACTTGAGTTACAATTAGATCTTGCTTATTATTGCAATGTACACTTAAATCCAAGCATATGTGGGATTTGGTAGCATTTCCATCTATGTGTAAGATGACATTGTAAAAATAAATGCCACAAACATCCCTTGATGTAAAATGGCATGCTTTTTGTTCATTGGCGTGGTTGCTGTACAGCAACTTGTGATGCTCCAGATGTTGCGACTCCCATCAGTCTTAGATATCATAGCCAATAATGAGGCATGATGGGAGTTGCTCTTTAGTAATAACTAGACAGCCACAAGAAGTTGTCTACTCCCGCTATATGAGTGTCACTCGGCTCCTATATCCCTCAGAGGTGCATCAGGCAGTTTGTGTGTGTGCTATACCTGATGGCCTCCCTGCTTATTATAACTCTTGTTCATAGAAATATCAACTCTGCTGTTTTTTTACCTACTCAAAGAGGCACCTCTGAGATGTCTACCTGAATTTTATTTCTCTGTGAGAAGAAAGTGATGAACTAATATACCCTTTTCCCAAAACAAAACAAAACAAAAATCAGAAAGATGCATCCTTGAAATGTCTTAAAGTTCATTCCTGGTAGCACATCATATTTCCAAATTCTGTTCTTTGTCTGAAAACAGTATCAATCAAATTTAATATGTAGACATCCACTTTGCAAATAAACTTATATTATTTGAAAAACTGAGTTTTTTTCTAGCAGTCAGCTTTATGATGCTAGGTGATTTAATGTAGTTGTGGTATGAGTGCAGATCTTTACAGAATAGTTGCAACAACAGTCAGAGGTTCCTGGTCATGTCTGGCCAGTCTTCTTTTTCCATTTAGTGGAAGAAACACAAGAATTCAGTGTAAAGGCCAAATGTTTTAGGCGTGCATCCAACGGGGAGAGGAGCAAGGGTGACAAGTTGGGCAGTGCTTCAGATCTTCTGCCTGTCTTTGTATGTATGTACCTTAATGTCACCTGTAGACTTAGGATGACCCCATGAATTTCATAGGGTTTTCTTATGCAAGGAATACTCAGAGGTGGTTTTGCTAATTCCTCCCTTGGAAATATAGCCTACGGCACCTGGTACTCATTACTGGTCTCCTATCCAAGTACTGAGCAGTAGCTGTTCACTTTTGGTCTTCTGTTTTTGATTTCACTGAATGTGCTTTCATTTCTCTGTATTTGTTTGTTTTTTCTTCAGGTATGTTTTGTTTTTGTTTTTGTTTCTAATCTTGTGAAATGTTTTCCTTTGGTCAAAGCCGCTTGAAACAAAAGGACAGGGGAAAGAGATTGCATGTCTGACTGTGTTTCCCTGTCCAGTGGTTGTCAAGGCCTTTGGGACCAAAGAAACCCCAAAAGCAAAGAACAAGATAATGCATTATGGAGACACACCACAATGGGAGTTTCTGGAGGAAAGAATTGCTAAAGAGTTTTGGATGTGTGAACTGACAGCATGGTCAGCACAAAACCACTAGAAAGATAATACAATGATATTGTATACATCCGTGCACACATGAAAGCTCATAGAGGCCGGGGGTTTGCGTATCTTCTGATTTCGAGGATGGGCGAAGAAAATGCTGTCTCGCTTGTAATTATAGCCAAGTTGTTGGGTGGCTTGAAATGTTCTGTTTTCACAACAAATAGCGTGTTTTGAAGAGGGGGTATAAATGACGGGGAAAGAGGGCATGTGATTTCAAATGCCTCTTCTGCACTTCCCTCTTTACTGTAATAAGAATGAGAGAGGAGTACTTAGGCTATGCTTCGTCAGAGAGGAGAAAAGCAGAAAACGGCAGCCTGATGGGCTGCTTTGCACCACTTCTGCTGCTTCGCTCTTTTTATCTCCTTGCCGAGGTGCAGCTGTGTTCTTCATACCCTCACTGTGTCTTTGTACTTCATCCATCTCGAAGGGAGATGAAGCGAGTTCCTTGAGGAACACAGACTTTCCTAGATTTGAAAGGTGAGGGGAGTGTCTTGATCTTGAGGCAACCTCTTCTACCCCCTCGTAACTGCAGGGCGATTTTCAGTGCCTCATAATAAGAATGGGGCAAAGTGATCCTTATGTGGTAGCACTTAGTGGCGTCACGTGTTAACTTAAAGGTGCGTCCCAGTTCTCCGGGGCTGTAGCTAAACTACACAAGGGCCATTTCCGCACTAGACTGTTACAGTCCTATTATTCCACTTTCAACATCCTGTGGAATCCTTGCCTTGAGACCCCTCTCTAAACTGCAAACCCCAGGATTCCACAGGATGTTGAAAGTGGGATCATAGCACTGTAACAGTCTAGTGCGGAAATGCCAAGGTTTCCTCTCCTCTGTTAACTTGCCTGAGGTAAAAGGCAAGCCTTTCCGTCAAAAAGACTTTACAGTTACAAAGATGGTCTCCACACACCTCTTTCCCCCTCAGCATCAAAATGCTGAAGGAAGATTTTCTTCACACTCGTGGCTTCTGAATAAGGAAACACAAAACCTCTTGTCTCTCCCTTGCTGGATTTCAGTCACGAGCTTATTCATACTGAACTTCTTTCCCTCAGACTAGAGCTCCTTTTCGAGGGTAACAGCCAGTCCTCACATGAATTTCTCTTTTACGCACCCCAGTATTAATGGGCTTCACATAAACTTTATCCTACTAAGAGATCCCTGAAATTTTTTGAAAACTATCCCTGTGACAGGAAATGTCTGCCCTGCCTTCTGCCCTCACACTGGCCAGCAGTAATTTGAACCTAAACCTTCTTAAATGCAAGAATATTGTTCAGTATGGCTGGAACCACCAAAGGGAGGCAGCTCTTTCCTGCTGAAATAAATCATGTGAAGTGTAGGATTGGAGTGTTGCAAATTGAGAATATAGAGAATGTTTTGCTAATGGAGGGGGTGCCAATTTGTGTACAATGCATTTCCATCAATTTATGATCACTACTGTGTCCTTGCACACATCCAATTAAGGTTAAAAGCTTCCTTCTGAGGCAAAAGGCCAGTGTACTGACCATGTTTGTAATTAAAGGAAAACCCAACAAACACAACTAGGCCCTTTCTCAAAAATGAAGCCTGTAAAATATCTTCTGACTGGAAACTTAAGCATTTCTGCTAGTTTCTGTAGTTTCAGAACAGAGCTGTGGAATGAGGTTCATTTTTTTTTAACGAATCTTCGTATAAATTGACTACTTTGGCACTTTAGATTTACGCACAAGCTGAATAACCTATAAGGCCTGGGATTACAAAGGGGGCAGTAAGAGAATTTTATTAGAATAAAATTCTTTTTGGTAATGCAACAGTGGTCCCTTAAACTTAATATAATTTAGATCAGATGTGGGCAGCTGGCCCTCCAGATGTTGGACTGCAACCCCAAGTCCTAGCCACCATGATGTTTATGAGGGATAATGGATTTGCAGTCCTACAACAACAGGAGAACCCAGTTGCCATCCCTGGTTTACGCTCTCAAGATGTATCAACCAAGCTGTGGAATTAGAATATTTGGACATTTTAATGCAACTTTTTAAATGCTCTCTTTCCTTTTTATTTTTCCCTATAACTGTTTTGACTTCCTTTTCTTTGAAAATTTCCATTTGTATCTTAAGTATGGAAGCTTCTATGTCTGTATTCTGAGTATGTTACCATGGACACTACAACATTTTAATTTATGGGTTATCAATTAGTACCTTATTGAGAAAAGATACTATTTTTACTTTTATGGCTTTGCCTTATGCTGCCAGCTTTCCCTTGAGTTACAAGCAAGCTGTGTTTTGAGTGTAAGGCAAAGGAAGACATGTCCTTGGAAAATCTTGGGTTTTAATGGCTAGGCAGTGGTGAAGACCCATCTTAAAAGGGTACTGATAAGGAGTTTTGTGGGTGTCATGTAGATTGACACTGTAAATTAGCAGAGGATGAGTACTGTTCCTCCTAGTTATACACTTTGCCAGATGGTACTGCTTTATGGTCAATAATGGTTGGGAATATTCTGTTGCTTGCTTACCATGGCAACATTTGAGCCAACTACATCTAATTTAGCTATCGATGTCCTCCCTTGCCCCCCCCATTTTTTTTTAAAAAATCATTTACTTCCATGTAAATGCACTTATGATAAACATGCAAGTTATCTGTATTCCCATAAAATGTGCCACAAAAGCTTAATGGAAAGAAATCAGTGTAATTATATGCTCTCCAATTGAGGATAATGCAACTGACTCCTGGATAAATGCAGTCCTTAATAGGGAGTAGGTCCCTTGACTTCAGTGGAATGTACTTCTGAGTAGATATGCATAGGATTGCATAGGTGTTGTGCTGCTGAGCAATCTTCATACAGTTATTAAAGATTCATTTGCCTGGAGTGGATAGATTAGATGCAGGGGGAAAAAATCAGAATTCCCCATAATTGATGAAAGCTGACTATAGTTCCCTAATTGGCATTATGGCATAAAATACATGCCCTTATTTCTTATACTGCAATGTTCTACTTACAGTTAAACTTTAGCCAAAAAAGTTTATTATATTTATTTTGTCTTTCCTTCAGAGAGATCAAAGCAGTATATGTTAACTCCCTTCATTTAATTCCAGATATAACTTATTTAATCAGTTTAAAACCCTAATTATCCTTACACAGAACATCAGAAACGCACCGAGCATTTGCCAGACGATAGATTCTTTATAACCCAAAAACCTGTTGCATGTTCATTCAAGAAAGGAAGGTTCACATAACAGTCATCAGCCTGGTTATATGTGTGCTGTACAATTGCACACATATACTGCAGCTGTCAATCTTTGGTTCTCTAGACTATTTCATCTTCATTTCCCCAAAACCCCAGCCAGTGTGGCCGATTGTCATGGCTTCTGGGAGCTGAAGTCTGAAATATCTGGAATACAAAGGTAGAGAGCCACTTGTCTGTGTACCAGTCTGAATTGCAAGATGTAAAATAGAAGCTTACACTTCTGAGATCAAAACCAGCAAGCCTCCTCTCATGAGACAAACAACTGAAAGCCTTTGGTTAGGGATCCCAACTCATGGGTCTACAAGATGGCCCTCCCAAACCCAAAAGGAGGATGGGAGGAAGGTGAAGACACAGTTCCATCTATTACAATCACAGAGTTGGAGGAAACCACAAGGACGATCCAGTCCAACCCCTTCCATGCAGGAATACACAGTCAAATCACTCCCATAACGAGAGAAACACAGAGGGAGTATGGATGCATTTCCAACTAGATTACGCCAGGAAACAGGGGGATTTGTATGGTCCTGGTTGTTTGGATTCTGAGAAGATAACAATGAATTTCACCAGGCACCAATAAAAAGTGCCGAAGAAATGGGCAGGAGGGAGTTATGGGTGTTTAGGCACTTCTTCCAGCAACAGATTTGTAAGCCTGGAGAGTCTTTGTTGGCTTTGTTTCGTAAGCCTCAAGAAAGTCTTTTATTCTTCTTCTTCTTTCTTTTAAGAGTCTTAGGTGGTGATGGGATGCTTTCGTGAAGCTTTAAGCAAAGCAAAAATCTCTCTCACTCAGAAGTCCTGATTTAGCAAGGCTGTTAAAGGGAAAGCTCCAGTTTGGTTGATTCCCAAGCAGCAGCTAAGCTATTCTAGTCTATTCTAGCTACTCAACTAGCACTTGTCTGCATACTATAATCTACTACCAATTTATCTGGAGTTCCTTCTCCTCCTTGTTAAGGCAAATAGGCACACATTCAACAAAAAATTTTGCTCTTTCTTTGTGTCAAAAAGCTTATCCCAGGAAAGAAATGTTCACCATAGAATGCTTCCTTCACAAAGTCCTCTACACAGGTGGTAATTTGGCTTAAAGCTCTCAAATTTGATATGAAAATGAGCAGGAAAGAGTATGTGGGGAAGCATCTGATTAAAAACAAAACAAAATATTAGCAGCAAGGATTTCTCCATGGACTACTGCTCATCCATTGGGTTAAACTGACAGTGCCTTCCCCTTATACTTTGCTCCCTGCCGTTGTAAGATGGAAGTAGGCCATTTCATGGCTACTTGTGTGGTTCTGAGGAAGCCTTTTTTTTTTTTGGCAGCCCTGAAAATGAAACTTCTGGCTGTACATAGGTGTTGTGCCAGCCTATCGCCTTTTGAAATACTGCAGAGAAATTATAACTAAAGCTATGTGCACCTCATCCTTATACCATGTGAGCTAAATTTAATGGTCGTGTTTGGCTGAGCTAGATAGAGTTAGAGAGTCATATATATGAGTTCGAAAGAATGCCCTTCTCCTTCTCTGCCTCTCAGACTAACAGTGAAACTAAGAGAATGTGTGCTAAGAATGTTCCCTAGTTTCTCCTTTAGTCACTGAAGCAGCACTGCAGAAAAAAGACAAAAGAGGAGCAGCACTGTATTTCAACACATGGGTAGTTTGTCCTCATCCTGTGGTAGAGACACCTCTGCAAACAAACACTGGAAATACACAAAGACCTGATGTAGGTCAGTGATTCAAGACCTGCTAGGTCACAGGGCTGGCCATACCATTAGGCAGATTGGATTGACTACTTCAGGTGGCCAGTGTTGGGGATGGTGGTGGCTGCAGAAATTATTCCTATCCTTTTGTGAAGGCAATGTTTGCTTGAGGCTGACTGGGTGCCTTGTCTAGTTTCCCTCTTCCAATGTGTTAATGTTTGCTCTTGAGAGAGGTCTCTGAGTAAGTAGGTAGCCACATTGCAGCATTTGCATGAGTAGGGAGTGAACAGCAATGAGGTGTTAAGAGGACAAAGCTGCATGCACCTTCCCCTGCTTATATTAGGTTGCTGCCTTCTGTTGACCCATTATCACAACTGGAGATTGAATTTTCCATTGATTTGGCTTCTTTAAGAAAAGATGGAATGTGCTTTGATATTTTTCTGATTTGGAACTTAGGTGGCAAAGGAATCTAGGTATTTACAGAGGAGCAGGGTGTCACATGGTGAGCAAAGATATGTATACTTAATCTTCTCTCCTCCCATTGCTTTCCTCCGATATTTAGTCAACACCTGTCTGGAGCACTGCTATAGGTAATGCAGCTGAGAGATTGCAGAAGAAAAGCAATTATTGGTGGGCAGCTTGAATCAAATATGCACACTCATGCATACACGTAGTTGCACAGCCATTTCAGTGATATTTATAGATTATAATTTTCAAGATCGGTATAATTCTGACCTGAACTGTGAACTCCATAGGTGCTATCTTGACTCCAGTCTGCAATACTGGAGTATTACTGACTTGTTTTATAGAATTGTTGGCAGTTTTCTGAGAAAATTGTCTGAATAGTCTAAGCACTCTGTGTAATATAATGAAATTCCATGAGCATGATTACAATTTATTATGGGATAGCTAAGGGAGCAGAAGCTAAATCTTATCGAAGGCAAGATGGCTTAAAATGAGTTTTAGTACTAGAGGCATTCTATTGCTGAATACTAATTGCCAGGGAATATAGTTTATGTCTGGCTTGTAGGCTGGTCTGGCACTTTAGGGACAAAATGCTGGCCAAGATAGACTTTTGATCTAATCCAGTGGCGCTTTTCTTGGGTTTTTAACAGGTTACTGCAGCAAGTTGATGACAGTAATAGCGTTTCCTCTGAGTGCTGGCGCTGCATGGAAAATAATCTTATTTGCACAACCAATATAATCTTCATTGAAATATTGCTGGGATGGCCTAAGATCCAACCATTAAGTAGTAGTAAAATACAGCCCTGGCTGCATACAAGTTAGACCCAAGATTGTTTTTTTTAAAAATCTGGAGTAATTATCTGTCTCTTCTCCTTTATAGGTCTCATTTGTATAACATAAAGATTCTCACTGTCCTATTCGTGCTTCTTACTGGGTAGATAAATGAGGTATGGTGGGGAGAGTCCAAACAGCTAATGTTACAGTTCCCTTTGCAATGCAAAGAAAAGCATTGAACTCTAGGCCTCTCTAAACTGGAAATGCGTCAGGAGGATGAGATTGGGAGATAGTGTGGAGATCTCTTTCCCCTGTTATTTTTTCCCTGGATTGGTACTGGAGGTTAATTGGCCCTTTTGATCAAAGCAGTTACCAAACTATTTTAGAACCTCATGACCTGTACTTTAAAGATTAAATAAATAACTAATATGTTTCCTTTCCTGTATTTTGCAGATTACTAGCTTCTATCTATCTTCTGAAGCTGTAACAACATCTGTTTTGAGGTGGTATCTAGACCCACTGAAGATGCAACAGAGGAAGAAGTATATTCAGCAGGTGATACTGTCAAGACTTTTCTGCATACTATCTGTACTAGCAAATCAACTTTGGAAACAATATGACTTGTAAAAGTCAGTGGGTAAGGGCTATATTAAAGCTACTATCCAAAAGTAGGATGCCTCTACAATGAACAATTTCCCTGAAGGAGAGATTGTGAACTCTCTCACAAGAACTTTGTTGAAAGAATACAAACAGTTAACTGGAATCAGACATAACAGAGTGCATCAGAATGTATGTTAATCCAAGAAGAGTTAGAAAATGCCAGTTTGTGCAGCTATTTGCCACTTGCTTTCTCCTTTGTCTCATGATTTTTTGGGGACCACTTGATGACAGTAGTATTGTAAGCCACATGAAATCTTATTCCTACAGATACCTCATAAATAGCTACAGTTTTGTTAATGAAAGCCTGTCTGTTAGCAGAGATAACTTGGATAGAGTAACAGGCTATCAATACTTGATCAATCACAAGGAGAAATGTCATCAGCAAGATGTTCTCCTTTTGCTGTTTGTGAAGAGTTCACCTGAAAATTACCACCGGAGAGATGCGATTCGACAGACATGGGGTAATGAAAAGTACGTCCATTACTATCTTAAGACCAACATAAAGACCCTTTTTGTATTAGGGCAGCCAAGCGACATTACCTATAGAGACCAACTGCAAAGAAGGCTCCAAACAGAAGACAAGATGTATGGTGATCTGATTCAGCAAAACTTCTTGGATACTTTTTACAATCTTACTCATAAATTACTCTTGCAGTTCAGTTGGGTAAATAAGTTCTGCCCTCATGCCAAGTTTGTTATGTCAGCAGATGATGATATTTTTATCCACATGCCAAACCTTGTTGCTTACCTCCAAAATCTAGCACAAATTGGGGTTCAGAATCTTTGGATTGGGCGTGTCCATCGTGGAGCACCTCCCGTAAGAGATAAGAAGAGTAAATATTATGTCCCATATGACATGTATCCATGGCCTGCTTATCCTGATTACACAGCTGGAGCTGCGTATGTAATATCGAGTGATGTAGCCGCTAAAGTATATGTAGCCTCGCTGACTCTTAATTCAAGTCTATATATAGACGATGTTTTCATGGGTCTCTGTGCCAACAAAATGGGAATTGTACCACAACACCATCTGTTTTTTTCTGGAGAAGGTAAAGCTCCATATCATCCTTGTATTTACAACAAGATGATGACCTCTCATGGACATGTAGAAGACCTCCACTATCTTTGGAAGCAGGCTACAGATCCAAAAGTGAAAAACATTTCATCTGGTATTTGGGGTACAATATATTGCAGAATAGTTAACATTATGCTTCTTTGCAGATTATACTATCAGGATACCTATCCCTGTTTAGCTGCATTATCCTAATACTTGAAGATCAAAAAAAGACTTACTGAGCCAAAACAAATAAGAAATCTTGGCTGTTTCCTCCAAGACAAAAAAGCGAACATGAAACATAATGTAAAAACTTAAAATGTGAAAGCTTACCTATGTACCACATTAGTTTCACCAAAGTTTCTTGACAGCTGTAATGAACACTTTTGATTCTATATATTACAGTTTATTTGTCTCCGGATGATTTTAAGAACTGGCTAAATAGTACTGAAAAGCAAAATGTTTACACTTCTAAATTTGAACTATCTAATTACTAATTTAAATGGCATTTTGGAAAACAGATTCACTGAAGGTCACATACATGGATAAGGTAGGCAGGGCAAATCAATTCCTTCATGTATTGGCTAAGCAGCTTTTCCCTCTCCTCCCCCAACGTACCACTCCAAAGCACAAACGCATTTTGATCCAATCCCTTACTGAATGGCCACACATTTTACCACTGTGTTATACTGGTCACTCAAAAACAACTTGAGAAACCTTGATAGTATGTAAATGGTGCTAGCGTTGGCTTTAAGCACTTGTCTGGATTAATTCTGAAAAATGGTTCACTCAATAGATAATGATTTTTATGGGATGAACATGCTTCTTATCACTTGCAGAATTTTGTAAAACTCAGTTACTACCCACCAGTGCCCTGTACTGTGAACTGAATGAGTTTCATGCTAGAGTGGAAGGGTGAGGCATTCCTTGTCTTGCTTAGATGACAAGCCACTGGTGCTTAAAGTATGATAATTTAAAAATCATTAAATCAGGTGTGTCTCTTGAAGAAGATAGGTCCAAACACTCCAGTCTATCTTTGAACAAAGAGCACTATTTACACATAGCCCTCCCAAATTGATTTTCATTGCAAATATATTTATCTCTCCATCCATTCACATTAAACTTGAGAAGCAGGAGACATTTTTAAATAAAATTCTTACTGAATGAAAATTTCAGAGGAATATAATTGGGTTATGTACTTAACAATGCACAAAACTCCAATTTAGAAAATTATAATCTAAAAGCTGCAGAATTACACAACACAAAAGAATGTTCTTTTAAAGCTCAGAAATATGTAAAACATGCATCTATGTCAACTCCATATTCAAATAAAAACTTCCTTCCCCGAAGCAAAGTTTGAATTATTTTACCACTCATTACAGCAGAAAATGCCTCTCCCTACCTGTATGTATCTTAAAACAGTATGTATTAAACAGCTATACCATTATCTCCTCCCTTTTAAAGTGCAATGGAATAGTGTGGGGGCGCTGGGTAATACCATGCATTATCACATGTATAGCTGTTAAGCATACTTTTTTGCTATAATTTGGTTAGGGAAAGAGGACTGCTGTGTTAGCCTTCAAACTGAAGTAATACAGAATGCAAGACAACCTAAATATGTATTTTACCAGTGATAAGATTTTCCTATTACTCTCACCCAGGTATGGGCAACATCTGCCCCTCCAAATGTTGTTGGACAATCCCTAGCAACTCTAGCCAGCATAGCCTGTGGTCAAAAAATGCTGGGATTTGCTGTCTCAACAAAATCTTAGTCATTCAGTCTTAGTCTTCACACCCCTGCTCTAACCATTTTCAGTGTAATATCACAATGCTCTAGAAACTCCAATAATAACCAGAAAATTCTGATCTTGACAGTCTTGGATGTTGCAAGCATGTATATAATTTGTCAGCGTCAGTCAGATGAATTCCTTAAGCATTTTGTAAAACGTCAGGATTAAGCTATACCTTTAACTTGTGTTGACTTGTTGAAATGGCTGTACGTGTTTTATGTTTTACAGCAGGTCTGTTGTGTTTAAAAAATATTTATTAGCTAGCCTTAAAGGGACAGTTAGATAGTTCTGTACTACTTTAATATAGGGGGACAATTTAAAGAAATTATGAAGGCATTCCTTTTTCAAGAAAGGGAGCCAGATGATTTCTTAGGCTTTTGAGCTCTGAACACTGCATTTACATTTTTAAAACTGGAAATTCCTTGATTTGCCAGTGTTCCAGATGTAAGCCTGTTAAACAATTTCTTTTTCTTTCCACTTACAAGTAAATTTGCATCAGCCTGAATGGTTACTTCTGGTACCAGTTTTGATGCTGTTATACAAAGGTGTTTTTCTTACACTAGTTTTTATGTGTTTGGTTTGCAGCTGTTTGATATGATTTTTTTTAACAAAAATGACAATTATTTATTCTTGACACACGCCCTGTTACCACGTTTTGTACAAGACCTGTTTTCAATAAACAATTTTGTGTATTTTGTAAAATTGTTGTGCACTGGTTTCTGCAATCACAGCATTTGTTATTTTTAAAATTCTCTCTATAGAACACCATCAAATACAATTGCTTTTTCTGTCATGATGGAAGACTTATATATATCAAGCTTAGGAGTCTTGAAAGACCTCTTCAACATTTACTAAGAAGCTCTTTATTTGGCAGTAATAACAGTAAGAAGGAAGCATTTTTTCTATAATAGGGAAGCCCTCGGAAGGTAAGTATTTTGATGCCAAAATACCGTGTGTGCTCTTCTAGCATGACCTTCACATGCTGAATGTGAGGTCAATAGATGTGGTGGGCGCACGCCTGTACTGTCATGAGTATTCACACGTTATGTCCATTGACTACAATGGGATGCAGCACTCACATTTTTTGTTTTACATGGGGGTTCCTGGAATGGAATCCCCCGCATATATGGTGGGCACACCATAATGCAACTCCTTTTTAAGCACTGTTGTAAGTGTAGTGATAATGATGTGAGGAAAAAAATATATAATATTGAGTAAATATGCTTTTCTGGAGCAAAGTATTGTTTTGGTTGAGGCAGATGATTGTCATAACAATAATGGTGGAAACTGAAAGAAAACCATTGCCTTATCTACTGGTAGGTAGATGGAAAGACTTATCTATTCCAGGACCAGTGGAACCATGGTGGATTGATATAAAGGACAGTGAAGAATGGGTGAGGACTGTATGTGTTCCTTGTTTTGCTTATTTTCTAGTTGGGGGTGATGTGGCCCTCCACATGTTGACCTGCAACTCCCAGGATTCATTGCTATTAGTTATGCTGGCTTGGGCCGCTGGGAATTGTAGTACACCTTTGGAGGGCTGCATAATTAGCCAAATTTGACATTGCCACCTTGGTCTTCTTTTTACAGATCTAAAAGTAGCATTATGGGCAGTACTTGTAGACTCAACCCTGAGCCTAGAAGCCCAGATTTCTACATATTTTTGTGTTTGCATGATTGAAATTAGTGCACCAGCTATGCTCCTTCCTCGAGAAACCAGTTCTGCTCATGGTAACACATGTTTTGATTACATCTCGTCTGTATTACTGTAATGCAGTCTATGTGAGGCAGCTTTTGGAAACTGTTTGGAAACTTTACCAGGTTCAAAATGCTGCACCTAGACTGCTGACCACAGCTGGCTATAAGAAGCACGTAAGTCCCTTGCTGAAATAGCTTTATCGGCTACCAGCCCATTTCCAGACAGAATTCAAAGTGCTGGTTATGACCCATACTGCGTAGGTTCAGGCTGTCTGAAACACAGTATCTCCCTTATATGGACATGCCCCAGTCTGAAATTCTTCAGGGGAGTGCTTTCTCTCAGTCCCACCACCATCGGAAGTATGGCTGGTGACCTGGGAGAGAACTTCCTCAGGGGCTTCTCCCAGGCAAGGGAGCTCTCTGCCAAGGGAGACCTGAATGTTCTCTCTTGTTTCACCTGCAGGCAAATATCTTCTTTAAACAGGACGTCTGCTTTTAACTGTTTTGGCGTAGCGCAACAGGCATGTCTTGTTTTAATATATTTTTAACTGTTTTAATTTAATGGTTCTAAGTGAATTGTGTTTAACGCTTTTTTTAAATTTTCAGATCTCAAGACTGTTTTAGTTATATTGTTGTCACCTATGGCCTTGGATCCCATATCCCATATGGGAGAAAAGCAGGATGTAATATAGATAGACAGATAGGTAGATAGGATGGATACAGAGAGAGAACAGTGTATTAAGAGCATGGTTAGAGGCAATGCTTCTCAGGGGCTGTGCATCATCTTTCTGTTCCACTGCCTTAGGACAAGCAAGTTCTTCAAACTACAAAAGCTTGTACAACCTGTCCACCAGACTCAACATGAGCGCACACATAATGTAAAGAATTTTTAAACAGTACCTTCACAGCCTTTAGCTTGCTTCTAAGTGCCCATGCATCCACAACTTAAATCTCTTCCCTTCACTGACCCATGCAAATGCAGAGGTGGGGAACCTCCAGCCTGCAACTGAATACAATCCCTAGGCCCCACATTTGTGGTGTGAAAAATTGCCTGAAAATAATCCAAGCCACCACAAAAGCACATAAATACACAGTAGTTTGGCTTTATTTACACACCTCCCCCTGACTAATGGCTGAAAATAAGAGCACAATAAAAAACTGAAATGAAAAATTAAAGCTACATCAAAACCAGTGTGGTCCCTGGAGAGTTCAGTGTGTAAAAGTGGTCCCCACCTCTACTGGAACTGCCCATCCCTTGTTCTAAATTGATGCACATTAGTATGTGAGGAGAGACTCTGAAAGGCCCCACCAAAACTCTGATTGATTGTACCTTTTACAGAAATATCAACTGTAACTGAGGGGAAAGAGGTCCTGCGTTCTGTTCCCTAATGTTTTGTTAACCATAGGCGTATTTAGACATTACCATAGGTTAAATAGACACCTGTACATGTAAAAATGCCTAGACAAAAATTGTATGGCATTAAACTTCCTACAGAATTAAACTGCTTTATCTGATGCCTGTGGACAGCCCCTGCTTCCACAAAATGATGTTAAAGTGTTCAAACCTGGAAAATGTAAGTTTGTGGCAGGTCACCACTGCTGTATGGGTGTCTCTGTTTTAGGGTTAACAGCAGACCTAATGAAACAGCCATAAGTAAAGATTAAAGTAAAGTAAATCATAAAGTAAAGAAAATCTGCTGCTAACGCTGTGCCTAAAGCCAACCAATTTTTATCGGAACCTGAGGCAGGAAATCCCACAAACACTCCTCTTCCTGGTAGTAAAACAAAATAAACAGATTTCATTTGGGTGCCTTTCTATGACACCTATATAAGGATACCTGTATGGTGGCACTTCAATTCATCCTGTAATGATCAGTGGAACCTGCCCTAAGAATTGCCTTTAGCTGGCCCCAGATCCATTCCCCAACCTATTGTTGTTCCGGTTCTATGGGAGATGGACCATATTCCCTTGTATGAGTCTTCTCAGGCCCTGAGATTCTCAGGAGGGATACAAAGAGCAAGCTGTTGCCTTTTTAGGTGGTTTTAGGAGATCTGAGCTACTTTGGGGGCAAAAATCACCAAACAATCAGCCTTATGTTTTAATTTGGGGTGGCTGAGAAGCTTTGGGAGGGTGTTCAATAGGGCATACTTTGGGGTCTCATGAGCTACACATGCCTCTGGGTCACACTTAGCCCACCACCGTTCTAGAGATTCTGAGGAGGCACCTAAACTCTAAAGAATGACAGTTCTAGAAAATCGTAACATTTTTTTAAAAAGGCAACGTGAAGATGACTATAGTTTAGTAATGCTATGTTCTACAAAACCAACAAAGGACCTTGACAAACAAGCACAGCTGGAACATATGTTACTCTTGCTTAATCCTTACCTTCTCCTGGTGGAAAGGTTTTCTTCGCTTTCGCTCATCACTAAGATTCTGCTGGAACCTCCCTGACTTGCTTCATGCATGACTTCAATCTGGATAATGGGTTTGAAAAATACAACAAAAAAAGATTATAGCTAAAAGTTTATTCCTTCTACACTTCTGTTCATTCCTACAATACTCTGTATAAAGCTAGCACTCAGAAAACCCTCAGAAGTGATTTGTCCATGTGGTTTGCCTCCAAAGCTCAGAACAATTTTCATGTGCCACAAAAAAGACTACCTGGCAGTCTGTCCTGTGTGAATTAGATAGTAATGCATGCTGATCATACAACTTTTTTTTTTTGTTGCTCTGGGTGCAATTAATTTTCATGTCCAAGAACTAGCAGAAAATATCTGTAATGTCTGTGTAGCCATTGTTATTGCATGCCTTCAAGCAGTTCCTGACTCACAGTGACCCTAAGGCAAACCTATCATGGCCTTTTCCAGGACTGAGAGTATGTGATGTGCCTAAGATCACCCAGTATAAAGTCAGACCATTGGTCCATGTAGCCCAGTAGTGCTCAGTTGAGTTTAAAACAGAGTCTTTTCTAATGTAGACTACTTGACTCTTTTAAACTGACATATGAGATGGTGTTCCTGGATGGATTGATTGATTGGTTGGTTGGTTGGTTGATTTATTTATTTAGTTATTCATTTATTCATGCATACAAAGAATCTGCTCTACCAGTGAGCTATGGCCTCCTCTATCGCAGGCAAACAGTGTTATGACATACATGGCTTTGACCAAACACTCTTCATCCTATTTACTGTACTTGGTTTAGAGTAGGGGTGGGCAGCTTTTTGGCGCCATGGAACCAATTTCGTCCCCACCAATCTTGCTGTAAACTACAATCCTCTCTCATACTACAAACACTACTGAAATACGGCAGCAATTGGAACTAGGAGGGAAAGGCTCCCAGCTACTAGAAATGCCTTTTCCTTCAGTAAAATAGGCATATGAGGACATCGTTCTAGAGGGGAATCACACTTCCTAGAAGATTCTGGAGAAAAATCTTGTCTAAAATTGATGGTAAAAATGGAGGAATGTCCATGTAATGCACTCTCCAAATTCACTGAGAACCAAGGGCATGTATACCTTGTAGGGTAAACATTACTCTCGCTTGACATACAATTATATCAAGAGTGGCAAACTAAGGAAGGCTAGAGGGCTGGATTAGCCCCTTATGGTAACTTGGAAGGCAATACCTTCCACTGCACCCCCTACCCCTCCAAAAAAAATCACATGAGGAGTCTGGGCATTTTTGCAATGTTCATAGCTCTCCTGGCCATTTTAGGTCCATGAGAGGCATATTTTTGAAACAGGGAGTGAGCAGAAATTTGCCTCCTGGCCCAAAAAGGCCTCTCCTGGGCCTAAATTGGCCTGTGGGTAAAACGTGCTGACAATGTGCCCAGATATTTGGAGACATTTGCAAAAACAAAAACCAAAAAACATGGTGGCACATGGGACCCATGAGCACACTTTGCCCACTCCTGGGTTATATGAATAAACCTCAGGCTCATCTGTTGCCTCTCTTCTCCTGGTGCAGCTTCAAAGAGATCAAAATGTTCCACTTCTTTTAATCAGCTGTAGTTTTGTGTTATATCTGAGCCTGAACAAACTGTGGTTAGCCTTAAAAATGGTTTAGTGAAACAAGCCAGATAAAACACGGCATGTGACATTCCATTATTTCACAGAGATGCAAAGGAACTCCAAACAGAGATCCCAGTATGGAAGTACTGAATTGTAACTTAACAAGAAATGTAATTGTGTCACATAGAGTCAACATAGTGTAGTGGTCTGACTGGTAGACTGCAACTCTGGAGAACAGGGCTTGAATATCCACTTTGCCATGGAAGCCCTCTGGGTAACCTTAGGCAAATCACACTCTCTCAACCTCAGAGGACAGCACCCCCTCTGAACAAATCTGGCCAAGAAAATCTCATGATAGGGTTGTCTTAAGGTTGCCATAAATCAGAAATGATCTGAAGGCACACAACAACAAAATTCTGTCACCTGTGCCTCAATCATGAAAACGGGTTTCATTTTACTACAGTGTTAATTAGCTTATCAGTGCCAGGATGTTTTGTGCCATCTTCAAAACTGCTTTGCACATGTTGATACCTATAGGTTTTATTGCCAGTCTTACTTTTGTATTTTATTTTATTCTAATCTCATTGCTCACAATTCCATCTGCATCCAGTGTTTATGCAGTTGATTTGTTGGCACCTGACCTGCCAAATTAAAATAAAATTCACCCTTTCATAAACTGCCTTTTTAAAGTATCATTACAAAAGAAAGAAGCAGAAAAAATATAAGAGGGAGAAGAAAGAATGAAGTTCACCCTTAAAAACAAAATGAAAATATATTCTGATCCTGAGGTAAGAGCATAGTGAGAAAAGATAAATTTTTCAAACATGGCTTAAAGCTCTTGGCCCTAGAACTGTTGTTTATTTAGCGCACTCTCGTTTTTGTGGGCCTTCAAGTCATTTCTGACATATGGCAAACCTAAGAAAAACCTCTCACAGGGTTTTCTTGGCAAGATTTCTTCAGAGAGTGTTTGCCTTCTAAATGTACTGAACTACAGTACAATAATCATTTCAGTGAATGACTATGCTAGCCAGAACTGACGGGAATTGTAAGCAAAAACTTCTGTATGACACAATGTCGGAGAAAGGTAATCTCTAGAGCAACGCCTTAGGAAACAATAGTGTCTGAAACTTTGTGGAATTTTTTTTCTGTTGAAGAAACAAAACTTCCTACCTTAATTCCACCTTTAGTTTTCTTTACACTTTTCTTTTTTGATAAGTCTGCATCAGAAATGGATTTTGGAGGACTAGAAATTTCTGCTGATCTCCTGTTGGTAGCTGAAATGAGACAAACAGGCCCCGTATAGTATCAGAAAATGGAAAACAGTGAAATCAAAAGTAAAGAATTCAGTCATTTTAGAGTTCTGCAGATTTAATTAGTTTTTTGGACTAGGCGATGACTTAATTAGTTTATTGAACTAGGCAAAGCGGTTGGTAACAGGCATCTATACAAACCAGGACTATGCTTTAAAAATGGATATATTTTGAGTAAAACAATTCAAAGGGTTACCATAATCCAGTGTGCTGCCTGAAATAATTCAATAATCTCTACGTGCTGCCTGAGAATCAGACCGAAATGGTTTTCCAGGCCTCCACAAATGGTTTTGGGCACACGCTGAGTGCTACAGTTTGGAGGGGGTCCCCCCCCCCAATTTTCTTAGATTTGGTTGTTCAGTAGAAATCTACCACTGGATCCTGTTTAAAATCTACAACTTGAATAAACCATGCATGTTCCCTTAATGTCTTTTGGCATCATCTGTTCTGTAGTGTAAATCTGGTTGGTTTGTTTTTGTTGAACGTGGGCAAAGTAACAAAGTTACACGTTACATCAAACCAGGGACGAGAATCATATAGTATTTCATGCCCTCCGACTCCATTCCATTTGGCAGAGACAGTCTCTATTCCGATTTGGCGGGGACCTTTTCAGCTGCTTTCAAGATGTCCCAGATTATTTCTCCTCCTCCAACTTTCCCCCTTAGTCCTCAGATTATTTCAGCTGCTGCAAACTGAGTTCAAAGTGTAAAGGTAGCTTATACTCAGTAAAGTCGGGAGGGGGGGGAGGAAAGGAGAGAGTGGAATCTTGCCCTTCCCAGTAGGCTCGGGCAAAAACACACTGCTGCAGCCATTTCTAGCTTGTGAGATTTTCCTTATTAGTACCTTTTGGCATTTTGACCACACTCTGATGTCGTTTGGCCACGTGTATCTAATTTTTCATCTGTGAAATGCTGGAGATTATGGAACTTTAAATAGCATATATGGAAAATAAATGCTTCTGAGACATAGTTCTGCTGGTCCTGACCCCCCTCCCAACTGCTGATTTCACTGGAAGAAAGATTTTCATCAGGGCTGTGGGGCAGGAAGAAAGTTTTTTTGAAAATTGCCCACTGGCACCACAGTTCTGGCTCTGATTGCTCCCCTGCAGCTATTATTTAAAGTTTTTCACTTTTTAAAAAAGAAATAGAAATTATATGGTTCATGCATCATGCAGTTTTGTGCTTACTGTCCAACTGGGTTGCTGAAGCAACCGATCTACGCTGCTGAAAAACATAGCAGCCAAAGTCCTTGTTGATGCTGCTAGAAATCCCACTGCCTACGGTTTTGACCAACCATTTCCTGTGGTACCAACTAAGTAGGCTTCTTTTATTAAATTATTTCTATTCATTTGAATGAAACAGACAAGCATGATCTAACACAAGAAAAAAAATATTACTGATTGAATGAGTCATTGGCAGGTGAATGACCTAAGGGGTTGCTAGGTCACCAGTTCCTGATATTTCAACTCCAAAAACTTAGATATGCAGATGACTAACTGTGATGTCACAGGAGTGGAATCTGATAAAGTTATCATGGTGATGTCACAAGCAGAAGCCTCTAGGCCCTTGACTGAGTATGCATGATGTATTAAGCATAAACCACAGGTGCACAAAGTATGCCGTTCAGCTAAAAAACAGCAGGTCTAACAAAGGAGGAAAATGTAATATACCCACGCACTTTCCAAGACAGGTCTCTTGATTCCATCTCCTCGCTCTGATGACTAGAGATGGCCCTGAGATCTAAGGAATCCTGGTTACTGACCATTGCCTCTTTACTCGCTATTCATTTCTACATGCAGTCTCGTATCTGCACAGCTCCTGATGATTTATTCAGTCTGCAACCTCCTACAGCCATTTTAGGACTGGATTAAAGACCAAACCCCATGGCCCATGTTATTTCTGGCCTGATTTTTTAGCCTTTTTCCTTCATTCTCTAATATTTGTATAACCCTGCCTGTAGAATCATAGAATCATAGAGTTGGAAGAGACCCCCGGGGCCATCGAGTCCAACCACCCATCAAAGCATTCCCAGCAGATGGCCATCCAGTCTCTGCTTAAAAACCTCCAAAGAAGGAGACTCTACCACACTCCCAGGCAGCATATTCCACTGCCAGACAGCTCTGACCGTCAGGAAGTTCTTCCTCAGGTTCAAGTGGAATCTCCTTTCCTGCAGCTTGAATCCATTGCTCCTTGCCCTAGTCTCTGGAGCGGTAGAGAACAAGCCTGCTCCCTCCTCAACATGACATCCCTTCAAATATTTAAACATGGCTATCATGTCCCCTCTTAACCTTCTCTTCTGCAAACTAAACATACCCAGCTCCCTAAGGCGTTCTTCACAGGGCATGGCTTCCAGACCCTTCACCATTTTGGTCACCCTCCTCTGGACACGTTCCAGCTTGTCAACATCCTTCTTGAATTGAGGTGCCCAGAACTGGACACAGTATTCCAAATGAGGCCTAGCCAGAATAGAGTGGTACCATTACCTCCCTCGATCTAGACACCATACTTCTATTGATGCAACCAAGAATCGCGTTGGCTTTCTTGGCTGCCGCGTCACACTGCTGATTCATGTTCAGCTTGTGATCTACCAAGACTCCTAGATCCTTTTCACACGTACTGTTATCCAGCCACACGTCCCCCATCCTATATTTTGTGACTTTCATTTTTTCTGCCCAAGTGCAGGACCCTATATTTCTCTCTGTTGAAATTCATTTTGTTAGCTTTGGCCCAGCTCTCCAATTTGTCAAGGTCGTATTGAAATTTGATCCTATCCTCTGGTGTGTTAGCAACCCCTCCCAGATTGGTATCATCTGCAAATTAATCAGCATGCCCTCCACTCCTTCATCCAAATCATTGAGGAAGATGTTGAACAGCACTGGGCCCAGGACAGAACCCTGTGGCACCCCACTAGTCACCTCTCTCCAGGATGAAAAGCAGCCATTGGTGACCACCCTTTGGGTGCAGTCGGTCAAGTAATTACAAATCCACCTAACAGTAGCCCTGTCCAGCCCGCATTTTACTAGCTTCTTTGCAAGAATGTCATGGGGAACTTTGTCAAAGGCCTTACTGAGGTCAAGATATGCTACATAGAAGAATTCTGAAGAACTAGAAAACTTGTTCACTTCTGTGGCATTTTGACTGGTTTTCATAAAAGTGTGGATTTTTATTTTCTTTATGTACCTTCTAAAAATGTATTACATCATCTACCCAAAAAAGCATGTAGGTCTCAACTTGAAACAAATCATAAACTTTTTCTTTAAAAGAAAGATACAGATGTAAGACACACTTTGCTGGATTAAAGCAAAAGGACCTATACAGTGCACAGTTCTACAGGCCCATCCACACTACAGTTATAGTGCTATCAGTTCACTTTGACTACCATGGTTCCATCCTATAGAATTCTGGCATTTGTAGTCTGTTGAGCCACTAGAGCATTTGACTGAGAGTTCAAAATGCCCTTCTATAAACTGCAAATCCCGAGATTCCACAGGATGGAAACATGGCAGTTAAAGTAGAATAATACCACTATAATTGCATGATAGAGTTTGGCATAGCCAGGCTGGTTGGGGGACTTAAGGTAGGCTTCCCAAATCTTAGTTTCTGGATGCTGATCTCCAGCAATCAGGGCAGCAAGGATGAATCTCAGGGTGAGAGTGTTGCCTTGAACAGTATGTACTTTTTTTCTCAGTGGTTAGACTTTACAAAATTGAATGGCATACTCTGTGCAACTGTCATTAATCTTTAAAATATCATACATTACGACATGATCAGTGGGTGTCTCTTGTGACATCATAAGGGGTCATACCTCCATTTCTGGATTTGACTCTGAAATCTCAAGGCTTGGAATAGTCCTGAGCTGGCAACCCTAATTCTGGGGTTTGTAATCCCAAATAATAAATTTTCCAGGCTTTTTAAAAGAGCTATCCTGATGCCAATGTAAATATCATTAGCAAAGTGACTATCAGCAGCTCTCCCATATTGTTTTCCTCCTAAACACTGAGACTTGGAGGTATACTGCCTCTCAACTTGGAGGTTCTCCTTAGCAATTACTGTATGGCTAATAGCTTTTAAAAAGACTCCTCCTCCTTCAATCTTCTTTTAAAGTAATCTATACTTTTACACATCACCATGTCTCATGAGAGCAAATTGTCATAAAATTGTAGAGTTGGAAGAGACCACAAGGATCCTTGAATCCAACCCTCTCATGCAGGAATACACCATCAAAGCATTCCTGACATCCAACCTGTGTTCAAAAACCTCCAAAGAAGGAGATTTCACCACACTCCAAGGCAGTGCATTCCACTGTTAAACTGCTCTTACCATTAGAAAGTTCTTCCTACATTTAGGTAGAATCTCTTTTCCTGAAATTTGAAGCCATTGTTCCATGTCCTAGTTTCTGAAGCAGCAGAAAACAGGCTTGTTCCATCTTCTTTCATATCTTTAAAGAAAGCTATCATGCCCCCTTCTTAACCTTCTCTTCTCCAACTAAACATACTCAGCTCCCTAAGCTGCTTCTCATAGGGCAAGGTTTCCAGGCCTTCTACCATTTTGGTCACCCTCCTCTGGACACGTTCCAGCTTGTCAATATCTTTCTTGAACTGTGCTACCCAGAAATGGACACATTATTCCAGGTGGGGTCTGACAGAACAGAGTGGTCCTATCACTTCCCTTGACCTAGACACTATACTCCTACTGATGCAGCTGTTACCGCCCTTGCTAGCCCGAGCCTGTGGGATATAAAGATATCTTTTGATATCAATAATTCAGCCTCCTATACCCATTCCCCTCCACGTGCTTGCGAGGCCCCCGGACAAGCACGCACGCAGGCTCAGCCGATAATCGCCGTAATATTCCAACACAATACAGGCAGGCCAGAAATAGCCGTGCCGCCACTTCAGGAGACCTCAAAGGCAAGTACTCTATTATGTGTGCACGCAACTTTCAAAAGACCCTCTGCCCTGAGCAGGCAGCTTGATTAGAAGAATCCTCATCTGCCAAGTACTCTGCATTTGCATACTGTCCACTCCATTGTCAATTCAGACATAACTCTATCATTCAAATTCTGACCTTTCGGAGGCTTTTGTCTCTACTCCAAATCCATTGTTTTCCCCAAGTGAGAACTAGCCTGCGGTCACAATTTTCCCTATAAGAACCCCTGACTTTGAGCGTTTCCTCGGATCGCTTGTGGCTTCCATCCCGCCTTGCTGTCGCTTTGTCCAGCAAGCCTTCCCCTCAGCTCCACGTGCTGAGATCCACGCTCCCCAGCTACTCTGCTTCCAACCGGGCTTCAGGACAGGTGGAGTATTACCCCAAACCAACAACTCCTCTAAAAATCCCTCTATCCCACTCCAACCTTTATTTCTTTAGTTATCTGTGTGAGTGTGCTGCATACACTGTTTGATTGTATTTTTAATAAAACAACAATTATTATTTCAACTTCTGTGTGCTCCTTGACTCAGCCTGACCCCATAAACATAGGGTTCAAGATCTCGCTACATTACCCTGCCTCCCGCATTGCTAGCCTGTGCTCTTGGCTAATTTCTCCAACTTATATAATTGAGAGCGCATTTAGGTGTCCCTCTCGGGACCCCCAGAAATCAGGGTAACACAACCCAGAATCACACTGATTGTTTTAGCTGCCACACTACACTGCTGACTTTAATTTTTTTTCCCCCAAATGTGGTACCTCACACTTCTCCCTGTTGAAATTCATTTTATTAGTTTTAGCCCAGCTCTCTAATCTGTTAGGGTCATTTTGAATTCTGATCCTGTCCTCTGGGGTGTTAGCTACCCCTCCTAATTTGGTATCATCGGCAAATTTGATAAGAATACCTTCTATTCTCTTATCCAAATCACTGATAAAGACGTTGAATAGCACTGGGCCCAGGAGAGAACCCTGTGGCACTCCAGGGTTTTGTATGTTAACTATTTGTTAGTTTACAAGAAACCAAAAGAACAGGGGGAGCATTACAGATGGGAGAAAACAGCCACTGATCTGAGCTGGTGAGAATGTAGGGCTTTTCTGGAAGCAGCTGGAATTCTAGTATCATAGAATCATAGAAATGTAGAGTTGGAAGAGACCACACGGGCCATCCAGTCCAACCCCCTACCATGTAGGAATACCCTCAAAGCACTCCCGACAGATGGCCATCCAGCCTCTGCTTAAAAACCTCCAAGGAAGGAGACTCCACCACACTCCGAGGCAGCATATTCCACTGCCGGACAGCCCTGACTGTCAGGAAGTTCTTCCTGAGGTTCAGGTGGAATCTCCTTTCCCGCAGCTTGAATCCGTTGCTCCTTGTCCTGGTCTCTGGAGCAGCAGAAAACAAGCCCTCTCCCTCCTCTACATGGCATCCCTTCAAATATTTAAACATAGCTATCATGTCCCCTCTTAACCTTCTCTTCTGCAGACTGAACATACCCAGCTCTCTAAGTCTACCCTCAGAGGGCTTGGCTTCCAGGCCCTTCACCATCTTGGTCGCCCTCCTCTGGACCTGCTCCAGCTTGACCATGTCCTTCTTGAATTGGGGTGTCCAGAACTGGACACAGTATTCAAGATGAGGTCTAACCAAAGCAGAATAGAGTGGTACCAGTACCTCCCTCGATCTAGACACCATACTCCTATTGATGCAGCCGAGAATTGCATTGGCTTTCTTGGCTGCTGCATCACACTGCTGACTCATGTTCAGCTTGTGGTCTATTAAGACTCCTAGATCCCTTTCACACGTACTGCCATCCAGCCACGTGTCCCCCATCCTATATTTCTGCATTCCATTTTTTCTACCTAAGTGTAGGACCTTACACTTCTCTCTGTTGAATTTCATTTTGTTAGCCTTGGCCCAGCTCTCCAATCTGTCCAGGTCATTTTGAATTTTGATCCTGCCCTCTGGCGTATTAGCAACCCCTCCCAATTTGGTGTTGTCTGCAGATTTGATCAGCATGCCCTCAACTCCTTCATCCCAGTCGCTGATGAAGATATTGAACAGCACTGGGCCCAGGACAGAGCCCTGTGGCACCCCGCTAGTCACTTCTCTCCAGGATGAAAAGCAGCCATTGGTGAGCACCCTTTGGGAACGGTCAATCAACCAGTTACAGATCCACCTGACAGTAGCTCTGTCCAGCCCACATTTTACTAGCTTTTTTGCAAGAATGTCATGGGGAACTTTGTCAAAGGCCTTACTGAAATCGAGATATGCTACATCCACAGCATTCCCTTCATCTATCAAGCTAGTAACTCTATCAGCTTGATAGAGTCTAGGTCAAATTTCAATTTGAAATAAATTAAATAAATATTCCAATACCCTTGCACTGTTTAATATAAACACGTGAGGCTCTTTCTTAATTAATGATTTGCATATAGGATGAAACTAAGGCCTCTGCTGAATAACTTCACTGGGAAAAAAAACTATTCTCTGTATAGGAAAAAAACAACAATGTAGTTACTGTAAGAGGAGAATGATGAATGAGATGTTGTTAATCCCTGCAGTGAAAAATAGTGAGAAAAGGCAGATATATAGCATCTGGCTTGAATCCTAACTTTCCTTCCGGGAACAGAACAGAGTTCACGTTCACAGAACGGGGCTTTCCTACCTCCTCCTTCCTTTCGGAGCATTCTGCACCCCACCGTCAAGAATCTGCTCTGGTGAGGTTGGGGGAATATGTGGGGGGGAGGGTGCAGACTCAGGGGGGTGTTAGGGAAACTCACCCTCTCTGACATAAATGGAGGAGCAAATTCAGAATCTGAGCTCGTGCGTCTCTTGAGTTTTAATGTTCCAAACATTCATGGCGGCAAAAATGTGTTTCCGAAAGAAAAGATTAAGTACAAGGGATTCCTATGGCCTTCAGTTAAAGACTCCTTCAGACCCCAAAAAGAAAAAATCTAGCTTCCACTCTCAAGCCCTGTCAAAACATTTTGGCCAGAATCCTTTGCCAGCTATTTAGTTAAGTAACCTTTCCTGCTGTGATCACCCTTCCCAAATGTGAAAGACACATCCTTTACTCTTGCTCCAATCACCAGCAGAATGGATCTCCTTCTCCCCGTGCAGCAGGGGGCAAATAGTGTCACAATAGTGACTACGTAGCTATTGCGAATATGGAACAGTTACCTACATTTACTCATCCGTAACTGTTTTGTATTCACAACCACTATTTAGTTACGAGTATGACACTATTGCTACAATTGTAACCCCCTCCCCATCTTACCAGGCATCAACTGCATGGGGAGAATGAGGTCCATTTTGCCAGTAATAAAGCAGGTGACACAGGATTCAGGCCTTTGTTTTTAAATATTGCCTTCCCATTACTTAGCTGCATCTCTCTACCTAGTCACAGAGAACAAACGAGAGTCACTAGCCCTTCCTTCCTGCACCATTCTTTTTTTCCTGCCCTATTTCCTATGCCCAAATGACATAAAGAAATATATATTTGTTATCTCACACATCTGATGAAGGGGTCTTGACTCCATGAAAGCTTATGCCAAAGAAAACATATCAGTCTACATAATGTCACAAACATACATTCCAACAAATGAAACCTAGATCACATGTGGCCAAACAACGTCACAGCATGGTCAAGATGGCAGAAGTTATTAATGAGGAAGATCACACAAGCTAGGAGAGGCTGCATTAGTTTGCTTTTTCCTGGGCCAACCAGAAAGGACAAGATTCCAGTTCCTCCTCTCCTCTCTCTGTTGAGTTGAGTGAAAACTACTTTTGCACATTGAACTCAGTTTGTCCTTAGTTTACTTCAGTTGATGCAAAGGGGGGAAACTGGGAAAAGCAGAGAGAAAATGGAACATTTTAAAAGTAAGTAAGTAAGATGAAAGAGGATAAATCGGGACTGTCCTTGTCAAACTGGGACAGTTGCACAAGATCCCTTGTTGTTTTCATTGCAACAAACTAACATAGCTTTTTGCCAATCCCCAGACTAGTAAAGCATTCCATTAATCCCCAAGAGAATGCTAACCACTAATCATGCTGACCCTGGTTTGGGGTCTCTCCACCAAACTGGGCTGATCTACAGGTGTTACTAAGGACAGATATTCACACTCAGAGTGGGAGTCATGCATGAAGCAGCAAATCTCTAGGTCAGATCTCACTTCAGCTCTGAATGAGGGCTATGCTTCAGATTCTGGATAATCCCAAATCCAAAACATAATTGGGCCGATCCAGACAGATTGAAGGAATGTTTGAACAGAAACAGGAGGTCTGAGGTGATAAGAATTTGAACACTCCTGAAGATTTGCTAGCTTTTTTGGATTTGGAAGGATTCAGAGATGGAAACTGATGCATTTGTCCACAAGTTCTCCCTATCCTAGGATGGGGACAGAGAAAAAGGAAAGGATGGGGTATAGCATTGGAATTAAGAGTTCTAACTTCTATGAACAGAGTACAGATTTTTCAGTGCTCCCTAAACCCAATGCTTGGCAATGATGAAGTAACACAGCACAGACCTTATCCAGTTTTCACTACTAGTTTTTAGCACCCAAAGAAGGAAGTGTACATGTTTTGGTGGAGTCTGTGGAGCGAGAAACAGCTCAGAACTGGATTCCAAGTCTTCTGGTCTGCATACTGTATTCCCACCAAGCATCCCTGTCCCATTGCAATGTTTGTGATTTTGTTGGCAACCCAGCAGAAAAGAAAAAGGTGCAAACTTTTTTTTATTCATCATAAATCCTTATGTCTGCACCTCTTCTGAAATGTTGCAAGTTTCTTGTCTAAGAGCATCTCTATGGCATATACCAGTATCATACAAACGGACAAAAATAAGCCATGGAGAAGGGGGAGACAAGTAAATGACAGCCCTTCTCCATTTAAACAAGAAGCACTTAACCATGATTTCTGAAACTGCCTGGTTTCTTAACTAGACCATCTCTATGCTGCAGGTTTTCACAACAATTGCTCACAAATATATAGGTGGTTTAGCTTATCCTTGTTCTGTCTGTTTGTTCATAGCCAACGACAGTCAAAGGGAGGCATGAAGATCTGGATTTCCAAATCAAGATTTGGACCCGAGTCAAATGAGACAGCTAAGCAGAGGCTAGATGCCCATCTGTTGGGAATCCTTTGGTAGGTGTTCCTGCATAGCAGGGTCCCTGGGGTCTCTTCCGACTCTATGATTCTATGATTCTATGAGTCAGCTTCCAAGTTGTTCTGGTTTGAACTGGACTGTCTTCCAATCACACTGAGCTCTTGTACATAGTTTCAAGATTTACAGAGGTAACATAGCTGAACACTTTTTTAAAAATGGTCCACCTAGCCAAGTCCAACCACAGGCTGAACCAGGAGCTCAATACATTACTGTTGCTTAGGCAAGGGAGAGATATTTGCAGGTTATATTTTTTTAAAAAATCCAGTCCTTAAGAAACATTAACATCCTTTGGTCAAGTCTCTGACTACTCTTACTAACAAAGATGGAAAAACTCATAAATAATACCATTGCTTTCTATTAAGCTTGCTGCTGTTGTATGCCTTTCTGACTTACAGCTACCTTAAGGCAAACAACACTCATAGTTAAGAGTTAGTGCTTTCTCATTTTTCATTTTAATGATTCCAAGACAATTCTTTATATACAATAAAAATACCCTTGGCAAAATAAAACCTGGCAATCAGGGTTTTGATCAACACAGTGAAGGAGAAAGGGGAAAAAAAGGAAATGTCTCTTCTCACTTCTGGTTCTTAAATAAACATTCAGATCTGTAACAAGCTAGTGGTTTCCTCAAGAGACACTGATGGAATTCACATCTGCAGCATTTCCTGAGTCAGCTAAGCTCTCCCTGGTTTTTCTACTTTCATCTTCACACCAGATGTTACTCATTAAGTGATTCATTTATTTCTTTTTCCAGACTACCAACAATGTATGATGCTATGACAGATCCAACAGGCATATTTGGATATGGTATATAACCAATTTTAGGGTTTCAAGACTTCAAAAGGATTGAAGGCCTTACAGCTGTGCTTCACTTTCAAAAGAAGTTGGTGTGACAAGTTTCCTAGGGCCAATTCATGCAACTGAACTGGATCGTTGTGAATATGGATTGAATAGATCTGTGTGATGTGTTTGCTGAGTACTTAATTAAGCTGCAAGTTTAAAAAAAGGAAAAATTGAACAGTCAGCCTGTAAATCAAACAGTCCCCAAGTTTTGGGAATGTATAATCTAAGACAGCACAATCCACACTGAAAAATGCTAACTCATAAAAGCACCATCACAGAGCAAATGGAAAAGATCACAGAGGAGGGACCAGAGCTTAGCAGAAAACCATGTACCTTGCAGCACTGCTACTTAAAAGGATCCCAAAGCTCTGTGATAGGTCTCTCCTTGAATCCTTGAAGAGACATTGCCACTCCAAGTTAGACACTACTGGGTTAAATGTCCAGATGGTCTGACCTGATATAAAATGGCCTCCTATACTCCTAAAATGTGTTAATATTGTTCCCAGAGCTTGGGAAAGTTACTCTTTGTACCTACAACTTCTAGAATTCTCCTGGACCATGCTGACTAAGGTTTCTATCAGCTGTGATCCAAAAGAGTAACTTTTTCAAGCTCAGACTGTTACCCTCCTAATATACCCACAGCATGAATCTGATTCCATGAGACCTGACATGAACAGGATAGTGGTTGAAGTAGCAAATCCTATGCTTAATTGTGAGCTGAATCATGGATAGGCAGAAGCAATGTCTGAGAGCCACAAATGAAGTTGTCCAATTTCCTTACTTTTCTGAACATCCCATGCTTGGGGAAAAAAAAGATCTTGTGAAGAAAAACTGTAGCTGGCGGGGGGCAATTTATTCTTGACGAAAAAACTAGAGAAAAGGAGTTCATCAGCCCCTCCTTTCTACTGCTTTGAACAAACTGGCAGCCCATTCCTGTGGTTCCATTTTAGTAATGAAAGGAAATCTCCGGCGATTCAGTTGTATGCACTGTGCACTAGCTATACAGAGCCAATGCACGTCCAGACTAAAGAGTCCCACATTTGGTTCCTTTTCTTCCCAAGTTTATACTGGGTCACAATAAACTGATCTGGAGCACTGCTATAAAAAGTCTCTGATTACACTGGGAGCTGATAACAACTATTCTGGGATAAACTAAACATGTAAAAATCTCCAAAACAAAATTAGAAAGAAAGAAATAAGATCTGGGACTTTCTGGTCTTTTTAAGCAGTCTGGATGTACTCCGTAATATCTTAAAACACTAGAATCCATGATTATTCACTGAGATTGAATGGTAGAACATTCCAGGCAGATTAAACAAAGTGTTTAGTCTCACATAGCACACAGTTAAATTGCAAATATCACTGTCATGAGATGAAGTGATGGCTGCAAAGGCAGACAGCTTTAAAGGGGGACTAGATAAATTCATGAAGAATACAGCGACCACTGTCTTCTAGTCAGGTTGGCTTTATACCATCTCCAGTTGTCAGAGGCAGTATGCCTCGATGTATCACTTGCTCAGGAACATGAGATCAAGGGTGCTGCTACCTTAATGTCCTACCCAGGCTACCCAGGGGCAACTGGATGGTCATTGTGTAAAAAGAATGCTGGACTAGTGCAGCCATGTCTCTTAGCCCTTGGATTCAAATGAACGGTTAAGAACCCCAAGCATTATCCCCACTCTGTGTCTCACCTAAGGTGGCAGGACGAATGCTTTTAGGCGACGCTCGTTTTGGTGATGACTCAGGATGTGGGGCAACAGGTTGCACTGGTCGGGTCTGCTTTGCTGCCAGCTTCTTCAGACTCACTTGCCTCTTGTCAAACATCTCTTGTACATCTTCTAGTTTTTGTAAGACTCTTTGGGCATTGCTCTGCAGAAGGAATATTGAGTATGTATATTGAGCTAAGAATGCCAGAACAAAATCCTTCTGCCCAGGAGTGTTAATAAGCTCTCCAACAGCTTATATGGACTTACTATCAATGGGTAATAATCAGAATGAATACATGCAACTTTCAGGTTCAGAGGTACTGTGACTTGGAATCAGAGTTTGTCCAGAACACTCCCAACCACCATGGCTAAACACTGCACTGGCTAGCAGTAGGGGCTAGTAGTTTCCATGTCCATGGAGCGGTGAATCCACACTAGGTTTTAGTCCGAACATTAAAGGATAGCATCTTGTTGGTTCTGGCAAAAACCCAGAGTGCCTTCATAGCTCCCACTGGCATGGATGCCACCAACCACCACGGCTGGCCAGGGGTTCTGGAAGTTTAAATCTAAAGAAGCAACTGCCTTAAGCTCTGCTCTTAAACAGCACTAGCTGGGAATGTATCTCAACACCTGGCAGCACTTGGCCTGTCATCTCTGGCTTTAGGAGGAGGTGGAGGAATCTCAGAGCAAGAGTGCTTTCTTGAAAACTGGATAGACAGACAGACAGACAGACAGACATATAGATTTTTTTTTCCTCATATGCAACTATGATTGATCCTTAAGATATCATGCTTTATGACATCATCGCAAGCTGCCTCTTGCAGTAACATCAAGGCCCACCCCCTGTGACATCACAAAGTTGCATACCTAGGCTTCAGGCTTTGGTCCTGAAATCTCAGGGAGCGGGATAATGCTGTCTTAGTCAACCCTAGCTAGGAAGGAACAATAGCAGAGGTCTATTGCACTCATGCCCTCCTTGAGAAAAGGGGTACAGACTAAATAGCCCTTTTGGTCTGATGCAGCAGGGGTCTTCCTGTCTCCTTACCTTTATCTCTGGGGTGAGAATCATATCAAATTGATTGCAGAACTCTTTGCCATTCAACAGCTGGTGGTCCTTTGCAGTTTCCAGGAATCTTTCTATGTCACAAAGTGCAGTTTCAGCTCCCTCTTGTGTCTGGCATTTGTCCACAGCTTGGGAAGCTAAGAGGTAGATTCCAGCTTCACACCACTGGCTAGCCTTGAAGGGGCAGAGACAGCAGATAATTATAACTTCAAATCATACATTTTTCTAGTCTGAAAAAAATTTTTTAGCCTACTCCTATGATGGGAAGGTGTGCTGTATTAGGAGAGGAAGGTGAGGCAGAAAACACCTCTGCCTTAAGACTATACACCATTACTCTCAGGATGAAGTTAGAAAAGCTACTTTTGGACTTGTTGTGTGCCTTCAAGTTGTGTCTGACTTATAGTGACCGTAAGGTGAACCTATCACAAGGTTATGTGGGGCTGAGAGTGTGTGATGCACCCAAGATCACACAGTGAGTATCCATGGCTGAATGAGGAATTGAAACCTGGTCTCCAGTGTTCTGGTCCGAAGTCCAACCTACTACACCACACTGCCTCTCAACTCACCAAATCCCCAGCCTACATAGCCACTGGCCAGTTATAAAGGTTACACTACTGGTCATGCTGACTGGGACAGTTTGCAAGTTGTAACCCAACACATAACTTTTTAAAATTCTGCTCAGAGGCACTGAAGTCTCTGGCCTAAGCCATCTCACTGGCTTTGTACACAATGATTCTTCATCTAAAGAATTAAAAGCAAGAGTAAGGAAATCATTCCTATAACCATGGCAGCAGGCAGCCAACAAGATTTTTTTGGACCTGAAGTGAGCTGAAATGTATAGATGGATAAGTAATTCTGCAGGCTGGGGGGAAAAAAAACAGGGCAAGGAAGTGGGAACCAGTCCTTTTACTTCTCAACCACTTTGTAATATGAGAGTCAGTCCTTACAAATTCATGTTTCCTCTCCCAGCCAGAATACAGAAGTGCAGAGAAACTTTCATCCAGTGCTGGAAACTTAGAAAGACACAGATCACTGCATAGAAATTCTGGATGCAGCTTCTTCGGAATATCACTTTGATGATGAAACTATCTTCATGTCTTCAAGACATGAAAAATCAACAAACAGAAACTTTTCTTTTTGGCAACTTGGTTTCCTTTAATTGATGTTATTAATCATTCAACAAAGTTTGTTGCCCCTTTCTAATGATGTGTGAACATGTGGAAACAATGTTATTACTAAGAAGACTCAAAGATGTCTGCTTTATAAGATGACAGCTCCAAGATCTGTGCTTTATTTCCTGCATTTTGAAAACTGTTCTCTATTGTTCCCTCTTTGTTGTTGACTAATTAAACCACAATAAAAGAGAAATAGATCACTTCCTCTTAAAGCTCTCAGTATTTAAATTTAAATTGCTTCTGCTTTCAATCAGACACTCTCACTTTCATCCACCTTACAACCTTATTTACTGAGCATGTCTGTTTGTACATGTATGCAAACATGTACACTACACTGGCCTTTATTATGCTTCCATATCGCACTGTAATTAAAACATTCCTCTACCACCATCTTGCCAGAGCAATCCCATTATTTTAAAAAGATATTCATTTCTCTTTCAGCAGCACTTAATCCAAGCCCCTAAAGTGTTTTAATTTAACTTAAGCGAGCCTAATAAGTTGTTTAGGGGTTTGCTGTGAAGACCCCCAACAATGGAATGCTCCAAAGTAACTGGGGCACTCCAAACTTTATCAATTTCACTCCCTGGATTCCCCCTTTCCTATACCTTCTGAATTTAGCCCCATCCATTTTCTCTGCAAGCTTTCAGAGTAAGTTCTATCCTGCTACAGGTATTTACTGAGATGGGGTTTTGACTTCTAATACAGACACTGGTCATATGGTTTACATTAGGAAATCTTAGCACATTAAGGAACTCTCTGCCATAACTAGATTATGGAATTCACTGCTGGATGATCTGTGGCTGACACCTACACATGCATACCCAGTCTAACTGATTAGCATAACCCACAATTATTCTGACATGCAATTGCAGATCTAGCGGCCCAACTTCAAATTGACATGAATGTAATGCAGTTTGCAACTGGTTAGTGTCTGCTGATTGCATTTATGCAGCAACAATGTTTAAATTAACAACAGTATTGAGAATATTGGGTGTCATTTAAAACCATGGGCAATTTCTTAGTCCACACAAAGAAAACTTAGACATTTCTGTCAAAGACTTAGAAATTAGCAAAGGCCTACAAAGTGCTTCTCATCATCTAATCCCCCACCTTCTTGTTTCAGTTTTATCTATCTCATTTCATCAACTCTCATTTCATCAAATCCTGCCACCAGAAATCTCAAATGTTATTTACAAAACATTTGAGATTTCTGGTGGCAGGATTTGGGAGACTTGCTCCAAAGGCCCAATTCTTCCTGACAACTGATAAAGAAAGGGTTTTACCTAATTCATTTTTGAGCAAATTTGTTCATTTTTAATACAACATTACTAACAATTAATGTTTCCCAGTTTCATGCACCTTACCTTATCTAATTGTTTGTGCAATTCTAGGGACTTTCCTAAAATATCGTATTTTTTCTTGGTCTCATTGGCAAAGTCATCACAGATACGCCTGAGTTCAACACACTTTGGTCTAATGGAGTCAATTGCATAATGGTTGTTTTGGATCAGCTGGTCTCCATGAAGAGCTAGCGACTGCGCTTTTTCCAAAGGTTCCTGCAAAGGTTTAAAAACAAAAAACACATGAAAATCACTCTTACACCCAAAGGATTTCTTGGAAAGCATATTCTTGTATCTTATGCATAAAAACCAATGGCTTCCTTGCCAAGAACTCTCTAGCATTCCTGATAATCACAACCAGAAATGTCCCTTCTGGTCTATGTGGCTGACAAGGAGACATATAGGCCAAGATCCTGCATTGGGAGATGTAGCTATGGAGATACAACTATGATAGTCTTATATTTGACGTATCCCACAAATCTGCCTTTTTTCAACTGCATTCTCACATGCCCAGCCATTTCTTGGTAATGGAGCAACAGACGAGCATCTAATTATAGCTGGATGCACAGCAACAGACATCCATGGTGATCACCTCGCGGTCCTCCAGAAGTCCATGCGGATGATGTCTTTCAGGGATACTTGTCTACTGCTCCCCTACCACATCTGGTGAGAACATGTCAGGTGAACATATGAGAGAAAAAAGCCTTCCTAGTGGCAGCTCCCAAACTGTGGAACTCCCTTTCCTGGGAGGTCTGACTGGCCCCCTCCCTGCTGTCTTTCTGTCAGCAGATAAAACCTTTTGGTAAAGGCAGATCGTTTTAAATGGGGAGGTGGTGTAATGTTTTTATTATGTTTTAAATGTCTTTTTAATGCTGTTTCAACTACTGTTTTTTTTAACTTCTTTTTAAATCAAAGTTAGTTTAATTGTATTTTAACTTTTGTACAAGTTTTCTTTTTAATTGTACTGTGGGTTTTCGGCACTGCCTTGGGTCCCATACTAGGAGAAAGGTGGAACAATGAATGAATGAATGAATGAATTAATTACAGTTCCCAGTTACTTGGAAATTGTCAGGGTAGGCTGGCTGCTAGGGAGCAGAGTTCTGCCTCTAAATGCTGTTTCCCTCTCTATATCCAAAGTAGACAAAAAAAACCCTAACAAAAAACTGAGCAGAAGCAACTAAAGAATCTCTTGCAGTTTCAAAAAGTAGCCAGTGTAAGGCCCACAGAGAGGAAGACCCCGAAATGGCTTCTGACGTTTGTACTGTGCTAGAGCAAGAACTAGTAAAAACAAACAATCCAATGCCTATGAAGCAGAGAACTCTAAGAGAGCCTATTAATAACAGCCCTGCTCAGGACTTGCAAAGTCAGGGCTGTGGTTTCCTTTTTTAAGTCAGTCCATCCGTAATCTGGTCTTCCTTTTTTCCACTTCGCTCCACTTTCCCTAACTTTTTATTCTGACGGTATTATAGTAATAATTCCCTCCCTCTGTTTCCAGTGTTCAGTGGGAGAGCGTCCTTGCTTAGACGGCAAAATGGTTCTACTCATGCACAAGGGGAAAATGTCAGCAGGTCCAGGAGAACTCAAAGAACTGCTTATAGTCCAAAAACCCCTAAGAGGGAGAGGGAAGCGAAACCAGTCGAATGCAGACCAAGAATGCCCTGTGGCAATGCGATACTGAATGGCAACTGAGGAGAAAAACGGAAAAGAGGGAGTATGATAAGGGATGACTGGGTGTCTTGAATTGCAGCAGTTCATGCTGCAACATTTTGTTGCAAGACCCATTAGTATAATCATCTTAATAAAACAACAACAACAACAACAATAATTGATACCAATTACTAACAAGAGCAATAACATATAACAATACCATTTCTCACAACCTACTCTGTTTATAAAGCCTATTTTAAAAAACAACAACAAACCTGTCCTCTTTCTTCTATCTGCTTTCGCTCCTTCAGAAGGTGCTCCACACGGGAGACGCTGTCTCCAATATCTGTGAAACCTGCTTGTGTTTCCATCAGGTTGTCCAGTACCAGTTTGACCTACAAGGAAAATGTGCACAGACAGATGAAACAAATGAACAAGCTTCCCAAACTTCCCTGGATGTTACTTGTTTATAATCAAGGAAGCATTCCCTTTTTTTTACCAATATCTGTTCTCAATAAATGGGAACACCTTCAACAGAATTATGGAAGCACATCAGATAAACTATTCTGATTCTTTTTGACAACAGAGTGTAGTGGATACACCAGCTAAATCACTCTTAATATTTTCATGTCACACAGTCCACAAAACTGCAACGTGGGCATGAAGCAACCATACATTTCTGGTTTTGTATCTCACGCAGGTACATATTTTGTGGACTCAGGCCATTTCCACACTAGACTGCTGTAGCGGTACTATTCCACTTTCAACATCCTATGGAATCCTGGGGTTTGCAGTTTCGGGAGGGGCCAGCTGGCCCCTCCCGAAACTGCAAACCCCAGGATTCCATAGGATGTTGAAAGTGGAATAGTAGCGCTACAACAGTCCAGTGCAGAAACGGCTTCAGACTGGCCACAACTTCACCTAAGGGGGAAAAAATGTTTCTGAGGTGATAGAATCACCATCTTCAAATATTTCACAGGCTATCACAAAGATAATAAAACATATTTATGATAGGTCTGGAAACCTCCTTACTGCACACAGTCCAAACAAGCATTTCTTCTGCATGGTTGAGCACTGAAAAATAAGGATTCTGTGTAAGTCTGACACAGAAGCTGGTTGTACACAGGATGGATTGGTCAGTGTCCGTGATGTCTGCCCAAACTTTGCCTCACTTGCTGAGCCCCAGAATCGTATTGCTGTTCTAAAAACACTCTCATTTTTAGTTAACAGGTTGGTGAAGAAACAGATAAATGGGTGTAAACAAACTTGAGGCAATCTTAAACATTAGAGGTGCAGGGCGAAGTTTGTTGCTTGAAGCATGAGAGAAGAGGTAAGGCCAATAACTGAGCTAGAATTAGCTCAAGGATGTGCCACCTCTTTTAGCAGAAGGGCCAAATTCAATTTCAGAGAGGTTCTCAGGGTCCACATTCTAGTAGTACATGCGGCTAAAGGCAAACAGCAGGATTAAAAAGGCCAGCACATTTTATCTTAAAGCTCTTACACTCATTAACTAAGCAGTAATTCCCTACCACTTTGCAGACTGTCCCATTGTAAGGGACCCATAATTTTACTTCTGTTAAAATGCCCCAATTCTCACCAGACATTGTAAAAATCACATCTATGTGCCTACATTTCTAAAGCTGTTGGTCCTGCTTTCACTGGCCTCTCCCATCTTATTAGTAGTGCCATCTTCAAGGGGGTTAGTAGCTCTGAAATATTAAGGTGGTGATTTAGATCACAAAAACAGCACACTGGGATGGGGAATATTAATCCATCTCCAGTGCCACTGCTCTGATGAGATTTTGAGCACCTTGCACCTGTATTAATACATGTCCATAAATCCAGTGGTGAATGTCCCAGGTAATAGACAGTTTGGCCCCTTAATGCTTGGAGGTCAAGAGGGATGAAGCTAAGCAACATTTCCTTTTTTTAATATGTTCTGGTTAATTTTATGCTATCAAATCATCCCTAACAAGATGACAATACCTCCCAAGATACAGTAGTAGATAAGGTATTATCACAGTACATAAAAATTAGAAATGTCAAAAATATTTTCTTACACAGCCAACTAAAAGGCCTTGAACTTTGGAAACCCAGTATAATCTCAATGCCTCCCCCCCACATTCAATAAATCAGTTCAAATCATTGGAACATTGCCTTTCTCTTTCTTTCTCTGCTTCAGCTATTTAAGGTTTACCAGTTAATTTTTCAAATCAGAGCTAGTTGCCTTACTTTATAAAACTAGGTCTTGACAGATAGCCCCTTTAAATTCTTCTGATGACCAATCTAGTGCTACTAACAGATAACCAGTTAAATGGTTTTGAAGAACTGAGCATTTTCTGCCCTTCTCTAAATTCTGCCTGAGATTTGTAATGCCATTTTGTCTTCCTTTCTATTCACTATTTTGTGAATAATACATGTCAATCTCAACTAACAAATGAAGTAAACAATTAGCAGGTAATTCACTAGGGCCAGAAAAAAGCACAAAAATAAGGAATAAACAAGAAAAATACCTCTCTAAAATCTTGCTCGAAGTGTCGAAGCTGCAAGCACTGTTCTAATTTTAGGTGGTGCTTGGACCAAAACTGATCAAAGGCTCTCTCTGTTTCATCCAACTGAGCTAGCAACCTGTCGAGGCAATGAAAGAATGACATTTGATTCAGAGAGACAATCCCAATGGGCTACAGTACAGAAGACAGAGATAGAATAAAGTGGAATAAAGAAGGAAAAGAGACAGGACAACTGTCAATTAGAACAAAGTCTAAGTGAGGCACTAATTGGAATACTGCCAAGTGTTGTTAATTGCCTTCAAATTGGCTTCAACATATCATGACCCTATGAATGTGAGATCCAGAAGCCCTGGTCTTCAGCTGTTTTCACCAGATCTTTCAAACTCATGGCCATGGCTTCCTTGATTGTGTCTTCTTTGTTTTGTGTGCCTTCAAGTCATTTTTGACATAAGGAAATCCTAAGGCAAACCTATCATAGGGTTTTCTGGGGCTCTGTGTGTGTGTGAGTGTAACAGAAAGAGACTCGCCCAAGGTCACCCACTGCGTTTCCACCACCAAAGGAGAACTGAACCCTGGTCTCCTGGCTTGTAGTCAAGGGCTGAAAACTTTACTGATCATTACTGTCGAATGAGTCATGTTGTCTTCTTTTATGCTCAAAGCTTTATCAACTCAGTTTGATCATTTAGGTCTCTAGCGGGTTCAGCCTTTATTTGCACTTGGGACTCATTTGTCTTTTTGGCAGCCTATGGTACCTATCGTACCATTTAGTTTCAGTTTCAGTACTTTTCAGTTATTTGAAAGTATACCCCTGGAAGCAGACTTCTGATTCAATGGTGTTAAATTACCATTGATGTATGTGAGGAAGCAGACTGACTCTACAAAAGCTTATGCTACAAACAACTTTCTCTCATTCTCAACAAGATCCCTTTGTATACTAATACAAACTAACATGGCCATTTCTTTACGTGACAACAGCTATACAAGCAGATCTGACACAGATCTTAATCCAGTAATTCTTACAGATGCAAGAGAACAACTGATGTTGTTATTATTCATTAGGGTTGCAATTCTGTACACAGTCCCCTAGCAGGAAGTGCCACTGAATTTACTGGATGAACTTGTGGAACTTCACTTGAATTGTCCTGTTAATGTAACCTAATGTCCAGCTGGAGAAACGTGAGGATAAAAGTGGGAAACAATTCTTCATTAATTATACTGCATTGTAGCAGAGCAGCACGATATAAGAAGAGACTTTTCAGTGAACAACTGTGACCAAGTAGGATAACGCACTAAAACTCCCTCTTCTACACAATCATTGAGGGCATGGAGGGCATAGAATGTTACTGTCCTGTCCGTTCTCCGGAATACTCAGTTCCTGGAAGTGGGCCATGCATCAACAGCTACAAATTTTAGAGACATCCTTGAAAAGTTTCTTTCCACTCATAGGATGGGATAAACCCTTTCAGCAATTTTTACGCCGCATTCTACTTTTCTGATTGTGTTTTACTGTAGAACACTTCCACAAATATCTGAAAGGCAGTATATAATTATGTCCAATTAAAAAAACCACTAATTTAATCAAAGATTCAGGAGTTTTGTAATCTTTTGCATCTAACCACCCTGTAATCAATCCTAGGCCATTTCTGCACTAGACTGTTATAGCGCTATCATTCCACTTGCAACATCCTATGGAATCCTGGGGTTTGTAGTTTCGGGAGGGGCCAGGCAGCCCCTCCCGAAACTGCAAACCCCAGGATTCCATAGGATGTTGCAAGTGGAATGACAGCGCTATAACAGTCTAGTGTGGAAATGGCCCTATAGTTCCTAACTGAGTTAAATTCCATGCCCTAAACCAGTGCTACTCAAAATGGTGATTCACAGACCAGTGTTGATCCAAGAGTGATCAGCTCTCAGCCCCTAGTAGGTTTCCAGAAAAGAAAGAAACAACTATAGCCAGTGGGCACAAATACTGTATGAGTCCCAGACACATTGAAGAAAGAAATGCTAGTGTCCCACATCAGATAGCTTAGGAAGCACTGTTCTAAAAAATTAAGTGGGCATATAGCTAACCATAGCACATGCTCTTCAAATATACAGGGCCTTGTTTGTTTTCACAGTTTAATGTTGAATTTATGCTAATAACAATATTTTAAGCCTTTCCGAAGATCTCTTTCTCTCTCCCACCTCAACTAAATTGGAGTGTTTTTGCCAATAACAGCTGAGCCAGCGAACCTGCGTAAAGACTCTTTAAAATCTGAATAGCGGGGGGCAAAAAATACTGAATTTTGAATAACTGGTAAGCCATGCTAAGACAAAGTTTCTTAAAGAAACAGTGGCCATTGAAATAGAATACAGAATGGGGTGAAATTTTCTCCCGTTCTCTTAAACCAATTGCAAATCTCCTCACCTCCACTGTACCATGACTAGCAACATCATTATTATTCATTATTTTATTTATCTATATCCCAACTTTCCTCTCAGAACTAGGGATCAAGTTGGTTTACAAAAGCTAAAACACATACAGATAAAACATATCTTAATATAAATATACAAAAAATATTAAAATATACTTATACTGTTTATAAAACCAAAAACAATTTTAAAATACCCATTAAAAAGGGAAGAAATAAAACTAGTTACAGCGCAATAAGCTCTTCCCTTAGAATCTGGTCTCAAAGATAGTTGGAATTAACAAGTTGGAGGTTTTTTTTTAAAGGAGGGAGATAATATAGCCTGCTTCAGAAGGGTGTTTCAGAGTCTATATACATTTTTTTATAAGCAAATGGTATAGACACTTGGATGGAATCTCAATGGGTGAACTTTCTACTTTTGGCCCTTGGGCTCAACCTTGAAGTTGACAGGGCCAGCCTGAGACATTTTGGAGAGCAACAAATTGTGGTCCACCAAAGTATGCTGGACCTAAGGCCAGCAGGATTATTTTGGTACATGAGTACGGTTGTCTCATCAAATACAGGACAGGGCTCCTGTCTCTTTAAGGGTTACGTAGGAGAAGAAATTTCAGCGGGATATGCTTCTTATGCAAGTGACTTCTGTTGACATTATCTCTTAAGACATTATCTCTTAGATACAAATATTAAAAGGATGGGAGTCCTATTCCTTATTTCATCTAGCAAACCTACACACAAGACAGAAAATCCCACAAGCAGCTGTCTTTTCTCTAGCGGTAAAACAGGATTTGGCATCTGCAGAGTAGGTGGGGGCCATTTTATTCCCCTGCACACCTCTGATGGGTTGTACCAATATGCCTGACACAACTGAAAATGAGGCCATGTCGCCTCTGGTTTCATTGTCAGCTGATTCTTGTATTTTTAACATGTTTAGAGATATGTTTTGGGCAAGATTTCTTACCCATTTGGAGTGGGTTTTGTTCGAACATCTGAAATCACCTGAAAAAAAATGAGAGAGCGGGATTGCGGGCTTTGGGGGCTTCAGAACCAAAAATTGAGGCCTGAGGGAGCCATACAGCCCATACTTTGCCTACTCCTGCAGTGAAAGAAATGTAACAATAACATATTAAATTACTAAAAAATTTCTCATCATTTTACAAAACACAAACATTTCATGTCACTCTGCCTAAGGAGAGTGCCGGTGCTGCTTGTCATCGGCCTGGGACAACTGTTTCACCATATGAAAGGTTAAGGATCCCTTTGCAAAAATATGCCCTTCTTCTCTCCTTCCTGACATTTCTGATCCAAAAGACATTACAAAAGAAGCAGCCGGGGATGATCCAAATTAGGCCCCACAGTTGTTTTTTCAATGCATGTTAGCAATAAGCAGATTACTTTTGTTTAAAACACGCAAAGTGGGTATGTACAATGTAAATAATTAGGGATGGGCCAACCGAATCCTCAAATCCTCGAATCCTCAGCAAGGATTTGAGATTCATGGATCCGAATCCCTGCACCAAAATAGGCAAACCAAATCTTTTGAATCCACCAACCAAAAAATAGTTGTTTTTTTTAAAAAATGGGTGCCTCTGAGTAGAAGTGTTTTCTTTCCCTCGCTTTTTAAACCCTTTTTAAAAAAAAGGATTCGAAAAATTCGAGATTCGTGGATTCCCAGAACCTTCCAGGGATTCGGATTCAGAAAATTCTGGATTCGTTCCATCCCTACAAATAATGATTAAGATTGAGGATAAAGACAAGTTTACGGATGTCAAGATCCAGTCAGCAAAACTGGTTACTTAGAACTCAATTTTTTTCCCCAACCTTTCCACAGTTGCCACATTTTCTAATTCATCTGGACTAAGTTTGCTGGTAGCACTTCGTGTGACAGGCTCTCTGATACAAGTCAAGAGTGTGGCTCCCTGCTTTACAGCCAGTTTCAGCTCATCCTGAAAAGAGAGAGAAAAACAACAAAGAAATGTAGTCATTTCATCACAGCGTATCTTAATATCTGACTTAAGAACTACTGGAAAGACACATGAGGACTGTCAGATCTGTGTCGCTTTTCTGAAATTTGTAATGCAATTCTCCGCTCAAAAATGTTTGCAAAATTGTGTATATTATATGCAAGTGCATACAAAAATGCATAATATCTGTGAAAATAATTTAGAAAATGCATTATGCTATAAAAATGCTTGCCAAAATTCTATCTATTTGGCAAAAGTGTACTAAATAAAATATCTTTGTTTTTAAAATGTGCAGATTTTTCATAAAAATACCGATTGATGTGCAAAAAACATGAAGAAATGTTCATAAATTTGGAAAAATCAGAAAATGACACAAGCTGGAATTGACAGGTTCATCTATCCCTCATTCTGATGCACAAGGAGACAATTCAAGAACCCAACTCAAGAAGAAGGACTTAGTCCAAGGAGATAATTATAGATTTTGAAAGTTGTGAGGGAAGATAATCTTAAATGCTTCCTCCAAGAAGAAAAAGTCATCTTAAAACAACTATGGTGTTGGAAAATACAAACAAAAACAATTCAGCTTGCTTTCAACATGCCACAAATATGACCAGGACCCTACCTCCCTTTATGAGACCCTTAGAGCATTGAGATCTTCTAGAGAGGTCCTTCTCTCTGTCCTACCACCTTCTCAGGCTCATTTGGTGAGAACAAAGGAGAGAGCCTCCTCTGTGGCTGCTCCCAGATTTTGGACCTTCCCCCCCTAGGGAGGCTAAGACAGTTCTGTCCTTGCTGCCCTTCTGCTGGCAAGGTAAAACGTTCAAGCTTTTAGAAACTAAACGGAATTGGCTATTTTATGGTTTGTATTTTTTTAAAATGATTTTTCATGTTCTTTACATTACAAATTATTTCACTGTCTTTTAAATACCTTTTATATTTGTGCTTTTATTTAAGTTTAGGTATCATTTTTAATATGTATTGTTTTTAAAAATGTTGTAAGCCTCCTTAAGTCCCATTATTGGTAGAAAGATCAGGATATAAGTGAACAAAATAAATAAATAAATCAGTGGTTCTCAAAGTTTTTACCCCTGTTACCCCCTTCACATCAACATGCAGACATCATGCCTGTCAATGTCCAGCCAGCCGCTAAGCAGACACAGAGGCAGGAGCTGAGTTTTATGGCTTTAGTCGTAAATAAAGCAAAGCAGTTACATCACCAAAAGAAAGTATACACAAGCGACAAAGTCCCAGGAGCAGCAGACTCAGGCAGCAAGGTCTGACTGGGGCAGAGAGCTCACGATACGGGACACAGATTCGCGGTTGGTAGACGGTTGTCGCCCCGTGCCCACCCCCAACAGCATCTGACTTAAGTACTCAGTTTTCAGCCCAGCTGAGGCCGGTCAACTGTCCGTTGGCCCCGCTCACAGCTGGAGCCTCTCAAGAGTTCAGAGCTGATTCATCAAGTGCTTCTCCCGCAGTCGCTGAGACCTCCAGACCGCCCCCTTCTCCAGTCGCCTCTGCAGGAACGTGGGGGGGAGGGTCTGCTGCAAACTCTGCACTGGAGTCAGAAACCCCGGCCTCTGCCTCTGGAGCACAAACGTCTGCTGCAAACTCTGGGTTGGAGTCAGAGACCCCGGCCTCTGCCTCTGGAGCTCAAACGTCTGCTGCAGGTGCTGGCCTGGGCTCCGTGCCAGGGACAGCTGGGGAGTCGCAGGCAGGCTCCTCCCTAGACTCTGAAGCAGACCCCCCTCCGGGAGGCCCCTCCCTGGGACTCACCCCGGGCTCGGGGTCCAAGTCTGAATGGGGAGCGAGGTCAGCCTGGCTCATGACAACGCTTGCCCAGCTTGATGTCATACACATATCACACACATCCCATCTCCTACCTTATGCATCTCTCCCTCTGTCCCTCAGGCCCCGCATGCCACATGCACCCTTCATCTTAACATCGAGCTCTTGCACCCCATGCATCCTCTCTTTGCTACCCACTATCCACCAACCCACAAAACTGTCCTGTGGCCGCTAACGAGTATGTGCCTGTTGTACCAACGACAGAACATTCAGAGACTCTGAGTGGGAAAAGCATGAAAAAGGGAGGCAAGTTTTGCTATGTTTGAGGTTCGAGGAAGGCAGAAGGAGGGAAGATGCTTTGTGTCACTCTTTTGCAGTCATTCTTCAACAGTGTACGAACATGTGCGCATGCACACACAGACACGCACACACAGAGGCATGTCCTTCTTTTTCACACTTGCTGTACTTGCAGGTTGACTTTTCTTGTGCCCCACTTGAGCAACTATTGTGCCTCTCCTAAGTGTCCTGCCGCACAGTTTGAGAACCACTGAAATAAATTTTCTCTTTGTCTCCTAGTTCCTGGATCTCAAAATCTATAACTATCACTGACAATTAGACTCAGTCTATTCATTCTGGGGGAAAAAAGTCACATGCAGCCTTCCAGATACTGTTGAATTTCAGTTCCTAGAATTCCTCACCACTGGTTATGTTGGCTAGAGCTGACGGGCACTGCCACCCAACAATGTCTGGAGGGCCACACAAGTCCCTCCCCTGGATGATGTAACTTTATTTCAGTAACCAAAAACAGACTTATCAGGGAAGAAGCAAACCTTATCCCTCCAGATGTTTTGAACTATAACTGACAACTTTTGTGACTGATAGGCTACCTGGCTGGGGCTTATGAAAGCTTTGGTCCCAAAATTCATAGAAGGGGATTTCCCTGAAAAGAGTTTTATGGCCTTCCCATAATGTAACATTACGCCGTATCAATTCTCTCTCTCAGGTTTTACCCAAGAAAGTGCCAGAAAAAGGTAGTTTCTTTCTTTCTTAAAGATATCTACGTGATGGCAGTGACTAATTTCATTATTTCAATGAAGCTCAGCCAAAAAAAGCAACACTGAGTGGGTGCGGGAGTGATGTAAAAATGCTGTGATATGGAAGGAGAACATCCCACCTACAGGCCTGATTTGATTTGAGCTGCTGATCTAAATCAACTCCCTTTCCTAACCTCCATTTCTTGTTTTCCAGTCTGAGACAGAAGATTACAGTGAGATTTCCCACTCCTTCCTGCTCCCCACTGGGAACATAAGCTGAGTCCCTATTCCCACTCATCCTGCTTTTCTGATGGGGAATCTGAGTGCATTAATGAAAAATTCTACAAATAATCTCTGAGCTGAGTCTGCAGATAGTGGCACTACATCCCTCACTCTGCTTGTATTCCCTGCCAAGAATGTGAATGATGTGGGGGAAGAACAGCCACCATCCCCAAACTGGAAACAGTAGAAACATCCTCTGTGCAGGGAACCCCTTTCTCTTACCTCCAAGGAGAAGGAGAAAATTACATCTGGAAATAGCATACCCTCCAACATTTCACAGATGAAAACTGAGACACATGTGGCCAAGCAACATCAGTGTGGTCAAGGGGGCAAAAGAACTCACAAACAACGACAAGCTGCAGCATTTTGCTTTTGCTTGAGAGTACTGGGAAGTGCAAGATTCCAACCCCTCCTATCATTTCCCCCCTAATGAGTTAATGGAGTGAAATCTACTTTTGTACCTTGAACTCGGTTTACAGCAACTGAAAGTAAGCTGACCTCAAAGGAGGAAAGATGAGGTGGAAAGAAAAACTGGGACATTTTAAAAGCAGCTTTAAGAAATGGGACAACAGAGGATTAATTGGTTCCCCACCCACAGCACATCCAATGAATACCCCCCCGACCACCTAAAATTGGCATAAAAGCACAACTGATTTTTCATACAGGAAATCATAGCACGACAGAAATGAGAAAGATCATTAATGGATTTTTTGTGTTAATAAAGAGAAATGCTTTCCAAATGGTTTCCCACTGGCAACAGAACAATGATGACGTCATGTGATAAGTCCCAGCCAAAGATGCTATTATGCTGCTGTATGTGGGATTTACCTATCTGTATGATAAAACCCCAAGTATCTGGTTATTTTGATTGCACCCTACCATGTTTTTGTCTCTGATTTTTGTAATATAAATAAATAGTTCCTAGGAAAACAGTGAAGCATCACAGCTTGTTTCTGCTGTCCTTTAACACAGAACAACAGCATAAACAGATTTTTTTTAAAAAAAAATTGAATTCAACCTCAAAAAGACTATGATTGGAGAGGGATGTGGAAATGGCAAGCCTTCAACACTCTTTCTCAGGGTCAGGGCCAGGGAGACAAAAATGCTCACCTTCAACTTGTTGTGCTGTTCGGTGTGTGAGGACAGCAACTCTTCAGTGCACGGCACATCATTGGGTAGTTCTGTCTCAGCCAAGTCTGTCCCAAAGGTCTGTAACATCTGTGCTGTCGTTTTCACTGTCATGGCAAAATTCTCAATGGCCTGCAAGAACAGTGCAATGAAAAAACAACAACCCTCTGTTAAAGTATTTTATTCCACAGGTTAAAGATAGTATTTGTTAAAATACCAAACATGTTGCATTTCCTCTTTTAAGTTTTCTAAGCAAGTGGAAGTTGTCCCATGCACGTTCAGCAGGAATTCAGTTCCACTGATCTCAGTGAGGTATTCCACGTGGGTATGCATACGGTGTGCTGCTAACCAACTTGGGGAATGCTATATACATGGTTGCCAATACAGGCCTTCCTCCACATTTTGATTATTTGTGAGGCTCATGCATGTCACACCAAGACAACAGGTAAGGAAATGGGGGGAAGACTTGCGCAAGCCTTCCTTCTCCCCTCCGGGGCTCCTCCCTCCCGTTCCCTTGTGTTTGGTCCTGGTGTGGAAAAGGCAAAGGAATAGGAGGGGGATCACAGGGAGGGGGTTATTTGTGACTTTTCCACTTTTGCAAGGGTTCTGCACTCCAAACCCTTGCAAAAATGGAATGGCTACCACATATTAAAGATTAAACATTCATGGCATCCTAACACATGTCAATACATTTCCAGTCTGAACTTGATGTGCTAATAATGAATTTAGGGTCCTAAATGGCTTGGGGCCTTCATCCTTGAAGGAGTGCCTCTCCACACATATGTCTGCCTGAGACCTGACCTGCAGGGGGGCCCTCTTCTGTGTCCCATCAATCAGGACAGTACACTGTGGGAGGATGTGGGAGAGGGCCTTCTTTGTCGTGGCACCCTCATTACGGAATCCCCTCCCCTTTGAGGTCTGATTGGCACCAATGCTGCTGTTATTCCAGTGTCAAATGAAAACACAGTTGTCCTCTAAAGCTACTGGGACCTTATTGGTTTTACACAAATCCGCACTTGAGTGTAGTCTGAAATAATTTTAAACTATTTTAACTGCTTTTCATCAGCCTTCTATCAACTTGCTAAATTGTTTAATATGCTCTTAGTCTTTTAATATAGTTTTTATTAGTTACGTTGTTTCAAAGTTGATTTTATTGAATGCCACCCTGAGATCTCTAGACAGAGAGTTGGAGAGAAATATTTAAATAAATAAATTCCACAATGTGCTCTTATGCCTTTTCATACATCATTTTTTCCCTCCACACACCTCCAAGCAGAGGGACATTTTTACAGAGTTAAGTCTTGTTTGGCGGAAGACAAATCGTTGGGAGAGTTTAGGTGGGTTTTTTAAAAATAACAATGTTTACTGACAAACGCATAAATGGTGTAATCATTTGGGATGCACGGAATTACACAAAAGCTACCAGAGCTTCCTAAAATATAAAGCATGCGAGCAAAGCACACAGAAACCTACTCCACAAACTCTACTCCTTGCCCTCTAAGAGATTTTTTTTCCCAGCAATTCTGTCTGACCTTTCATGCTGGTTCCAGATCCATAATAGGAAGTAAATGTCACATATATCCCTGATTCACTTACCTGGGCAGCCATGAAGAAAGGCTTGATTTGACACTCATAAAAACACAGGAATGTTTAGAAGCTAATAGTGCTGGGTTACTCCCTGTGTTCTGCTGCTTCAGGCTGTTGAATGAACCAACTTCTATACTAGAAGTGGGACACTCTAGGAGAAAAATGCCTGAAGTGACAGAACCCTGGGAAGGTAAGGTGGAGAAGAATTAGGGCTCTTCACCCATCTGCTCGTACTAATAGAGAAATTAGACTGCAATCACCAGCTTTTTAGGGGATAAAATAACGGAAGCTGATCCTACCATCTCCTGTTTAACCCTGGAATGTATCTCATGCCCAATACAAGATCGATCAAGTCATTAAGAGTAAATAAAAATGATGCTTCAAAATACTATGAAAATAAGCAGTAGGAGATTCCTTAAAATAAAGTGCTCAAAAGCTATTTTTAGAGGATCCGCAAAGCTTTGATCGAATTCAGCTGTCACAACAAAGGGGTTTTGCTCTGCGCTGCTTTTTCAAAAAGGAAAATATATATCATTTTTGTTTCTAATGTTTCTCTCTCATATAACGAGAACGGTGCCCCGTATTTTTGAAGGAAAAAAATAGGAGAGAAGACGGTACACAATCCAGCAAAATGTAAAGCATATCACATTCCAGTGATTTCAAGAGGAGAGTTAATCATGCATGTAAATCTCTGGCAGTGAAATATATATGGTTTAAAATTGCTTTTAAAAAGTATTCAAGACTGTTGTTGGTGTGTACCTTCAAACCATTTTTTTAGGCCTCCCTAAACTGCAAACCCCAGGATTCCATAAGATGTTGAAAGTGGAATAATAGTGCTATAACAGTCTAGTGCAGAAACGGCCTGAGAGAGTATGACTTGGTGTAGGTCACCCAATGGGTTTCCCTGGCTGCATGAGGATCTGAACTCAGCTCATAGTCCAAAATTCAAACCACTACATGATGCTAGCTCTCGTTTAGTACTGTACTTATACCTAAAAAATAAATTCTTTTAAGCTAACTTATCAGAGAACACATGTATATCACCATTATTGTCTCTTTAACCTGGATAATAAATGTTCAATTTTACCCATTGTAATTTTACCAATGTAAATTTTTTTAGCTCTACTTTATTTTAATTTGTTGTAAACTGCTTTGTATTCTGTGCTGGGAGTAACACAGGATATAAATTTGGTGAATGGGTGCGTAATTAAATAGACAAGAAAGAAAATATTGCCCTATTCAGTTTGAGTTACATTATTCAAATATGAGTGCATGTTTCAGATCAAGATGCAGCTCCACCAACAGAACCAGGGCTGATCTAGATTTCTTTATTTCGCTGTTTTATTGGAAAACTACAGAGTGCAGAAGCTCAGTAGTGAAACTGTGAACCAGGAAAGCTGTGTGTTCAAAATTTCCTTTAGCCATTAAATTCATCAGTGGCCTACAGCAGTGACTATTAACTTCTCTTAGGAAACACAGAACGAGGAATAACGAGTTACAAACAACATTGTTACCTATAAGGTGTTTGAGAATAGTTTTTTAATAATTAGTTGTTTCTTAAACTTCTGTGGTTCACATTATTGTTTCTTCCTAAAAACTGGAGGGTGAGAACCCAGAACAAGTCCTTAAGATTTACCACATTTCCCCCCGCTTTTTAAAATGCAGGAAATCAACAGATGCTACTTACAGTTCGATGGTGTATCCACTGGCTGTGTCCATATTCCAAGGTTCCACCTAACTCCCGGGTAAGCTGGCTTTTGTCAATGTAACCATGTAAGTCAGAAACCGAATTTAACATGATGATCTGCGTAAGTCAAACAACAACAGAATATACAATACATTCTTTTTCTGAACCAGAAAGAACATTGCGCCTTAATCCCACTCCTTTCCTGCAGCTTTGGTGCTGTGATATGAAACTTTGGCCTTTCCGCACCCTACATTTTCGCAGAGTCCTCCAGTGGCAATCCTGGCATTGGCTGTGCTGGGAGGGGAGCGTGACACGAGTGCTCCCCTCCACACCGGCTGGCTCTGTAGTGAAGGAAGGACAATGGCCATGCCTCTTCCATCTGCAGTGCAGACTGGTACCTTCCAGGCTGCACTGGGGCAAGAAGTGCAGCCATTGTACTTCCCGGGCTGCTGCAAGTGGGTAAGTCCACGATGGTGGTACAATCATGGGTCATTGACAGGGAAAACCCATCAATGATTTAATCCATGACTGTGCCACCTGCGGATGGGAGAAAGACAGGACTGCAATGATGTCATCCAGAAGTATCATTATGGTCCCATCCTTCTCCTGTCCCCATGCCAGGATGGGAGGTTGGTCCAGAATGGGCCTTAAAATACAAATCTTTTGAACTCTGCTGCACATGAGGCACCTCATCACTACAAGGATTTTTTCAGACACATCAATTTGATGGAGCTCTATGTATGCTCTGGATTGGGGCTATCATTTATGAAAGTATTAGCACTGGAACAAACCAGATATAATACAGGAGATGCCTCTACTTCAGTTTGAATTACATCTAACTCAAGCCCAGGCTATTTGAAGGACCTTATCTTCCCATATAGCAGCCTAAATAGCCTAAAAGCACCAGATCCTGTCCGATCTTGGAAGCTAAGCAGAGTCAGCTCTGGTTAGTAGTTGGGCACCAACAAATACCAAGTCTCGCAGACTAAAGCCATTTCTGCACTAGACTGTTATAGTGCTATTATTCCAGTTTCAACATCCTCAAAGGCCCCTCCCTAAACTGCAAACCCCAGGATTCTATAGGATGTTGAAAGTGGAATAATAGCACTATAACTGTCTAGTGCGGAAACGGTCTATATGTCAGAGGAAGGAACAAGCAGATCCACCTCTGACTGTCTAGTCATAGGCAGAAATAGTCATAGGCTATTAAAAATTAAGAAGCGACCACAATGCATTACCCTTGATTATAAACAGGGACCCTTTTACACATCAGCCAGAATAAACTGACAGAATGAATAGCTTTAGATCATAATTCTGGTGCATGAAGATCTCTAATGCTGCTGAATACTCCCCCTGTGTAGAGAGACAGCTATAACAAACATTAGCTCTTTTTGCCTGACGTGTTGGTGTTTGTTTGTTTGGTCATGTGCAGGGAAGATTCTAAAATATGAAAAAAAATACATACTCTTTCTTTCTGCAAATGTCTAAAATTCAGAATTCTTCCATTTTATTACAGGGTGGACAATATGTGGCCCTGAATCTGCATGTGATCTCAAGGCTGTTTCTGTGGCCTATAGACTTCCCAAGCCTTCTTTATTATGCCTCCCACTAAAAAAGCTGAGACTTTTTTTAAAAGGTGAAAAATAATTAATATTTTAAATTTAAATTAGTTTCAGGGCCCCCTATTGTGCTCAATAAATAAATATATATATATATATATATATATATATATATATATATATATATATAAAAATAAATAAATAAAAATAAAATAATTTCAAAACCAGATGTGGACATCCAACCACTTTCAACTTTTTTTTTAAACATTCTTGGCAGTCCATGTGGTCTCTAGAGGGTCTTGTGGCATAAGGTTGCCAGTATAAAGGGATGTCTCTTACTTGAGCACCAGAACGCTTGTCCCTTATAATGCTAGCAGGGGTCCCTTATTATAAGGGATGTCCCTTATATGAGGGTTGGACAGTTTTCCGCTTTATGTAGACTCAATGAGATGTCAGAACATCCTGTATTTTGGAGTGTCGGCTCTTCACAAGGACAGAAATGTATGCCTCATGTAATTTATGAATGTGGACAATACGTTAAGTTTACAGAGAAATATATGGCTATTTTAATTGAAATCAATACTTTCATTTGGTATTTAAGTAGGACATAAACTTTATAGCTGCTAACTGATGGTCAATCCTGCATGTCATGAACTTTGACTATCCCTTATTGCTATTTTGAAAACCTGAAAACATTATCAGAGCATGAAATTGGCATCATAACCTGCTACAGCTGTCCACCTCTGCTCTGTCACCTTTTTCCGCATCCAAGTGCCATGCAGGTCAAAAACGGCTTTAGAATGCTGTTTGTCTCGGGGACAGCTAGTAGACCCCTTGCTGTGGGAGCAGTTAATCCACGCTCAGTTTTATGTTTACTCCTCCTCCCCCTCTCCTGCAGCAACAGATCTGCCAAATGCCACTGCTTTGCCCAGTGAATTATTTAGCTCTGGACAAGTGGAATATCAAGAGGAAAAGGAAAGCAGGAGAGAAAGACTGCTGACAGTTAGAAAGAAGAAAATGCAGAAACTGTGAAAGAATGCTGGTTTCCCCAACAACAAAAAGTGCTTACCGGTACCTTCATTTTAAAGTCATCGCGATAGAGTTTGATGCCGATGTCAGCGATTGCCCTTTGGATGAAACAGGATGGCCGCAGGACGAAGACCAGCTGCAAGTTCCCAGGAAACGCTCCCTAGAAAAGGCGAGAAAATGTGAGGCAACAAAGGGAACAGAATCTGCAGTCCCTAAAAAGAGGTCATGGAAAAGTCACTTTTGGTGGGGAGACTACAATTTGCAGAAATGTGATGTCTAGGGCAGAGCTTTCCAAACTTTTCACGTTGGTGACACACTTTTTAGACATGCATCATTTTGTGACACAGTAATTCAGTTTTACTAGCAAACTGGAGGTTAAACTAACCCCTTATAAGATATACAGACACATACATAAATTGTAATAACAAAATGTATGGGAACATAACATATCTCATGAAAAACCTTCATATACTTTTTAAAAATAAATATTTTTAAATATTTAAATTTAAAAATTTAAAAATGTTTAAATTTAAAAATTAAAAATATATGATTCATAAATAATAACATACATTTCCAAGATTGTAGGTGACACACCTACACACTTCAGGCAACACACTAACGTGTCACGGCACACCATTTGGAAAGCCCTGGTCTAGGGGATCCTGGGAACTGTAGTCCAAAAAATGAGTTTTCCAAGCTCTGATTAGGAGCAAGGAGGTCACCTTCTGAAGGGGCTATATTAATAAATGTCTGTGAACTCTCTGGTGAATCTCTTTCTTGACATCCACTGATGATGCACTGAGACCCAAATCTACCAAGACAGACTTCACATTAAGCACGAAAGTAGAGAGCAGCTTTTATTTTATTAACTCTTTTACTACTAATGTGTTATGAAACGTTTTTATTGATTTACTACACTTTTTCATGGCTTGCTCATCATCCACTGCTTTTAGTGCCAGTCCATTGTTGGAAGCATTCTTCAACTCTGTCCCCCCTTCCATACAATTTATGCATTAAATGCATTGTTTATTTAATAGATATGTAATATCTTGCCTTTCCAATTAATTGTCCATAGCAGCTTGCACTAGAAGAATATAAAATAAATATAAACCAGCCCCACCAGTGGAAATCTAGTAAACCAGCCATGAAGCCAAAGCAGTAGGTGCATTAAAACCAGCAACAATACTCATTTTGTGAAGGAATAGGGGAAATGTTTTTCTCTGCCACTAGAAATAGGATGGTTTAAGTGTAAAGTATGCCTATTTCAAATATATATTCCACAATGAGGGCACTACCACTATGGCCATTTCCATACTAGTCTGTTATAGCGCTATGATTCCACTTTCAACTTCCTATGGAATCGTGGCGTTTGCAGTTTCGGGGGGGGCATCCGGCCCCTCCCAAAACTGCAAACCCCAGGATTCCATAGGATGTTGAAAGTGGAATCATAGCGCTATAACAGATTAGTGTGGAAATGGTCTAAGTCTTGCCTCTGGCAGTCACTATCATCATGTCCAGTTGTAAGAACGCTGTCAAGGATAATTGCAGCAAAAGGCTAAGCATGAATTCCCCATAGAGTTGAATGAGCACTGTGGCTTCATTTCTCTCCAAACTTGGAGAAGTTACTTTTTTTAGACTACAGGGCCACTGGGGTATATTTGCAACCAAAAAAGTATCCTTTCCAAGTTTTGATTTTTCTCATACTACCCATTGAACTATCCAGGAAATCTGGTGCAGATTGCTGTCAAGAGAGCACAGTATTTACATAACATTTCTAAGTCAGAGGTCTAGTTCATGTTTCTTCAAATATTTGAAGCTACCTTTACACTGTTCCAGATCATTTGCTGACATGAGCCATTTCCGCACTAGATTGTTATAGTACTATTATTCCACTTTCAACATCCTATGGAATCCTGGGGCTTGCAGTTTAGGGAAGGGCCTCAAAACTGCAAACCCCAGGATTCCATAGGATTTTGAAAGCGGAATAATAGCACAATAACAGTCTAGTGCGGAAATGGCATGGTCCTGTTACAGTAGTTGCTTATTCATTTCTGACCCAGTTGAAAGAGCTGTGTTGAGGTTTAAAAACCCTACACAGTCTGGAACTACATTTTCTGAAGGGCTGACTGCACATATATAAGCCTACCCAAGCATTATGTTGGAGTAGGGAGCTTCTGAGCAGGTAGTGATTGGATTCCCCAGATCACGCTAGGGGAGACATCACACCCACAACTACATTTGCTTCAACCACGAAAAACCCAAGTGTGGATGGTGGTGGGAAGTGTCAAAACAGGTGAAAGGCACATGTGGCCCATGAGCTGTGAATTGTCCACCCTGGCATTAACCAGGGACTTTTCTCTCTGGCCTTCTTAGATTAGGGTGAGGGCCTTTTCTGTGATGGTCCCACACACTTAGAATTACCTCTCTACAGAGGTACACATGGCCCTGTTACAGGTGGTTTTCCAGTGTATGTCCATGAAAGTTTATGCTGTGATGTTATCTGTCAGTCTGAAAGATGCTGCTAGATCCCCACATCCTTTCCTTCTCATGGCAAAAGATATTAACATAGCTCCCCCCTTGAAGACTGCATTTTTACAAACCACCAAGTAGCCAGGAGATGTAGGGAGAAGGTCAGAAAGGCTAAAGCAAAGAACGAACTTAGGCTGGCCAGAGACATTAAAAATAATAAAAAGGGCTTTTTTAAATATGTCCGCAGCAAAAGGAAAAAGAAGGAGACGATAGGGTCGCTGTGCAGAGAAGATGGTGAATTACTAACAGGGGGAAGAGAAAAGGCAGAACTACTTAACACCTTCTTTGCCTCAGTTTTTTCCCAGAAGGATACAAGCACTCAACCTGGCAGTTGGGGAGCAGGTGAGGACACAGGGGAAATGAGGCACATAATAGGTAGAGAGGTTATACAGGAATACCTGGCCAAACTGGATGAATTCAAGTCTCCAGGGCCAGATGAATTGCATCCTAGGATATTAAAAGAACTGGCAGAGGTCTTTTCGGAACCGCTTGCTATAATCTTTGAGAAATCTTGGAGGACAGGAGAAGCTCCAGCAGACTGGAAGAGGGCAAATGTTGTCCCCATCTTCAAGAAGGGAAAAAAAGAGGATCCAAATAATTATCGCCCAGTCAGCCTGACATCGGTACCCGGAAAGATTCTGGAGCAGATCATTAAGCAGTCAGTTTCTGATCACTTAGAAAGCAACGCGGTAATCACGAGAAGTCAACATGGATTTCTCAAAAATAAGTCATGCCAGATTAATCTTATCTCTTTCTATGATAGAGTTACTAGCTTGATAGATGAAGGGAATGCTGTGGATGTAGCATTTCTCGATTTCAGTAAGGCCTTTGACAAAGTTCCCCATGACATTCTTGCAAAGAAGCTAGTAAAATGCGGGCTGGACAGGGCTACTGTCAGGTGGATCTGTAACTGGTTGACTGACCATTCCCAAAGGGTGCTCACCAATGGCTGCTTTTCATCCTGGAGAGAGGTGATTAGCGGGGTGCCACAGGGTTCCATCCTGGGCCCAGTGCTGTTCAATATTTTCATCAATGACTTGGATGAAGGAATAGAGGGCATGCTCATCAAATTTGCAGATGACACCAAATTGGGAGGGGTTGCTAATACGCCAGAGGACAGGATCAAAATTCAAAATGACCTGGATAGATTGGAGAGCTGGGCCAAAGCTAACAAAATGAAATTCAGCAGAGAGAAGTGTAAGGTCCTACACTTAGGTAGAAAAAATGGAATGCAGAAATATAGGATGGGGGACACGTGGCTGGATGGCAGTACGTGTGAAAGGGATCTAGGAGTCCTAATAGACCACAAGCTGAACATGAGTCAGCAGTGTGATGCGGCAGCCAGGAAAGCCAATGCAATTCTCGGCTGCATCAAGAGGAGTATGGTGTCTAGATCGAGGGAGGTACTGGTACCACTCTACTCTGCTTTGGTTAGACCTCATCTTGAATACTGTGTCCAGTTCTGGGCACCCCAATTCAAGAAGGACATGGTCAAGCTGGAGCAGGTCCAGAGGAGGGCGACCAAAATGGTGAAGGGCCTGGAAGCCAAGCCCTATGAGGATAGACTTAGAGAGCTCGGTATGTTCAGTCTGCAGAAGAGAAGGTTAAGAGGGGACACGATAGCCATGTTTAAATATTTGAAGGGATGCCATGTAGAGGAGGGAGAGGGCTTGTTTTCTGCCGCTCCAGAGACCAGGACAAGGAGCAATGGATTCAAGCTGCAGGAAAGGAGATTCCACCTGAACCTCAGGAAGAACTTCCTGACAGTCAGGGCTGTCTGGCAGTGGAATCTGCTGCCTCGGAGTGTGGTGGAGTCTCCTTCTTTGGAAGTTTTTAAGCAGAGGCTGGATGGCCATCTGTCGGGAGTGCTTTGAGGGTGTTCCTGCATGGCAGGGGGTTGGACTGGATGGCCCATGTGGTCTCTTCCAACTCTACATTTCTATGATTCTATGATTCTATGAAAGCAAGGTCATGGCAACATTTTCTGTCCTTATGTATTAGTTGAGCACAAAGTAACCAAAGGGTTAATTCACAAACAATTTTTATTCTGGAACTCAAAAGTTCTGCATAGGTTCTGATGGCCTATTCCTGGAAGCTCATCTGAAAATCTAATAACTGTTCTACTGTATTCTTCCAATCTAGCCCTTCCCAACATTGCACCCTCTGGACATTTGTGATGACAACTTCTATCACCTTATCCAGATTGAGTAACAACTGTTATACAAAGTGAGGGTGAAGGGATTCATAGTCCAACACATCTGTGGGGTGCAGGTTCATGAAAGCTTCTCTCATCTTTTTCTTTACAAGTGGTAGTAAACTTTGCCAACCCTATTACTGTTGCTAGTCTTGCACTAATAACACTGGAAGGTTGATGTGTACATGCAGAATGAGGTGGAAAATCTCAGAGATGCTGCCAGAGTCCTGAGGTAGTAAAAATGTGAGACAGTATCATTTAATTAAGCAAATGAGGAAATCACATTTTTAATTACTTTCCTCAAAAAACAAATTCCCTACAAGTGGAAATCTAGTCTAGTAGGGAGTGAGTGGAGCTCCCTCGTCTGCTAGATTTTTATGGGGAATGACACAGGAAATGTGTTTAGTGTTTCCTGACTCTTCTCATATTTATATAATGAAGTTGTGGCAGGCTCTGTATCTGATTAGAGCTTGGAGAAGTCGAGAACACCATTCCTAGAATCCCAGCAAGCATGGCCACATGGATTCTGGGAGACACAGTCCAAAAACATAATTTTTCCAAGCTCTGGATTTGATCAGAGCAGTGACTGAGTGACTCTTTTCTCCCATATTCAAACTGCTTTAATTGCGAATGCATCCCATGTGCAGACTTTGGTAAATCAAAAATGAAACAGCTCTCAGCCATCTGCATTGGTCATATTCAATAGGTTCAACAGGTATAGCTGTTCCCAGAATAGATCATGTTGTAGCTGCCTGCCATGTACTTTTTAAAGATGTGGAGCCTGTAAGCAGGGGAAAAGGTGTTGGTAACTCTAATTTATTATCACAAACATGACCAAATACACAGCCGTTTGAAACCAAGTGTTAAGTGCTCAAAGTCTTCTCTCTAACTAGGTAAATTTGTTTTGCTTTAACTCACAATCAAATATTTTAAACTTTCAAATTCCTTCTGTTGTGTTTATGAAATTTTTTTTGCTAATTCTGGAAGGTTCTTTGAGAGCAAACAAACAAATGGAATGAAACTGTCACCCATCCCTAGCAATGGTATAGAATAAGGTGGAGTGGTCCATTCTCACGGGACATTTTCCCAAACAAAACTGCCTTTCCCAAGCTGCTTCTCGTACCTAGAGGGAGAAAGCTGCATGGATTTGGTATTCTGTCCCTTGTGGATGGGAAAAGCAAGTAACATGGGGACACTGATGAGAAAAACAGCATGTAAGGAAAGGGTTAGGCTCTGCATCTCCCACGCAGCTGCTTCTCCAATCAAATTCAGAGCCCTCCGTGGCTGTTTTAAAATAAAGATAAATACAGGGTGGGATGGGGATGGAGTCTCATTCCATTCCACGTGTCTTCTATGCCATGTCTAGTTTGACCCTCTGTGCTCTTCACAACCCTGCATGATTCATCCGTGTTTTCATTCTCCAAAGGGTGATAATGGGGAGGAGATATGGTGAGATGCTGAATCCAACTACCAGAAACCTTGTTCACTCCTGACTTAAGGTTTGAGCTGCAGGGAGGATCCTTAGGTAACCCTGTGAGTCACTCCGCTCCTCCTGCTCTTCATCAGCTTAGAACTGTAAATCGCTTTGCACCTTGCAGTATGCTATGGAAATAACCAAGCCTTTTCTCTGTCCCGAACCGGAGCAATCTCATCATTATTCCATAGAAAACAAGGCAAGTGCCTATCTGTAATTCTGCTTTGACAACCTGTGCTTCTCAGCATGTCTGTGGGCGGCTGCACGATTATCTGTGGGGCAGGGCAAGGGAATAGACCCGCATAATGAGCAGCTGAAAAGGAGCCCAGTCAAAACACAGCAAAACAAGAGCATCAGCGGCAAAATCCCAGCAGGGTCGCAGTGTGCAGAAGACAAGCAGTGGTAAAGAAAATAAATCAATAAAACCATTGCAGGACACTTACTGCTATTCGGGTGAGGGACGCCTTTACCGCACTCCATTTGTCCCGCCGCCTGTCTATGATGATGATGAATCCGATGCTGGCAGCCTCCAGACTGCAAAATATCCAAAGTAGGTATATGGAGTTACAAGGAGGAGGAAGCCCCGTTCCAAGCAACAACAATACTGCAGCAAAAAGAGAACCTCTGTGGCACACTCAGAGCTCATTATTAACAAGCAAGAGAGAGTGTGAACGAAGCAAAACAAGAGCCATTGTGTGCAAAAAAAAATAGAAACGTTCCCTGCTACACCACCCTGCAATCCTTTTCTTTCTTCCGCCCCAGCATCAGGTTAGCAGCTTCAACAAAACATGCATATTTTATCTGCCAGACTGCTTGGGCTGCTTTGCTGCAGATTCCCCAAGCCACTGTGTTTGGAATCACCTACGTGCCTATATGTGGGTAAGCAAAAGATCCCACTTAGTCTGGCAAAAACAAACAAAAACACACAACAACCAAACAGGCCTAGTTTGGGCAATTCCCACACCCAATCTTTCCTCCTCAGGTGCAGTAGGGGAGCTAGACTGTGCTCAGCCAACTAGGGTGGTCTTAATGTTTGGGCAGATGAGACATGGCTCATGGACCCCAACAAGCACAAATGGAGGAGTACTAGATTTTGCAGGGGGGATGTAGGTGACTCAACCTCTAGTAACTTCACCCTGCACCCCACCAGCCCCACTGTGCATTGGCCAGAAGTGCCACCTAGCTGGCACATCTGTGCCACCCCGAAGCTGTCAGATAACTAAGCATAGGAGTAGCATTTGAATATGAGGTACATGTATAAAATCTACCACATGTACGACCAAATCACAGGACACTTCCACGGTTCTGCCAGTAATCTGGATTGTACTGTGCACAATGGATTTTACACGCTCGTATTCAAACAAAATCATGTATTAGATAGATTTTATGCCCAATTATTCAGGCATTATGTTCACATGCCTCTTTTCAGTGTGATGGGAACACCTAGTGAACAGGGAAGCCAGGACTAATCAGCTCTGTCCTTCCTCCTTCACCCACACACACCATGAGCAAGGAAGAAAAAGAACAAGTAAGAGCATATGGGAATCTGAAGTTAACTACAGAGATCTGTTCTCAGTGGTCCCAAGGAAGAACAATCTTTAATTAAGAGAAAGAAGACTACCCTCTTGTTACTGCCCTGGCTAGTCTGAGTTTTGGGGATATTAAAAGATATCCCTTGATATCACAATTCGGCTGCACTTCTCTATTCCTTTCCACGTGCTTGCGAGGCCACGGGACAAGCACGTAAACAAGCTCGGCTGTTAATAGCCATAAGATTCGAACTACAATACAGGCAGGCCAGAAATAGCTGACTCACTGCTTTAGGAGACCTCCCGGCAAGTACTCTAATTAAGTATGCACGCCACTTACAAAAGAGCCTCTGCCCCGCGATGGCAGCTTGATGGGTAAACTATACAATACCCAAGTACTCTGCGTTTGCATACTGGCTACTCTATTGAGAACTGCTACGATAACTCAATCATTCTGATTCTGACCTTTCGGAGGCTTTGTCTCCAACTCCAAATCTATTGTTTTCCCCCAAGTACGGCATAGCCTGCAGTCACAATTCTCCTTATGAAAACCCTTGATTCCGAGACCTTCCTCGGATCGCTCCCGAGTTTCATCCCGCCTTGCTGCCGCTTTGCTTGGCGAGCCTCCCCTCAGCTCCACGTGCTGAGCTACACCGCACCCCACCTTCGCTCTCTATTTTTCTGGGCTTCAGGACAGCTGAAGTATCACCCAAACCAGCAATCCCTCTAAAAATCCCTCTATACCACTCCAACCTTTATTTTCTTTAGTTATCTTGTATGAGTGTGTCACATACACTGTTTTGCTTGTATTTAATAAACATCATTTATTATTTCAACTTCTGTGTTCTCCTTGACTCGACCCGACCCCATAGACATAGGGTTCAAGATCTCGCTACGTTACCCTGCCTCTCATAACGCTAAGCAGTGCTCTGAGCTAATTTTCCCCACCTTTAGTTGAGCACAATTTGGTGTCCCTCCCGGGACCCCCAGTACACAGGGTAACACTCTTAATGTTATTTCTGAAAAAGGGTTCCTCTTATGACCAGAGACCCTTTAACAGTACAGAATTATAGAGGTATAGCTCCCTTTAACTGCTATGGCAACATACTATGGAATCCTAGAGTTTGTAGTTTGGTAAGGTACTGTTATTTATATATTTACTTATTATATTTGTAGGCCACCTTTCTCCCGGAATTAGAGTTCTCTGGCTGAAAATTCTAAATATCCTTCCCTAAAACTGCAAATTCTGCAATTCTACCGGATGGAGCCATGGCAGTTGAAATGCAATATAGTCCTAGAATTGTGTAGTTTGGAAGGGCCCCAAGAAAAAGTACATTCCCCGGACCCTTTCTCATTATACTGTAACACCATTATATTCCACTAACTGCCATGGCAACGTCTTCTGAAATCCTGGGGTTTGTATTTGAGGGAGGAGTATTCAGAGTTCTCAGCCAGAAATCTCTAATGCCTTCACAAAACACAAAACACACAATTTCTCAGAATTCAGCCACAGCATCTAAAGTGCAACACAGT